>WBNH01000194.1:599525-686078 GCA_013401255.1 Urocolius indicus | reverse complement strand
GTTTTGTTTTGGTTCTGGTTTTTGGGGTTTTGTGTTTTAGTTGGTATTAAATTATTTTCTGTTTTCTTCCCCAAGCCGAGCAGACTGGTCTGTTTTGTCCTGCACCTTAAGCGGCAATTAAGCCCTCCCTGCCCTTTAGCAATCCTTTAGTCTTCGGTACTTGAGGCTAATCGTGGTCTTTTGTTCCCTGATGGGCAGAAACCACCACAAATACAAAACTTAAAGGGCTTTTTCCCCTTCCTTTCCTTTTATGCAAGTGTTTGCGTTACTTAAGTGCACTGTAAGTTTACAAATTTCATGGGAAGGATCCGAAAGACGATTCTGAATTTCAGTCAGAATACAGAATACACTGACAGATACTCAATTCAGTAAAGCGATTTTGGATGCTCCCCTCACTCCTTTTTAAAAAAAAACAAACTATAGAAATGACATTGTAACAATTCTAATAATTCAAGAGGAAAAAAACATATTCTGGACTTAGAAAAGCAATCAGCCTAGCTTAATAACTCACAGAAGTCTCCCATACTCAGACATATTTGAAGAAGAAATATAGTGCTCTCAGTGGTGATTTAGAAAGTCACAGCTGTATCAGCTCTTCTGTTGTAGAAAAAACACTAAAAACAATGATTTTAAATAGCTTTTTATGTTCTAAGAGGAAGGACAGAGAGCCTTTTTAATAATCCAAATGACAATTTTTTCTTAATACAGAATAATTGTGATAAAAGTCTGGCCTGTGTGAATTAGCCTTCCATGCTGGCAGCAACCAGTCATGGCTGTAACACTCTTTATGCCCCAGTTCAAGAAGTAATTCTGAATCACGTGTGTGGCTCAATAACTTATATATTCCCACTGATGCTGGAGATAAGTAACTGGATTCTCACTATCTACTTAAGACTCAGAACAAGTCAGGCTTGTGCTCACGGAGCGAGTTGTGAATACATCATCTTCTGTTTCTACCACGAGCACATTGTGCTCCAATATTTAAGCAGAGGAACCTTCTCAGTCATGTCCTGTAGCTCTCTAACAGCTTTCTGGTATCCCAGCTAATTTCAGTAGATAAGATAGTTCAGGTCTGCCATCATTACAGAGCATATACATCATTACAGTAGCATATACAGTGGTGACTTAGCTACAAGTTGTAATGGGGACTGGAAGAAACACAAATTATTATAAAACATGTGTACATATACTCTTTAATAGATGGCATGGCATTAAGGTGAGATGAAACATAACAGAATGTTCTGTCAACATATAGAGACCCATCAGTGGGACATAACCTGCAAATGATTGCAGAAAAAAACAAGACAGCAAAAGCCATCAGAAGCCTGTTTTCAAAACAAAGTTTTGAAGAACATCGAGAACAGCAAAAATTATTATTAAATAAATACACTTGATACTTACAGTACAGCTATTACTGGCTTTTTAATACCAAGAGATTGCACAAGCTATTCTCTCTCCCTCCATATACACACACACACAAATTATAATCTGACGTTAACACGGAAGTTTCTCTCAATTGTCAAGAATATCCTTGAGAATATTAAAAAAAAAAGGAGTTTTAAATGTAATTCACCAACCTTCTTATAGTCCATTATATTTCCTTTTCCTTGTGCCTTAAAGAGAAAGAGAAATGTTATATAAGATATTACATACTACAAACTAGAGTTGCAAGAATAAAGAATGCAATTAAAAAAGCTACTACTTCAAACATAACTGATTTTCTTTAGGAATCTGAGATGGAAAAACTTAAAATACAACCAAATGTGTTACCAAGTTATACAATATGGTTCTGTTTCAGATGAGAGCTGCAGATACTCAATGTAATTTCTTTTTATTATGACTTGTAGCTAAACATTTGTTGAATCCAAAATGTTTTGGTCTTAAGAAATCTTGCTGTTTGCATTAACTCATTTATCCCTTGAGATTCTGAAATAAACTGTACTTCATATTAGCAGTAACAGATTTATTTTTTTAAAAGAGAACTCTGTGCATCTGTAGTGATTTGAATACAAGTAATAGTCTAGAGCTCTGAAAAGGGGATGTCAGCACCATTTCAGGGCTACTAGACCTAGGTTAAAGGTGCTTTAAGTATTAGCATCATCCTTTACTTAAGCAGCAAGCACATACAACCTATAACCCCTAACCCATTCAGAAATAAATGTGAATAAATTTTAAATTTCTTCTTGCCCAGACACAGAAATCACATTAAGTCCAACTTCCTAAATTTTGTCACAGGATGATGTAAAAGAGAAGATGTCTGTGTCTTTCTCATTCAGCGGAAGTGCTCTGCCAGATCCAGAACATTCCTGCTTAATCAACCTCAAGCTTTTCCCTTAGGTCAGATCCAGTATCACAATCACCTCATCCCACTTCAGCTCTTCTGTTTTCAGGCATATTGAGAAACAATCCCCCTCCCCTTTCCTTCCTTCTAGCCTCCACAAGGGGAGACCACAAACCTCAGTTCTTCTGGAACATATTTCCTAGAAAGATGTAGATTAGGACCACTACCTCTCCAATGTCTTCTGTGGGGACTTCAGAGAGCAGCCAAGAGGAGCAGGCCAACTGGCATAAGGAGAAGAGCTGAGGCCTGCACTGAAAAGGAATTCTATGTGGCAAGCACAGCTTTGAGGAGATGTTGCCAAGATGCCACAGATTTGGAAAACAATTTTTTAAAGGAGAGCAAATAAAATAGAGAAAAGAAAGAACAAGAGACTAAGCAAGCAGAACAGGAAGGAAAGTAGATAGCAAAACCAATTCCTCTGAAGGAGAAAGGGGACTGATCCACAAAACATCTTTAAGCTGCCTAAGACTCAGCTTTTCTGGAATGCATATTAAGAAAACGGCCTTAGAGCATTTGGGAGTAACAAAGCCATTGCCAATAACTGCTTCCTTATTTGTGTATTTCCAGCTCTTTGTTTTGCCAACTTTTATTCATATTGGTTGGATATTATGGCTTCTTTACAGTCTATCTAGTAATTATATTACATATTGAACACAACAGAAATATATTCTTTAACAAATGATTGCTGATATGCAGAGCCATACTGCAGTGGAGAATTTGCCAACAAGTTTGAGGAGGATGCTTTTGAGTTTTAGCAACATCAGAAGAGGTGTGCTCAGCATGCCTCTTTCTGCATCTAAAACACACTACAAACAGTAAGAATATTTTCTCATGCTCTCTTCCTCTCTAACATTCAAGTCCATGGCAGTTGTGCTTCTCCAAGCAGCAACCTTGTCTAATTTATTTCCTAAGCCTTCTTTTCTACAACTGCACCTTTGTCTTTTTTCTTTCTTTGTTCCTCACAGCAGTTTGGCTCTTTGACTTTTATTGACCCTGATCTCAAGCACACAGATCTTTTTCCTTTTACATCAAGACTTCTGCATCTGGTTTAGCTTCCTCAAAGGTATTAAGCCTGATTTGCAAAAGGCATGCACTCTTGTCAACTTGGATAACCTTCCAGGTCTCATTGCTTGTCTGGAGAGCTCAGCCCCTGAACGATGGGGCTCTGTGCTCTCAAAGAAAAGCATCTGCTTACCAGTATATTAGAGACATAAATGGCCAACACAGCTCAGCCTTACCCCTGAACACCAAAGACCATCATGTGCCACTAGTGAAGGTCAGTAACACCGTTACATTATTCATTAACAAATGAAGTGGTGTGAAATCAACTCATCTTGCCAGAAGAACGATCCCCGAATGCACCAGATATACAAACCGCAAGTGGATAGTTTAAGACCATGCTTTTGGAGTACGTTTTCAGGATGTTTTCCAATATTGGCTTTTTTTTCTCAGATGAGGTGGCTCCTTTTAGATGTCTTAAAACCTATACTTAAGAAATACTTGATTAAGCATTTGATAAATGCTTTTCTTCCAGCCCTGCTTCTTCTGAGAAGGTGCAGAAAGATATGGTGAAAGACACATGGCTTACCTTGGCCTAAATGATAGTTCTAGTTCCTGACATTCCTTTTTTAAGCTACAAATGCTATGAGCTAAGATGGATTCTAAACCTGTTCTTGAGGGATTCCATTGAATTTCTTCACTAAAACTTTGATCTTTTGTACATCACTGCTTAGATGCTGGAGGCCTGTTGAAACCAGGGAATTTTTGCTCTTGTCTAGCAAGAGGTATCACTAAACAGCTGTAAGTGACCAGCTTTTCTGCCTTTTGACCCCTAAGAAATCCCATAATCCTAGATTATCTGCTAAATTTTAAGAATACAGAGCTTTCCAAAAGCTCATGGAGACCGCATTCAGCAACTATTACAACACTTTGAAGAGAAGCATTCAAGCATTTCTTTGTCTCTCTACCACAGTGTTTCCTAGGAACCATTTAAGGTTGACTGGTTTGGGTTTTTGTTGTTTTTTGTGTTTTCTTTTTAGAACATTTTAGGACCCTACTCCAATCCATACTTCTTTAAAAATAGACACTTGCCTACTGGGCATTTTAGTTTTAAATGTACAAAGGTGGAGGGTGCTGGTGGTGAGGTCATTGAGAACAGGAGAGACTCAGGACTTTGTGGATCATTTATTCATATGAGTGCATATATATATATATATATAAATATATCTCCATGTATAGGTATGGACATGTATACATACCTATATATTTTTTTTCTCCTATGGCAGGACTTCTTCCTACACGTAACCCAAGTCCCTTTTAAGGCAGCCTCTAAATTTCATCCAAATCAGAACCTAATATTCTCAAAACACATTTTTTAGCACTGATGCAGCTCTCTACACCTGGATATCTGATACGTTTTGCTCTTTCCAAATGAAGAGACAATGAGGTTTTTAAAAGGTCTTCAAGTTCAGCAGCAGAAAGATGCACGTGGCTATCTCCACTCATAGGCTGCCTTGGGAAGGGCAACTGTGTCTGGACCTCTGACAAGATAACTGTGGTGAGACAATCACAGAAGTTCTGAGCACTCCACAGCAGTTCAGGCATCCTTTGTGACCTCTCTGATGACTGCTTTCATCTAAGACATGCATGACAGGCACTGAGTCCAGCCACACACTGTGGAGGCTACTAAGTGAGGCTCTCTAACTTCACTTTCTTGATCTCCAACACTTTCTTGCAGGAGGAGGAAGCTGCCAAGGGTAGGTGCTGCCTTTACTCCATCATATGAATGTTTATATGGGCAAACAATCAAAGGAGAAAGCCAGATTACTCAGCAAGTAATTAAAGGTCTGTAACATGATTTCCATATGCCTAGTCATAAACTCAGCTACTAAGAAAAATTCTGCCTGAGAGGGGCTGAGAGCACCATGTGTGCTTTGCCTATTTAATGCACACAAATGACACTACACAAGAGGGTGGCTTATGAGTATACTCTTACAAGTACTGCCAACATGAGAAAGTCTCTTGTGTGAGCACTTGGCCTATGCTGAACGTCACACAGTGAATGTAACTATGGATGGTTTCTCAAAGAGCTTGCACTTAATGAAAAGGCAATTTTCCTCTAAATCCACTCAAGCCCAGGAAGGCTCCTGGATGAAGTGTTCTACTTTGCATCAAGCTAGCCATTAGTTGACACTTCTGCATAGTGCATATCACTTCCCCCTCCCCCAACTGCCTTCAGAGAGAGCTGCTTCATTGTTTCTATAATGCCCCTTTTTGGTGTAAGAATTAGAAAGCAGACAGACGGCACTCCTGGAGACCTGCAACCTCCTCGAGATTCTGCAGATGGGAAACTGTTTCAAAGCTTTTATACAGTGTTCTATGGTAATACTATTATTCTCCAACTGCAGTCATCCAAAGCTATTTACATTCAAGTCACATATGAGCCTTTTGTTGAGACTGTAGAATTCCAAAACTCCTCATCACACATTATAAACTACCAGCCACTAATTTCCAAATGACAAAAGGTTCCTTTACTTCTAGATCCCTCAACTCCATATTGCTGTAAGGTTGTTGATTTTGAATATACTTTGCAAAATTTCAGTGCTGAAGAGAACATGCCTCTTGCTTGTGGTTTGTGAAGGCAGGATCCAACCTGACCATCACAAATGCAGACCTATGCAGAGGCTCAGACTCCACACCTTCCACTCAGTCCTGCCTCCAAATCAGCAAAGAAAGGAGCCAGCAGCAAACACATCTTGAATGAACATGCTTACACAGAGCCAGCTTCTTACTGAAGACAGCAGTCTTTCTACTGAAAAATCTATGTAACAACTGCAGCAATTTCCAAATGGTAGTCACCACCACTGTTTAGACAGACAAAACATGCCCAGCTGATTCAGGAACTCAATGGAATGCTTAATTTTTGGCCATTTTGGTGTTTTCCTTTCCTGCTGTCTTCTACAGTTACCTATTTGTGTGTCAGCAACACCCAGGAAGCTATCTTACTCTTTTTGTCTTCCTCATCTCAGAGTTATAGGAAAAGAACAGCTGAATTAAAAGAACGACCAGATAGCTCTCACAAATATTTTGAAGTGGTCAGGAATCTGCGTCCCTGGGTCTTCCCTTTCCCATCCAAAATTACTGCTCCTAGAGCCAGATTGGCAGAAGAAAATGTGTGCCTTTCAGCCACTGTAATGCAAAGTTCCCTGCTTTAAGCTGCCAGTGAAAGTAGCTTTAAGTTAAGATGTGGGACTGCACAAGTAGCACAGAGGGAAGCTGGTCCACGCAATTGGATTCGCCTGTTACATTGACACACAGAGTTTTGGCAGAGCTTGACAGCCACGTCCCTAGATTTTCCCCTCTTGAAAGTGTGGAAGACAGAGAAGTGTTAACTATCAGAAAGCAGAGGTAACCTCTGTGTTGTCTTGTCCACTGTGAGTTTCTAAGTTTCTCTGCAGATTGAAAGTATAGATAGGAAGAGATACACAAATGGCAAAACTAGGAAATTTTGAACAATGCTTTCACTTACCTCTCTGATCTGTTTAATCCATGCCTCCCTTCCAAGGAATTCCTGGTGGAGGACTGCAGGAGCAGAATTCAAACTGAAGGCCATGCTGTCACTAGAACTTTCTTTAACAAACGGCTGAAGGTCCGAATGTAGCTGAAAGAGAAGAGCATCTTTCTTCAGTTTCCAGGAACAGTCTATATGTATCCACTCACTCACCAAATCAAGGTCCATATCCTGATTCTATACCTATTCGCCACTTTCTGCTTTGATACTTGCACTTTGGAGCACTTTTTCAAGTTTGGAGGAGAGATAGGAAGATGGTGAAAGCACTGCAGTGGCGGAAAGTTGTGGTAAAGAGAAGCATGTTGAGAATCTGCAAAGAAACAGGTAAAAGACAGCTTGCAGAGATGGGTAAGTGATGGGACGTAGCCAGGTAGGTGACTTTTGAGTGGTATGAAGCAGAAAAAATACAAAGGAAAGAATAATCCAGTCTTTGGTGGGAAGAATATCAGTTTTTAATCTGTGAAGAATAATACATTCTACTTTTCAGTACCCGAGGAAGCTGATGCAATGTGTCTGCACTTCTGGCAAAGGAAACTTTACATAGCTAGTGGCTTGTTATGAAAATTATGCAATCCTTTATACACAAATGTATGTCAATGGTGAACACATTCTATTAAAGAATACACAAAATATTAAGACCATACTCTGCACTAGAAGCAATTTACTGGTAGAGCTGTAATAGCATAGTGGCACTAGTAATAGCATATAGTGGCACTTCTATATAGCGGTAGTAAAGCTGTGCTTTATAAAAACCACCTCCTTCTCCTGGAGGAACCAGAAACTGTCTAAATCAACTCAGCTGAAGAAGACAGGGGGTTTGTCTGCCTGTCTCAAGCTACACTTACACTTGCAGGCAGTGCAATACAGCAGGAGCAGATCTTTAGGTCAAAATAAGTGGCAAGGATGTGAGCTCCACACTGTGTGTTTTCCTTTGGACTAACTCTAGCTGTAGACCGAAAGACTTCTAACAGAGCCCTCTGGGAAATCTCACTGCTGCAGAGGTGTAGGCTGTCTGTACCTGGTGACCTCTCTCCTTACCCTCCAGCTACCTCTTCTAGAAGTTACCTCCACAGCAGATTATTCGGAAGGGAACATATTCAGGTCCTTCAGCCACTGCAGCTCATGTGATGCTGCAGGCAGTTGAGCCTCTCTATACAAATCTATACACGGCAGCAGCTAAGATGCAACGTATGCGTCCTCCAGCAACTCCTGCTACAGGGACAGTGGCTTTAGGAAGAACACAGGAACAGAGAAGGTAAAGTTTCAAGTTTCTAGAGGAAGATGTGCAGCAGGGATGTTAACAAAGACTTGAACGAAAAAAGTTACATTGCCAGGAGTGTGATTTTGCCAGTTCATAAGCACTGTTTCTGCAAACACCCTCACACCAGACTGCAGTCAAATCTCTCAACATCACTGACCTGCTGGCAAAAGACTACAGCACAATGGCAGTATACAACAGAGCTCAAGAGCAACCCATCTTACACAATCCCAGAATGAAAGGAAAAGGTGTACCTTATGACTCATAGACATGTGCTTTCCATACTGAAATGCCATGTCCTGAATCTCGGTGCTGTGCTTCGCCAGCTCCATTGCAGCCTGGCAGCTCTTTGCCAGCAAGGCACTATGTGACAGGAAAACCTGCTCCTTCCACGTAGATATCCCGATATCATCTGTAAGGCAATTCTCCTGAAAATGAAACAAAGGCTTGTATGAAAACATAAGAACTGCAGTTGGGTCACCTCACAGAAGTTAGCAGTGTGACACAGAGTAATGTGACACATGGTGAGTAACAAAATTCTGGGTGACAAAATGACAAATAAAGAAAGGCATTCTTTTGAGGATGAAGAAGGAAAAGTATCAGAATAAACATACACCATTTTAATTTTCTGCTCAAAAAGAACAACGTAAAATACGTGGAGCTGTCAACAGATTCAACATAGATCCTTTCCTTAATGGCTTTATCATTACACTGAACATTAATAACCAACTATATTCCTCATGAGGGACTGAGGTTGCCCCCTGCAACCCCCCCACCGAGTACATCTGTACTTCAGTCTCCTGCCAGTCACCAAGAACCAATAATCTCAAACAAACTTGAGAAGTCCCTACAACTCCTCTTCGTAGTCAAGAAAAAAATTAATTACAATAGTTATTAAAAATCTTTACAGGACTACACTGGGAAAATGAAGTGCTATGACGGAGGACTTGTATCCCTTCTACTCCCATATTAAGGACAAGGAGTCAGTGAAAGTATTAAAAAAAATAAAGCTGTGATTTAGAAATGTCAGGTATTAACTTTCTCAGGGGACTGACAGAGATCTCTGTGATGCCTCTAGTGAACTTTATCACCTTGACTGTAAGGTCAGAGATGCTCAACACTTCTCAAAATCCTTTGTATCCAAAATATTCATTTTTTACTTTCCACATAGTGTTTTAATTGACATAAATCCAATCCTTCCCCCTTCCTCACCCTGAATGAAAATTCAACTGCAACTCCTTTAGCTCGAAGGTGTTAATATGCCACTATTTTACTAACGGGTCTTCAGAGCTAGACATGACTTGTATTCTTTCTGACATACACATTCCTTGTCACACCTTTAAGCATTCTATAAAGTAAGGAGAAAAACAAAACCAGAAAATATCACACTTGTTTTGCTTAGAAAAAAACCCAAATCAGTAATGAGAAGCTACAGAAAAAAAATATCAAGTATAAAAATGTTAAAAAGTGTGCAATTTCTCAGTTCAGTCAAATCTGTAGCATTCTTTAACAGAGTAATATAAAAAACCTCTTATATAACAAGTCTTTTCCCTCAAAGTGACGTCAATTAAATTACTTAGAAATGAGCAAGAAGTAATTCTGTGTGACCCTATAGTTTTCTAGCAAGATATTATCTGTCATGAAATCGGTAACAAATGAAATAGAATCCATCCGTTCAGCTCTAATTTTCCTCCCTTATGGATATCACCCAAAAGTGCTGTGTTACAAAGGAAAGGATAATTTGAGACTAATGGAAGAAGTAGGAGAATTCTGCAGTGCCAAGTAACACAGAGCTGTATCAAAATGCCTTTGCTTTCAGACATACTATTAACTTATACAAGGAAAGTGAAGAACAGAGAAACCACATGTTTGCTGTTATGCGTATGATAACTTACTAAGTCAAAGCTAAACTTTCCTCATGTTTCATTTTACCATAGTATTTTTGTTTTAATATCTTAACTCAGCCCAGAGCATGTGAAAATTCCCACGACTGGCAAAATGTCAAAATGAGCATTTAGTTCAAGTAGCTTCCTATATACCAAGTATTTTTTTTTCCCCACTCAGATATAGATCAATTTATTTTAAATTTAAAATCAGGAGCTCTTGGAAGACGCAACACAGTCTTTTCCTTAACAACCAATCTGCTCAGTGAAAAAAACAGTATTTACTAAAACTTGATGGAGATGGTACTGAAAATTGGCAGCGATCCTTATAATTATTTGTTTTAAAGCCATCCAAGACAAAAATATTCTAGGAAGGTATCCTGAAACAATTTATGAAGTGAGGAGCCTTTTAGAAGAGACCCTGTTGAAAAAGTTTTCTTACTAGAGCCTTTGAGCAGTAACGGGAATGCAGACATTATCAAATGTCAGCTTCAGGAACTGAAGAAGTTTAAATATTCATTGCAGCTCAACCTATACAAGGAAATTAATTCTGTGATTTGTTACAAAAATATATTCCTCTTAAACAAGTTTTGACATCATCATAAGATTGAAAATGATGGCTCAAGTTGCTGTCCACTATACAAACATTATGTAAGAGACTAGAGCATCTCAATTGGAAATCTAACATCAAATAATAAGACAAAAATTTGAGAAACGTTTGAAGATACAGTATTGAAATCTTAAAAACCTATGTATTGTGAAGCTCTGGGTTACAGAAAGAATCCATTTGTAAAAAAGGCATTACGCCTATATGGATGTGCTTTAGCATATGAGCTTGCAAGCCAAACTATAGCTGATTTTAATCACAGAACACCTTATGACCGCATACCCCAAGAGCTTCTGCTGCTTAAGAAGGCAGAGGCAGAAAACACCTTTCTTCAGGAAAGTTTTCAAAAATTCCAATCATGATTTTTCCCTCAAGCTTAACTCTCATGTTATATGTAAACTGTCCACCAACCACACTGCATTCTCACAAGGGTATTTATCACAAGATCTAAACACTGTTATAAAACATCAAGGGAAAAATGTAACTAGTTCTAGACTGCAAAGCCTGTGAAATCTGACATCATGACAGCTCTTATTTTTTGACAAATTTTTACTCTTTTGGTAAGATTTGTTTTGTTTTGACAGCAGTGGATGTGTTAGCAAAGGGTAAATAGAAAACTGGACATTAGCTGGCCCAGAAGACTCCCAGCAGCCTTTCATATCACAGCCTTTTAAAATTCAAATTAATTCTAGTTGTAGGTGACAGTGCTCAGACATTTGATTAACTAACGCCTATGGAATGACCTTGTTCTGAAGTTCTGTCACCAGAAATGGGTCCAGATCACAAGCATCCCTGATGCTGCCTGGAAACCGGATCACCATCCCTGGAAGAATGCAGTCAACTCCAAATACAGTTTGGATAATGAGAATACGATGGAAGATACCCAGATCCAGCTCTGCCAATCATAATTTCTTATGGGAAATTAAGAACAGCTGAGGGTGTTCCCATTTAACTAATGGCAAGGTCAGTTACTGTTTTGTTAGAAAGAAATTGTGAAACTGGGATTGTTTTTTTGTTAAGCTACCTCCATAATTTAAATTGGGTTTGAAACCATCACCTTGGGCAACAGGAAACAAAAATCTTTTTGAAAATGTAGTTGCTGGAGAAAATATACAATCACAACCATCCGGAAGAGCAGATCTTAGTGATGGTAACAAAGATCCCCAGCATAAAAGTGACACTTAAAATATCTCAGTTTGATTTGTAACACCAAAGAAGATGTTTATATGTAGTTCAGATGAAAATGCATTAAGGAAAACATGAATGAAAATTGTCTCTTAAAAGTGCACAAAACTATTTGTAAAAACAGCAAGGAGTGGAAATCAGAGACTTTTCAATGTAAAACTTCAGCTACAGTTGGTAAGGGAGCCTTTATTTTATTTCCATATGATGGCAGCTTGCTCTTAGCCATCTACTGTTGCATAAAATGACCAAAGTATCTGAACCAATTATATGGAACTTCAGTTCATGATGGGCAAATAATCCACAGAAAAGCATAGAAAAATTTTATAATAAAATGTTAAGGTTTTAAATTAGGTAGTTCAAGAACAGCTCTTCTACGTAACTAAAATTTCATGCAACTATGAATCTCTCTAGCAGCAGCAAGACCCTGCAAAACATTTTGCACATGGTTCACATAATCTTTCAACAGATGTCTTCCTGCTTGCTGAACATGACAAGGTGTGTTTTATTGGACTATTAATATGTGTCTTCACTGCTTTTGGAGAACAAAGGTGTCTGCAAATAGGTCAATAAAGCATGCCACCGAGTACATAACACTTTTTTTGTGACACTGTAAAAAAAGCACCATGAAAAAAAAAGTTTTTTTAAAAAAAAGTTTGAAAACTTACAATAAATTTAAATACCTCTCCACATCTGTTACTTTTAAATCTCACTGGAAAAGCTTAGTATTTAAAAGAATAAAAGCAGTAAACAAATAGCATTGGCCTTCTTTCTAGTTATGCTTTTTTTTTTTCCCCTCTGACACATTTAAGCATTCTTTTCACAGATGCTCTTTACTCAAATTCCATATTGTATCCTTCTCTTTTATCTTGCAACAGAAACATTTGCTTAAAAACCCATACAATTGAAAGCTCTGACTCTTGACTGCTGCCCTGCTGAAAGGTGGTTTACTGACTCAAAATATATTTGATTTTCCTCCTACTGTGAAATTTACAAGCAAATCCTTTACTTATAGACCCACAGTAGCCCAGTTGATGGGTATGTGCAGTATCCCAAAACATTAATCCTCAAAGCAGGACTGGTGACCAAACATCAAAGAATCAGTACAACTCACTGTGTGTAGTGTATTACTAGAAAATAAACTTACTTCCATCAGAAAACCCTACATTGGTCTAAACCAAATTAATTCACTGTTTGGTATAATGAATCATAGAATGGTGGGGTTGGAAGGCACCTTTAGAGATCATCTAGTCCAGCCTCCCTGCAGAATCAGGTCAACCTAGATCAGGTCGCATAGGAACATGTCCAGGCGGGTCTTGAAGACCTCCAAGGAAGGAGACTCCACACCCTCCCTGGGCAGCCTGTGCCAGGGCTCCCTCACCTGAACAGTGACATAGTTTTTTTCCTTATGTTTAAATGGAACTTTTTGTGTTCCAGCTTCATCCCATTACCCCTTGTCCTGTTGCTAGCTACAATAGAAAAAAAGGATGCCCCAATCTCCTGCTACCCACCCTTTACATATTTGTAAATATTAATAAGATCCTCCTCAGTCTTCTCTTTTCTAGACTGCTTCCCACTAAATGTATTTGTTTTTAAAAAGTGTTTTACATACTAGTTGTGCACAATTTTCAGACAATTGCATTAAAAATGGAAAAAAAAAATCTAACAGCTTTCCTAGACATCAGTCTAGGAGACTAGGACAATGGTCTTGTCTTACATAACAGTATCATTCTGACCCTAAAAAATGAGTTTTGGTAATGCACATTTAGTACCAGCTAGATACTCTGGAGGTGAGAAAAAAAACCCAAACCAACAAAGGAGTTTCCCACAGAAGTCCCTAATACTTTAAGAATGATCTGGCAGGTAAAGCACAAGAGACACCACACTCAAGTTCTGCCCTTCATTCTGCTGTTTGACCTTGAGATTCCGTGTACCTCTTTATTAATATTTGTTAAATTCTCTGGCATATTAAGACCGGAGGTTTCTAAAAGTGTTACAGTATTCTGTGAGTTAGCAAACATTTTAGAAGCCTTCAGTCTCCTAAAAGTGGGAAACAGAGAGTTAGTGCAATGTTTTTTTCCTATAAAAATAGATACCACAACCATGACTTAAGGCCAGATTAGACAATTTCCATCTTTGTACTCACTGAGGCACCAATTTCTACTCCCAAATTAGACCGAGATTTAGGAATGACAGACGGGAACTGGGGAGAATGTCCTTCACTCACAGAATTTTAGTTTTAAAGGTGATTTACCACACAAAGCTGCAAAGGTTTATCACATCACACCTTTCTGCTCCCATTTACAGTCCAAAACTCTAGCTAAATATCACTAACGCAACGTCTTAAACCACAGCAGCTATTTGGTACTTTGAACACGAGTGGCAGCCCTAACCTTTAGACTGTCTTTGGAAGCAAAGCCTACACTTTATAGTTTGGATTGTCACTTCAAATGAAGATGAAAAGATAAATGTTATCTTTATTTTTACCCATTTCACACAGATCTAATGACTCACTATGCAGACGAGATGAAGAATGACCAAACAGAATGTATTTTAAATGGGATGGCTGTAGGATTGCACATGGTTTTACAATGAAATAAAAGCGGTAATGAGAGCTGTCACATAATTAAGTTCATTATATGTCTTCAGGAAAAAAATAAGGTCAGTCTTGTTAGGTCAAATGAGTCTTTAAAAAATGACTTCTACTTCAAAATGGACAAAAAAAAGTGAGATGATATTCTTCTGCTTTTCCAAATTTAAGACATTCCCAACAATAAAAACATTACTACTAACATCCTTCTGCCTTACTCTTTAAAAGAAACAAATTTTGACATTTGAGATTTAGTCATGGAATAGATTAAAGTATTTATCTTATGCCTAGGAAATGTAGTTTGCATTTTTGTTTCAGTCAAATTGCAATTAAGGACAGAGGGAAAATGCACAAATGATACAAATAAGACAGATCAATAACCAACCTAGTTCATTTGGCAATCTTAGCCGAAGAGATGTTCAGGACATGAATGGGACACTGCCTCAGCAGAATAGTGCAAGGAAAGTAGCAGGGATATGTCTCTCAGACAGCACAGAACCAAACTTCTCAGTCGAGAGGACTTAAAACAAAAATCATTAAAGTAGATCCCACACTTGTTTGTTCTAGGTATCATCAGAAGCCATGCACTATCCATTATAAAGAATAAACTTCAGACACTGTCATGCAAATATCAGTATCTGTTACTAATTGTGTTTGTCAACTGAGTTAACTGGGTTCCTCCTAGGAAGGGTACACTGTACTTTCAACTCTTCTTAAGACAGAAAAAGCACTGAAACAAAATAAGTCTTTGCTATTTGTAATTGGGCCAGGACAGGGTAAACATGATGCAGCTGTGCTCATTTTATCTCACACTTCCCTTGCAATCTACACATGTGGAGTGCTTCAGTAATGCCTCAGAAAATAAACAGAAAAAAGCAAAACCAGAAAAAGATTAAGACCTTCTGCAGTGGCAGGAACCCAAAAGACTCTGCAACATTTCTCATTTATACAGCGGCCACGGTTAAAATAGAATGCCATTTCATTGTCAAGATGACCTTGTAGAGCTTTACTTCTACACACAAAAGAACAGTTGTTTTTTTAAACATGATGTATCTGTGATCTACTTGTACTTAGAAACCTGCCTGAATATGTAAAATAAAATTTTAAACATTCTTCACAAAACGCTCAAAGACATAATCTATTTTAACACGGAAGCCTGAGCACAGTGCTTGGGAGCAACCCTGAAGGCTGAAGGCTATTTACCCATCACAGGTTAAACACAGGAGGTGCAGAGGCATTGCCAAGTTCCCACCATCGCCCTGCTGCCAGGCTTCCACCCAGGGCCCCTCCTGAGAGGTACCAGAGGACGCTCTGGGCATGTTGTCTCTGCATGCAGCCATGCGGCCTGGTGAGCCTGTGGCCCCAGGCATCTCTCCAGCCTGCCATTACCGCTTTCCTGCTAGAGGCTCTCACCTCCTCTGAGGGAAGAGCTCGGCTCATCAGTATGATTGCTTTCTACCTAACTGGCTTCAGTCAAAATGAGAGCAGTAAGCTTAAATAAGGTTAGTCTTAGGGGCACGTCCTTGCTGCAGCAGAGCAGGAGGAATAGACTCTGAGCAGGGGAGTAGCTGGGTGCAGCAGCACCCTCCTGGGCCCAGATGCTGTTAGCAGGTGGCACTGTTTGCTTTCCCACCATCGTTTGGCTGGTGCAAAGCCATTGGTGCAGGTATCTACTGTAGCAGTAACCCATGTAATCAGGGCTTCCACTAAGGTATTAATTTCACTACATACTACAATGCAATAATAGTAAACCAGAGCTGCAATCTGAATACACTACAAACAGACTAATTAATACATTTCTGCAATCTTCAAGTGATTTCACCTACTGAATGTTACGATTCAGGTCTCTGAGGCAAACTAGGCACGTGAGACAACATTATAGTCATAGCAAATAAAAGAAGTTTTTTTGCTCCAACACTGCCCGAGCAAGCCTACTTCACGAAATGTCTCTACAAGCTTCCTTAAACATTGTAGTCAATAACAAAATTACCTAGATTTAATTTGACCAATTTTCATGACAGTTCTTGCCAAACATTTACAAGACCATTTGGTGTGAAATGCTGGCAGCTACTGTCTTTGCCCATGCTGACTCCTGCTATGCGTGCATGGTGACTTTCAGTGGAGGAGTCCAGTGCTACACTCCTATCGCTTCAGGACAAAACTCATGTTTATAGCATCAAAAGAAGATAATATCAGAAAACGAAAGGACCTGATATACATTTGTGGTGAAGCACTTTGTAAACATCTTTGGGCTTGGAAATGACATATCTATCATGAAAATATTAACGCAGCTGACAACATTGTAATAAATACCTGTAACATAACTGTGACTAGAAACCTCTGGAAGTGTTTGGAAAGCCCAAGTAAGACATGCCTAGAGCTCCTGGTAATGACATATGATAGCATTTTATTGAGCATGCCTAGAAATAAAATAGTCCCTCCTTGAGCATTTCTAGAAACTTCCATCAGAGCTCACAGGTGTCATAATGTTACTGCTGAAACACACTAGCTAATTCTCTTCACCCTTCTCCCTCCTCCTTTTAAACAGATGAGAAAGTCATCATATTTAGTGGAGCTACACATTAATATAACTAAATTCGAGTATGTAAAACTAGTGAAATTCTTACCTCAGATGATTTTGAGTTTTCATAATATATACCTTGAACTAAATCACCAATAGCACTTGAAATGAGTTCCACAACCTGTAAAACAAAAGGAGAAAAAAAATTATACCTTTAATTACCACCAAAATTTACTCACAAAGCTACCATCAGATTTCCAGAGAGTTAAACAGTCATAAATTTCCTTGCAGAAAGGTCGTTTTGAAACATCACAAGATTTGCTGGGATATATTCTGCACAAGCGTGATCCTCTCTCTCTGCTAAAACCTCTACTACAGTAACTCTTCTATCAAAGTTTTAAGTTAATATAAATAAAAAACAAGACCTTTTTTTTTTTTTTTCCTAAAGTGTGAACTATGGAGTGTATTCTCACAAGGACGTTCACAGAACTAATAAATCCCAGTTCATGAATATGAGACAGTACCTCATCTGGGCTTTGTTTTGTTTTGTTTTTCCCTGCCAAGTAAATACTTCACAATACCTCTCATTGGGAGCTGTTAAAATTCTAATCTTCGTGGCTAATACAGAAAAGTCAGAATCCATAGAAAGGTAACCTTTCAAATGTGATCATTTGGTATTCGGGTACCCTGGGAATGCAATGTGGATGTACTTAGTGCGTGGCCTGAGGCTCAGCTGTACCACATACACTGAAAGTCTGCAACACGGGAATGTTTAAATCAGATTTATCAATCTGTATTATCTTCAGGGTTCAGACTTTTTATTTTATTCAGGCAAAACGTAAAAATCTGAACTTGATCCAGAATGTAAAACAAGCAGTTCATGGTCTCCCTGGAACTACCGTAAAATTTAAAGTTGTGCACATGAACTGTCTTAATTGGAACAAAATACTCAGATTTATTGTAAAATTAAATGCAGCCATTTCAAATAAGCACACCTTCAGGCTACCCCTTTAGTTGCTCACAAAGTTTTAATTTATTGAATGTTTAATTTCCTATGCATATGAGTCTATATCTGATTCCTCTTTTTGCTTCCTAAAATTCAACATAGTTCTTATTGAATTAAAAGATTTAGTTTCAATTTTTTATCATTCTTGTAACCGTAGAAGTCAAATGATAAAACCGCTAGCAGAAAGAAATTTTAACATTTAGGTATACTTTATTTGATAATAAACCCACATTTGTATGCTGGTTCTGAGTGCTAGCAGAAAGGTGGTGTATTTTCTGTTTTTTTTAAACGTCGGTTCGTATACATATTCATATACACAGAGCAAGCGCTAACTTTAGAAATGGTGCTGATTAAAAGTCATAGTTTTTCTTGCAATGCATATGGGTTAATTTGCAAGACCTATAAAAACAGCCTAAGGAAAAAAAAGAAAAAAAAAAAAGAAATCATATTGCCCTTTAGGAAATTCAATACCAAAGAAATACTGTAGCAGAATGAGCTGCAGAGGAACTAAAAGGACAATGATCCTACAGTGTTACCAGATGTGTTGAGTTATTTAAGTGGAGAATACAGAAAATGAAGGGCTTTTTTTCTTCTTCTTCCCCTCCCCACTCCCCATCCCCCCTAACCCCTCTTTTTTAAAAAGGTATCAGATAAGTCCTATTCCCAAATCCAGGAGGATTGAGTATCGCCAATAGGTCTATGAAAGTCTGTAACTAAATGCCCAGGATCAGATTGTATTACAGTTTATACAAGCAACATCCCAAGATTCTTCTGATGGCTAAGACACATAATACAGATCAATCACTCACTAAAAAATGTTATGGTTTGTGAAACGGTCTGAGCTCAGAGACTTGCACTGGTAATACGAAGAGGAATTTACAAAGACACTGAGTCCTACTCTAAATGTCAAAGTGATAGTATGAACTTTTAACAATGCATCTGGCTCTGGATAACTAGACCTTTTCCTCTCTCGCCTGAAACTCTAGAATGAGCAGGACCCTGTTTTGAGGTTTCTTTTTTCCATCTCTCCTCTCTTTTTAGTGCAACTCTACTCTCAAAGGCAATTTTAACTGACTTAAAACAATCTTGGTGAAACATTTGTGAACCTCTTTCTCTAATAGTTTATGAAACATCTTAGGAGAATTATACTTCCACTATTTAGAAAAATCCGTATATTAAATACCATTAGGCCTTTAGTGACATATTGAACACTGTATGTTAGTGAGAACTTAGAATTAATATTACCTCCTTTCTTTCCAAATATTTATTTTTCTAAGGTAAATGCAAAACCATACAGATCACTACCAGAAATGAAATTCCAGTTTCAAGAGCACAGTGGGACGCTTGTATGAGGTATGTTACCTCATCAACCCTTAATCTGATCTATGAAAAGCATCTGCTGCCTAACATCAGTGGCCTGGGGTCCTGAGCACTGGGGAAAGCAACAAAAAGTGAGGAAACCAGGTAATTTTCCTCTGTATCCCAAACTGACATAGAAGAAGAAAAATTATTACAGATTCGATAGTATTCATGCAGTCAGTGATACATTATGCAGCAATTTCATCAGAAAATTGGAAAGCAATCAACACCAACTGTAAAATTTATTTGCTTCTGTTTTATATAAGGGGAAAACAGTGTCAGGGAACTTATTTTCCCAAAAATCATGCAGCATGCCAATGAAAACCAGAAAACAGTATCCAAGCTGTCTCTATTCCCATTGGTGCATTTCTGCCTGACCTGTTTCACTTGCTGATATTTTGAGAAGTGAGTTTGAAGAGCAGAAAAGGTAGACAAAAAAAAAAAAAATCAACTCCCAAAAATCAAGCTCCCAACTGCTTTTCTTGTCGTCTCATTTGAAGGTTGAGATCCATTTTAAATTAATTCAAAGACAGGGAAAGGGAAGAAAGAACTCACTGAATGACTGCTTGAAAGTAGCAGCATCTCAAAAGTGACCAAAGCAATCTCCCTTCCCACTATTTTTCTACTCCTCTCTAGATTTTTGAGAAGCTTGGTCCCTCTTATGTACTTGATATGAGCAGGAACAAGATTTTATTGATAGAAAACAAATTTCCTCTCTATTTTTTGTTTTCCACTTTGCAGTAGCACTTCCAAAGCATTGTGTTTTCTGTTCCCCATGAGTATCCACAGACCTAGGGGCAACCCAGGGGATGACCAGTTCCTTCTAGGTGACAAGTGAAAGCTCATGCAAGTAATTTAATATCCTTCAAACACATGTTCTGCAACAGTTCTGCAAGGGTTGGTTGGTTTGTTTTTTCCTAGGGAAGTACTACTTCAACATTTTTTTAACAATGCATCTGGCTCTGGATCACATCTCACAGAGATGTGATCTCTGCTGATTTTAAAAGGTCAACACCAAAGCCATCAACTTACAATAAACACAGGGAAGGAAAGAATTGCTAGATCTAAAATATCTCCTACTATTTAAGCAGATTAATTGTGTAATATGGTGTAAATTCTAGACACAAGTACATGATTGCTGATTCCACAGCAAGATACAACTCATGCTCTGACCTCTCCGATTTATGGAAATATGAATTAGTCCAGAAGCCTGTGCTACACTTCAATGCCCCAGAAGCTCCATGGATTTGAAGACCAGAAGTATGGTGAAACTTAATGTGCCCTTTTCTGGTATCATAACTTACTCTGACTACATGCACAGCCTGAGTCCTTCAAGGTTCTCTCACATTTACTTTGATTCTAGTTTGTCAGCTCCAATTTTCTAAATACCTATAGAAGAAATAAAATAAGACAGTGGTAATTTTCTTAGCGGTTCAGAAAATTACTCAGGATGTTCAATCAACCACAGACTGAATTTCCTCCCTCCTTTTCTGAAATCAGACTAAATCTTTCAGGTAGTTTTCTGAGGACCCATCTATAAGGTAATTCAGAGTTCAGAATTCCCATTCTGTGTATGTGATGACATGGAATCGGACTGCACATTTACTACCATGGGTACTGCAGCTGGGTTTTTGCCTACCATTGACCATCCTGGGGAAACCACTTGTTTAAAAAAAACAAACACCACAGCTGTGAATTTTAATTAAAGTGAAACTTAAAAGCTAGAAGGACTGCAAGGAAATCACGGTATATAAGGCATTTTGGTAGAACACTTTCTTCGAAGTTAGAACATACAATTCAGACTCCTTCAAGCACAGTAAAACAAATGTATTCTGGGTCTTGCTCATCATTCACGAGATTTCTAAACACCCTGGATGAAAAAAAGACATTGATGCCATCAGTTTAGCAACTCAAGCACTTTGTTCCCTTTACTTGTCTTTGAAATATTTTGTTTAAAGTTCACTGCAACATAACACTGCATATGTATTTTTCTTCCTATTTTTTCATTCTAGCTTTTTTTTTTAAAAAAAAAAGGAATGAATTTGAGCTCCATTCAATCTGTGGTAGGTTTATTTTAAACTCAGCAGCTGAAATGGAATTGATTACACAGACCACACTATTTCAGAGTTGTAACACAGTGTCTCTCCACACCCTATCAGATATTTTCAAGGGGAACATCAGGAAAAGGAGGAAGCTCTTGTGGGAAGACAGGAAACAGCACTAGGAAGAACACAGCAATGGATATATCTTTGTTCCTCATCCGCCCCTATTTCTATTTGCCAAATTCCTTTCAAAAAGAACCACAAGTAATTCCTTCCTTTCTTAGTATCAAAACAATATTCTTTCCTTGCACATCTGCTATGACAAGAACCTACTCCTTGCTGCTAAAGTGTAGAATTTAAAATGCAGCAATACCTTTCCATACAAGAAGAATATTAGTCAGGAAACATTAAATACACAAACAAAACTTTCTTAAACTTGCATTTGACTTCCATCCCCAAACAAGTATTAATTTTCAGAAATATTTCCACATTTAAAAATTCTATGGGAAGCTCTTAAAATTAAATATTCTCCTGCATTTGACACAGAAACATTGCAACACTAGGACACTGAAGAAGCAGTTCAGTAAACAGCTTAAATTGGATTTTGATTGTTCAATAATACCTAGAAAAAAAAAAAGAGGAGCAAAAACTCTAAGGAGTTCCAAGAACACTGGGATTACATTTTCTTTTCTGATAATCTCCTCAAATGCCATTAGTCATACAGGTAACTAAGTGTGCCAGCCTACAGAATCAAATCCTATTGTATTTACTATTCAAAGTCATCTTGAGTCTTACTATTTTTTTTTAAGCTGTCCCTCTCATTTGAAACACAGAAATGACTCCTCACACTGATTTGCCTTCTAGCAAGTTTTAAATGTTTTTGGAAATCACATTTATGATTTTCTTCCCTCTGTTAATGACAAATTAGTAAGAAAATACAATGTGTAATGTAAACACATCACTCAAGCCCACTGCTTGATAAAAAGGTTCTTCCTAGACATGAAAAAAATCCTTCAAAATAATCAGCAGCAGTCAATTTTAATATTGTTAGTATTGTCAAATATGTACCTTAAGGTCAGTCTGCATAAAGAAATTTCAACAGTGTTGAGTTGACCTTTTTACGCTGATGCAACACTATCCATAGAAGGGATTTCCACTAGTATAAAAAGGCTTTTAGTGCCTAACTCAGTGACAGAAGAAATACTGTTTTCCTTTCTTTACTTCCACATGGTACCTTACATTTGTATTAATATCTTTGCAGACTCAATGCAGCAGGCTCTCACACTGAAGTACTCAACCAACAGTTGATAAGTGAGTCAGATTAGTATGCAATTTCTTCACCCGAGACCCTTTCGGATGGGCTAATTTCTTTATGCATCTTTCTTCTGTGTAAAACAGTGAACAAAGAAGGTATTGTGACTGCAGGGTTCTGTAGCTATAAAACCTGCCTCATCAATAAATGAGGCAGAAGAGCATGGCTATGAAACACCATTTCCAGTCATGTTGATGTACATAACCATGAAACATACTGTGCTGTTACTAGCAGCAACTAAAGACTCCCAGTGAAATGCTGCTGAATTTCAAAACACTAACGACCAGTTACAGTCCACCCAGAGTCAATCTTCTTGATGGCCAACAAGGTGTCAACTCAGTGTTTTGTTTTAAACACTGCTCTATACTATACTATTGTACTGAAGCAAATCCAGATGTAAAGTCACTGTTAGTAAAATTTGAACCTAAGAAGGTTTATTTTAAAGATGAGCTTTACAGTAGTCCAAATAGAAGGGAGAATACATAATCTGTCACTCTATTTACAAGACGCACTATTTCAATCTCCCCACTTTAGTAAGACAGATAAAAACACCTGCTGCAAAGGAATGAAGAAGAGGGAGTCAAATTCTTATCAGTGATAGTCACCGACAGGATGAGGCAATAGACACAAATTAAAACATGAAATTCCATTTGGACACACGAAAACACTCTACTCTGAGGGCATCAAACAATGGAACAGGCTGCTCAAAGGGATTGTGATGTCTGCATCTGTGAGGATTTTTAAAAGCCATCTGAACATGGTTCTGGGCAGCTTGTTCTAGCTGACCCTGCCTGACCAGCAGATTTGGACTAGATGATCTCAAGAGGTCCCTTCCAATTTCAATCATTCTGTGACACCAGTAGTTGGCAGAGTAGGATCACAGCTGATTTTGCATATTCACGTCTGCAGCACCAGTAACAACATTTTTTTTCTGGGCTTTGCAGTAATAAAACCAAGGCTACAAAGCTGGTGCTAAATAATTTCTTAGGGAAGTACTTGTACTGGGAACAAACATCCTTTCTAGGAATTGAGAGACTAAGAGAAAGGCCATTCAGGCAAATCTGAAGATTATCACTACTGCTAACAGCTCTGAATTGCAACTGAATCATCATAAAAGTTTATTTTGCCTTTCAAAAAGTGTATCCGCTGCTGAATTTGTACTCCAGGTGGGCAGCTGACTATAGACTATCAACTGTGACCTTTGTTCCTTCTGCAAGATTGTTTATTAACTGTTTTGTCATGAAAGTCCATCTCTAGAACCAAATATGTCATAAGCTCACATGCACTCAAAGATGGATGTTAATATGTATTCAATCCTCACCCCCCCAAAGCCTAATATTAACACAGAAATTCACCAGAAACACATCTGATTCCTTTTTGTGCTACTACATATCCTCAATATGAATCTTAGTATGTTTAAGAAACAGAGCTTAACTAAAGCCAAGAAAACAGAACTTTTGATCTTCCACTGCTTCAGCTATTGAAAAGAATGAAGTTGGCATCACAAATATTGTTCATGGAGGACGTCACCTTCTGCAGCTTTTTGATAATTCATTTTCACTTAATAATCTGTGTATGAGCTAAAGCTATTTAGCAATGAGTTCCCCCATTATGATTACTCATGGCTGTGAAAGAAAGAGCTGTAATGAACACCTCTGCTTTAAGAAACCCAAACAGTGCCAATACCTATTCTAAGTAAGTGGTGAATGAAGCAACAGAACTACTGGCTCTTGAGAGTCCTTTCTCACAGAATAAAACATCACATACCCACAAGTTTTCATTACTTCAATTTCTTAGAATAAATTTTGTTTTCTTTTGAATATCCGTTTCTTACATATTCTGGCAGTGATCAACATCTTGGATACAGTTTCTTATTAACAGTTAAGGAAATATCAAATATAGACACTTTAAAATGTTTTTCTCAAATCTTTGAAAGGCAATTTCTTCTTTGAAAAGTGAGGGAGCTTGCCTTTACAAAAAAAAATAGCCCTTCTTCCATAATTTTGCCTTAACATTTGTTGAAATTGATTTTTAAAATATATATGTGTGTATATAAACATACACAATATGCACAGATATATATCAAAGTCTGCAAATATTTTTGACTCCTAAGCTATTTGTCTTCATCACTAGACAACTTCCCATTCAGTATCATAGAACAAAGAACAGATAGACACTGCTAACCCAACAATCTAGAACACATTTCCCAGGTATGGAGGGATCTTGAATGACCTCTGACTTTCCTCTCAGATCATCCTGTTAATTAGAAAGCGGAAAACAGTAGTTCTATCAGAAAATTAACTACTGAACTGCGTGTTAGAGCATCTGTGTGGTTTACCTCTGAGGAGGACAATGATTATGTGGAATAACAAAAGGTACAGTTAGGAACTCAAGCAGTAAACACTGACTTTGGTCTGCCGGTCCATTAAATTGTCTGATTGCTCCTATGAAGAAGGCAAATTCAGATGCAAGTTGAGGAAATTGTTAGTGACATGATTCAGAGGCAAGAACATTAAATGGACTTCATACAAACCAGTACAAAAATCTTTTGTAACCTATTGAAAATTCATCAGAACTGAGTGCGTAACTTCTTCCTGAGGCTGTTACTTCCTCAGTTAATGTAGCATTGAGACAGAATCTCAAACATTCACAATTCTGTTCTCAAGAGCTCCATGCCTTAATGCTTTAAAATATTCTTGCAGGGTATTTTCAGGAAGGAGCTTCAATCTTAGACTTGATGATTTACAGTGATACCTATGACTACCTATTTTGATATCAATCTAAATCCCAGTCCTTCTTCCATGTTCCACAGCTATCATTCTGCTACAATGCATTGGTTGTAAGTCATACACATCCATATGGGATATGGCAGAAATCACTCTTATTTTTCCTTTTTTTCAACGCAGCAGTGGGAGGACAGAAAATACATTGAAATCTAAACACAACATTTTCCAGCAGTGCCATGGCCAAGAACCACAGAAAAATAAACTCTTTCAATACAGGCTTATATGAACCCCAGTGGAGTCTGGCTTTGGGAAAGCTTAACATAAGCATTAGTTTTAAAAATGAGTACAGGTGCAAAAGGCCACTAAGGTAAAAGATAGACCTCTTTGAGGAATGTACACAGAATACTGAGGAATCAAAACAAAGTTAACTGATTGTAATCTCTAAACTGACATTCACTGCAACAGAATTCTTACAGATGAAGAATGAGACTGTTTCTAACCTATAACCACAATTATATATTAATTCTAATTTTTATAATTTCAATTAAATTATGAAGTTAATAAACTGTACCACCTAATCCTATAATTTAACTTTTCCAAAAGATTACTTTTCAAACATACAACTGCAACCATTAAAGTAATGAAATTGTACAAATACTTAATTATATTAACAGTTATAGATAGCAAAAGTGAAATAGAAAAAAAAATTAAAAAAACTGAATGTTTAGTTTGCTCAGGTGTTAATTTTGGGGATATAATTTTACTAGGTAAAAAATAAAGCCAAATTATTAACTTTCTAAGGAACTGTTCTACTGACACAGGCATGGAAAAGGTCAATGGGAAAAGCATAATGCAGTAATTACGAGATTCATGGACATAATTCTACAATTTTATCATCATCACAAGAATCTTTATCTCTAATGACAGGAAAATGCTAGACAAAAGTTTTAAGGCAGTTGTGTGGGAAAAATATGATTACCAAGCATTGATTCCAATAGATTTTTTTTTTCTCTGACATATTGGATTTTTTCCCACTAATGCTTAAATACTTTTGTCAGCTATTACAAAAAGTGCCTTTTTGCTACCAAAGGAACTTACTATGACTGCTAAGAAAGCTTTAGTACAGAAATCTTACGAAAAATCCAGTGTTTGAGAAAACTGGGCAGAAAAAAATAATGCATGTACATTAAATGGACAAAAAGGTTGTTTGAATTACAATCTCTTTTGTTTTCCTTTAAGGCAAACTAAATCAAATTTTACCTCACAGAAGTGCACCCTAAAAATTACTATTAAAATATTTAATGGTTTTCTTAAGATTTTATTCATAATTACATATGACTCATAACAACGTACTTCCCAGTACTGAAAGTGTGTTTGCATTCTCCAATAAAATCTATGTTCAGTTGTGTGTCAATATTGAGTTTATATCTCAGTATTTTAAGACACAGAACTGCTTATTTAGAGTTTTATTCTGTAATGCAATGCAATAATGATGGCTATGCTGTCTTCCATCATCTTATACTAGGTTAAGTTCAAAAACATTACAAGTCTTCCACAGTTTTCTTCTCCCTCATTACCCAGATAAAAGTGTTTCTCAAGTGTACTTTTCCATAAAAGAGTTCAGAGCTCTTTAAACTTATCTATATTTTTCAATAGTATCCAATTTTGAGACACACCCCTGTGGCACTCTGAAATACAAAGTTAGAGTAAAAATACTCAGCATTACAGATGCTATCCTACTTCGTATCTAGTCCAGTACGTCACCATCAAACAGAGCCTCAAGCGAAGGTACATGAAGACAGACATGATAATGTACTTGAGAAACGCTCTTTATCCTGCTCTCTAAAAAAATTTTGAAGGTTGTTTTTATTATTATTTTTTTCTCTTTCAAGAACTCAACTTCACAATTGAACTTCACAACCTGGGTCAGGTAATCTGACCTCTGCTTCCTGCAAAATTCATGCCTCAGTGTCACTTAGCTGCTCCGTGAGTTATCATTTTGAAGGTACTTATCTCTAACAGCAGCTTGTATGAGTGAAGAAAACAGAAACAGATACATGAGCAGAGGTGAAGGGTTAAAAATCATTATGAATATGTATACTATTTGAAATGGTTTTATTACAATCTTCTATACTAACACTGTGTCAGGGAGCAAATGCACTATTTCTAGTTCTCACCTCTTCTCCACGATTCTTTAATCCTTCCTTCCTTTTCTGATCAATACAGCTACTGAATCTCAGAAGAAAAATTCAGATGAAGAGTCTTTGTTTATTTTATGTAAACTACAAGATAAATATATGTAATGGGAATTTATGGTTAAAATTATCTACTAGAGAAAACAATGAAGAATAACTGTTTCAAAATTAGTTTCATTGCTCCGGAGATAACTCATCACACAACTACACCTACCATGAAGCACCTTCTGCTAACCTCAAATAAAATGAAAAGTACTGTTCCAAGGGACAGCAATACAGTTCTATTATAAGTCAGTGGCTGCTAATGGCTGCCTTTATGTTGGCAACAAGACATTTTCTTTTAAAAGGGATATTTCTCACAGGATTTTTGATGGCATGCACTCTTCTTGTTAGTTAGAATAAGTTTTCAGTTTTGAAGAGAGGACCAGAAAACTGCCACTGATTCTAAGAGTAATTTCTTTAGCCAATCCACAATTTTTCACTGTTTTAATAGTTTTTGAAAAGTTATGTTCTTTGCTTTGACATCGTTTGGGGGAAAAAAATAAAGCCTGGTAAGTACTACTTTCTTAAATGACATTTGAAAATTAAAACTGTAGATTCTGACTTGTTGGTCAATTCTGAAAAATGTCATTTTACATTCAAAGAGCAACTGGCGTAATTCCAGAAAAAGGATCCCCTTCATATCCTTCACAGGTTCAACAAGGATACAAGTTGCCTAACTTCAAAGTAGACTGCTTCACAGGACCATAACTGATGCTAAAGAGGAGAAACCGTAAATCAAGATGCATGATTCTTTCATGAAGAACAATGCATATTCAGATTGTTGCAATGGGAAAGACATAGGAAGACATACATGAATAACTTGTTGACGTTTATGCAAACACAAGGCTTATTTCGTAAACAACACATTTATGCCTTTTGGAATATACAAACGTAACAGAAGGAAATGCATCCACTATATAAGTAATACATCTGTGCTACTGTTTATTTATAAACAAATAATGCTTAATAAAACAATGCTCTATAATGTGGTCTTCTGGCAGAGCTCTGCATTAAAAGACAAAATTCTTAAATTCAGTTCCAAGCTTTCAGGCTGTATTTTGGAAGTGCTTCTGTGAACAGTTTAATCCTTTCAACAAGAGCTCATTGAATTATAGTGGGAAACAGAGTAATTTGTAAGATTTCACAAAGAGCTATGAAGAACATTATGTTACATGTATTCCATGGGTTTAGGCCAGGCTTCTTCCCCTCCCCCCTTTCTTTTTTGGTGGTTTTATTTTTTGATTTACATATGTTGGAGTTTGGTGGTTTGGTTTTGGTTGCTCTGTGGGTTTTTTAAAATACAATGAGATACCTTCCTATCAGTTTATGGATTTGAGAGCAACACATTTACTGATTATTTTATGATTTTCTTTAGTCATCAGCACACTACAGTAGCCATTTCAGTAAAACGCATCATTTTATCCTTCTGCAATTTTATGTACCGCTATCTTTAGAGTGTGGGAGGATCAAAACTGGTCAGAATTACATCTTTAATGCACCCTCTCCATCGTTTCATAAGACAACTGATGATTCAGAAGCTTTAGGAATCTCCAGATTTAATATTGCAACAGGTTTCTTCCAACTTATCTGTGATATACCCTGCAAAAGCACATTATTTGATAATATCCCAGTCAACATCGACACATCACTTGTGGTAAAATGTCCATATCACATATCTTGCTGATAGGTGACAAAAATGCCAATTAATGTGTGTTACTTTTGCTTTGTTTGCATCTGAATGACACCCTAAGAAGTATTACAAAAGTGAAGGCTCCTTAAACAAAAAACTGATTGCTACCAGACTCAAAGGACTTTGGTGCAACAAAACTTGATGCTAGCAGTTTCACCCCCACATACTTGGCTAGGCAAAACAACAAACATTGTCTTATTACCTTCATACTTTGATATATTACTTTCAACAGCAATAAAGAGTCAACCATTTAATCTTGTTACTTGTTCACATATATATTTAAAACTGTATATGTTCACATATACCCCCAATAAGTTGGGAGGTACCTTAGTTTGTTGTGTAAACAGCTTTTACTTCACCACCTCTCCCATATCTACAGACTTATGATAAATTCTACAAAAATCTTATTACAATCCAAGTATGAAACCACTGCAACCTCAAAAAAGTCTACCAAAATAACTCCATCATCCCATATAAACACACCCCAATTCAATAAATCAGCACATTACCAGATATTACTGTGTTCTTATTTAAGCTGCAAAAACTAACCATTCCCTTCCCTGTCAAAGGCTCACCAGTCCTAAATCCTGCTGATATATCAACAACTGAAAGATCCAGCCCAGCTCATCTTTGGGCTCAATTCTGACCTAAAATCCATGGATTAGCAGTATACTATCTACTATAAGATGCAGCTCTGAAGCATGGTTTTATCCATATTATTTTCAGTTAACAATGTAGTTTATAATAGCAATCAGCAGCCCAAGAAGAGCCATCATCCAAAATACAAAGTAGACAAACAAAACATAATTTATGTAATGTGATAAAAAAACCTAATAGGAATGTACAAAATAATTGTAAATACATGTGATGTGATCGATTTAATGCATTGCAGATGTAAAAGCGTTTTTAGGAAATTGCTGTTCATTTATCTGAATAAATGCAGAACTCTCCTATGATTACAACAACGTAGCAAGCAGTTGTATCTGCCCTTCAGTACTTTGTTTTAAACCTCAGTCAATACCAACTTTGTAATCATAATTAATGTCTCAACTTTACAAAATAGAAAATGAGAATCCTTTCTTTTGAATTATCACATATGTTCAAACTCCAAAATTTTACATGACTATATTAGCACAACAGCAGAATTTAGCTTACAGGATGCTTCCTAACTGACATTTCAAGAAATCTAGAGTACTTATACCTTAGATATTAAAACCCCCCATAAACACAACAAAACACACCCCTCTCACCCCTTCTTTTGCATAATATTAGCAAAAAAATACAAGTAGTACGAGCACTGGTTTAAAAGAAACCCCCCATAACACAAACCCTGAGCCTTCAATCTTATTAACAGCATTACAGTTACATTCTACAACAGTAGCAAGAAAAGGAAAATTACTATGAATTAACAACAACAATTCCTATATTTAATGTTATTTAAAAATCAAAGCGTTACCTAAGGCAATTACCTTGCAGCCTTTTAATATCTACAGGGAAAAGCCTAAGGGAAAATAATTGACTTTGCTAATTTTACCCTTGGCAATTATAAAATAGCTCTGCATTTCATTAGGACTACAGAATTTCACATCTAATTGTCAGCCCCGAGAGAAGCAGAGAGATAAACGCATCATACACAAGCTCAAACAAGAGTTTTAACAGCACAATAGAATTATCTTGGTAGAAGCAGTTTCAGCGAATGTTAAAACCCTCTGTAGTTTAAACTGTAGTACAAACAACAGCTATGTGTGTTTGTAGAGGCTATAGCCTACCACGGTCAGTACCATGTGAGATAGAACGCTGCTCATTTTCATTAGCCAATTCACTGAGCTACCAAATAAACGCCTGCAAAAAGCAGTACTGTGATTTTTTACTTTTTACATCAAAGAAAACAAAACATTATGAAGGAAAAAAGTCACAGTTATTTCACACTGCTGAAAAACAGATGCCAGATTTGAAAATTCATCATTTACAAAAGAATAAATACAGTATGTTTAAATCATTGCACCTGTCAAGAGATTTCTATAGCTTGTACTTCAATTTCTCTAACTTTTCTAGCAGGGTTAGACGTATGAAAAAGAATAATTTACTAAGTCAATCAATTTCCATAATGGCATCCCACTTATCGTATGTAGAAGCTATGAAAGTATTTAGATGTCAGAAAAATGAAAAAAAGTGCTAAAATGTTTTGGCAGAATTTTCCGACATGCAGTATAATGATTACTTTAAAAAAAAAAGGAAAAAAAAAGTATTTCTTTGCACTTGTGTTTCATTTCACTGTAGGTTTGTTTCCTGGCAAGTCTTCAGGGATTATACATTGCTGCTGCAATACTGAATGATGTACTAAATGCATAGAAATAGGTGCTACACTTTAGAAAAGTTTCCTCTTATGTTGAAACAAAAAACTTATGTAGGGCTAAACCCTTTGGTCTGTCTCGAGAATCTCACTAAGTACTGAAAAAAAAAACCAAGGATACAAGTCAATGATAACTATTAAAAATCAATTGCATCCCATTTTGGTTATGGTATAACTAAAATTTTGCACTATTTAAAACTTTAAAAAACCCCAAATTTACTACCAGTTATCACCATGACGGCTTAACCCACTATTCCAGCAGATTGACATCTAATCTCTTTTGAAACTGAGTTCTGTGTTAAAAAACGACACCAGTTTTGAGAGAAACTGTCATATTCATGATCAAAGCAGTATAGAAATACTCAACCACCATCACGAAGAGCTTTAGCATGAGAATCTATAAACAATAAACTCCTTTAAGAACAAGATTAAAATTGTGTTATTGACAACTGCATGCATGACAAACATTTTATATACTTTATGATATGTCAGTAATCTTCACACATATGAAAAGTACTCCTGTAAAAAAAACAGAACTGTTTTCTATTTCCACTGGAATTGCAGATTAAGCTTTTCAGCCATACATATAGTCAGGTGTTAACACTACAGTAACATAGGGATGCCCAGGAACGTCTCTCCAACATGGAAAGTTTTAAGAACAAGCTAGACAAACACACGTCAAGAATGTGTAACTGTAGCTGATCTTATCTTGGGAGAAGAATAACTGACTAGAGAGATGATCTCTTAAGGTCTCCAACAGTCTCATTTTCTAAAATCTTATATATAATTCACTTGTCATGAAAAACATTTCCCTGTGAAGTTTGCAACAGTTCGGCTGAGCATCTGGATTGCAGTTGCCCTTTAGAAGCCAGTACATCCACGTTAATAGGGCAATCCAATACTCAGGGGTATCCAAATGCCTAACCAAGTAATTTTATTAGGAGTAAAAAGTCACCTGGGCACTGTGTAGACAAAGAAATGAAGTCTTTTCCCCCAGGAATTCACCAAGACACACCAACCTTTCGCAAAGCACAAAGTAAAAGAAAATACAAACCAAACATGTCTGCAGCTGGCAGTGTGCCAGAGGTGTTGTAGTCTGATGTGTCATGAGGATGCCGCTGCATATATGTTGAATTCCCAAATTAACCACTCATCCATTACTATGTGCTTCAGAATGTATACTAAAGGCCTCACCACAGTAATTCTGTAGGACAGTGGTAAACGTTCACAGCAGCAGCAGCCTGTCAATCCACTTACAGCTATAATGTAAGTATGTTGATTTTTAAAGGATGCTGCATATATACATACGTATCATAACTGATGATGTTTTTTAAAGGTCATCTCTTTTGGAAGATCACAGAATCATAGAATGTTAGGGGTTGGAAGGGATCTTTAGAGATCATCTAGTCCAACCTCCCCGCAGAAGCAAGTCCACCTAGATCAAGTTGCACAGGAACATGTCCAGGTGGGTCTTGAAGACCTCCAAGGAAGGAGACCCCACACTCTCCCTGGGCAGCCTGTGCCTGAACAGTGAAATAGGTTTTTTTTCCTTATGTTTAAATGGAACTTTTTGTGTTCCAGCTTCACCCCATTACCCCTTGTCCTGTTGTTACATACCATTGAAAAAAGGGATGCCCCAACCTCATTAGTATTCATTAGATTCATTAGTAATTACTTGCTCTGGCAGTAGAAGAATTTTTTTCTTCTTACCTTGGTATTCTGCAACTGCGCAAGGCTTGTGCAAGCATTTGCTAGAAGAAAATCGCCACTCAAAACAGCCATTTTATTTCCAAACTGCATATCCTTCAGTAGGCCATCACAGGACTTGAGCTCACCAATATTCACAATGCCACGATGCACCAGAAAGGCAGTGTGGATCAGTTCCGTAATCTCAGCCAGACTTCTTTGACTGAAAGCAAAGAAAAAGTACAATTATTTTTGATGCTGTAAATAAAATTCATAACATTTTGGGTCCCTCACTACAAGAGGGAGATTCATGTGCTGGAGCATGTCTAAAGAAGGGCAACAAAGCTGATGGAGAGTCTGGAGAACAAGTCTGATGAGGAGAGGGAACTAGGGCTGTTTAGCCTGGAGAAAAGAAGACTGAGGAGAGAACTTATCCCTCTCTTGAACTACCTGAAAGGAGGTTGTGGTGAGGTGGGTGTTGGTGTCTTCTCCCAAGCTACAAGCAACAGGACAAGAGGAAATGGCCTCATGTTGCACCAGGAGAAGTATAGATTAGATACTGGGAGATTTTTGTTTCACCAAAAGGGTTGGCAAGCGCTGGAACAGGCTGCCCAGGGAAGTGGTTGAATCTGCATCCCTGGAGGTATTTAAAAGACATGTAGATAAAGTCCTGAGAGACGTGGTTTAGTGGTGGATGTAGCAGTGTTAGGTTACTGGTTGGACTTGATGATCCTAAAGGTCTTTTCCAATCTAAATGATTCTGGGAAAATATAGAACTTCAGGGAGAGAAAAACCCCAACTGCATCTGCTAAACAGATATTTCATGAATTACCACATAACTCTTCTACATAATTCCTGAGCCACCGCTGGGAGGTGTTGAGCACAGAGAACTATCATTAAGTGTTTACAGGTAAGCTATGGTTAACACATTCCAGTTGGAGGAATGCTGCCTTTTGTTTGAATTCTTTCACAAAATAAAGCTAAGTAATCAATATAGTCCTCCTGGTGCTTGCTTTATTTCGTATTGTCTTCTAGAAGCTTGAGGGCAGTGACATGAAGAAAATGCCAAGCAGAAGGTACTGATGGGAAGGAACAAAGGAAGTATCAGTGGGAGAGTCACAAACAAGCCAACACGAACACCATCAGAATGCTGCACTCAGTGACTGCTCCAATTAGAGTTAAATTAATAACAAGATACCTTGCAGTATCTTGGGAGGATAGAAGGGGGGAGGAGAAACAGATGAATATTTTAAATTCGTGTACTAATGATATTTCACTGGTTGTTTTAGTCAGAAACAGCAAAGGTGACTGTCCAGCAAAGAAGAAGACCCAATTTTATTTGGATGGGTTTACAAATCACTTCTTATTCCAATACACAGTATGCTACATTCTGAACGTAGGGATTTCAAATCCCTGGGAGAGGCTTGCCACAGAAGTTATCCCATGGAGGCTTGTCCTCTATTTTCATTTTTCGAAAAAGGCATCATTAGCACAGCCCTCTCCTCCCCTCCTCCCACAATTCAATCCTATAGCTCTCCCACAGTTAGTAATTGTCATTCTAAGGAGCCCAGAGATGTCACCTTAGCTCAGAACTACAATAGGGCAATGAACAGACATAATAACTGAGAAAGGACAAGGGGAGACAGGAACAGAGCAATGCACTGAAGCATCCTCTTAGTGCAAACCTAGATACACACAGCCCCCCTGCCATGCACATCTTCAGCACATTCACGTATTTTCTCACTTAAGCATTTCCCTTTATATCATGGAGACATCACATATCAGCAAAAAAAAAAAATGCATGCCCTCAACTAGATCCAATGACTAAAAGGCTTTAAAGTTCAAGTTAAATTGCAGCGTAGTACAAAGGCATGTTAGGCTCCCCATGCTTATTCGAAAGTGGCCAAGCACTGATTCATTAACTAAACTGCTCCACAAATTCACATACCTGCAGATACATGCTCAGGTTAGATTTTGCCTCAGTAGCAGCATAGTACTGAGTAAATTAATACTGTTTTTTTTTTAAGCAGTGCAGATGCGTTTCATCCACCTCGAATGACATTAATCTAAAGTAACCTTCTGCCCCAAATATATCTGACCTGCAAAGAGCCCCAGCAGCAACTGTTTCAGGCCAGTGATCTGTGCCAATTAGCAAGAGAGAAGAGCTAGTAGAGCCATACAGCCTGGGCAGGCATGCAAAAGGTAGACAAGCTGTGGGAAGAGCATAAACAGAGATTCCCAAAGTATTCTGTCACACACAAATATCCTAAGCTGTTTTAAACGTTGCCTTTGCAATTCACAATTTTTGCTCCATGCAGAGAAAAACAAGCTGAAAAGAAAACATTCTCCATGTAGATAATAAAATTCAAAGTCGATGCTGTTTTCCAAAGAGCTGAGGGAGAAATTCACATAACCTACAGCCACAGTATTGTATCACGCTTGGCTCGGCTCTCACAAAGGGTTAATAAAATTTCAAGCTCTGAGAAAAAGACTAACAAGACATCCTGATGCTCCTGCTGTCATTGTCAGGGCAGCCCTTGGAGGAAATGTCCATATCAATTCGGTTTATCAGATGGACAGCTGATCAACATTAAACAGACTTGCTCTGGGCAGATTGAGCTGAGCTACCTGTTATGAATAGCAATGAGAGCCCTCTGCTCCCTGCTGCCGAGTTCTGCCATTTCCGACTGCCGCAGATCCCAGGACATATGGGGATCCCTAGTGACGAGCACATAAAGCTGCAGCTAACTCAAGCAACGGCTCATTTCCCCCAGCTGAAAGCAGGCATTAATATCCTGAGGAGATCAGGCCCGCCTCTGTGACCCCCAACTATTGAAGCAAAACAACGACTGTCCTATTTCTTCATTTAATAAGCTTTTAATGAAGGAAATCAAAATCCCCTCTTTGACTTCAGCATCGCTCTTCATGAAAAGGTTACACAAATACATCAGTGTCATGCTTTCCATGGATGTTTTCATTTCTTTTTTTATAATCCGTTTGTTCTACAAATGGTATCCATATTATTTGTGCTAACGAGATCTGTATTAGTCAGATAATCTGCACCTAATTCTGATTTTATATGTTGCCTTTCTACCTTCTCTAGTAAACTAAGAATTAAAGAACCAAAGCTACTGCAGAAATCCCAGGCAATAGATTTCTCTTTTTTTTTTTTTTCTTTTTTTGTGATAACCTCCATACTACTCACGTGCAATAAGATGTCCACAGTGCTGTTATGGATACAGGAGGGCTTTTGACATGACTTTGTAAAGTCCAGCATACAACAACAAAAAAATCTTACTGTTATGAAGTTGCTATTGAATGGCTAAAGCAATACTCTATATAGCTTTCTCAATCTGAGGTACAAGTGACAAACAATTTTGTATTTGAAAGCAGCTAATCACACACCAAAAAAAGCTTCTGCAATGTTGCACGTAGAACAACAATACATGACAGATCCAAAAGCAGAAACATCGTGGCAATAAGATGAAGAACTCCTAATGCTTCCATCCTGTTTCCACTCCAGCGTTCATGTTCACACAAAGAAGGAGGTGGTTGCCACAAGAATTACCCACATAGCAAGGCAGCACTAAGAAAACAGTCAACGTTTTAAAAATACCCAAAGTTCCTAAATGGAAGCAGGCTAAGAACCGGGAAAGCTTTTTCATCAAATGTTAAGATACTTCCATGACCTTCATGTCTGAAACAAGACTCCCTGCAAACCATCACCAAGTGCCCCAGAGATTCCACTTACAGGCATCATGTTCATGATGCTATTTTGAGTTCCACATATGCCCTAATCTCCTTTTCCTTCTTCCCTTCCAAAAAACTAACCCACTTGCAGGAATGTTTGTTCTGAAGAGCATGATACAGTCCCTGGGAAACCTAACTAAGAAATTTTATGGGTCACAGTCAAACAGGCACAAGTTCTGCTGTTAGATGCATTATTTAAGCAGAGTTAATTCTGAAACACAGCCTCCTCCCAACCAAGAGAATACCAGAACGATTGAGGTTGGATCCTCCACAGGCCATCTAGCCCAACATCTATGCTCAAGTAGGGTCACCTAGGGACAGTTGCCCAGATAGTTTAGTAACTCCAAGGATGGAGACTCCACAACCTGTTTGTTTGAACAAGACAACAGCAGATATTGGCTTATTACTCGTTCAAATTGATTACTGTCTACCACCGCAGTGAATACTTTTTCCCTTCTCTTCCAGTCTTTGATAACATCCTCAGACTTGTTCGTGGCTCTCTTCTTTTTCTCCCCTACTCTTCATGAAAATCTTAATTCACAGACTCTTCTTGCCTGAAGCATATGTAAAAGTGAGCAGCACGTTTGCTGCCTCTTGTTTTTTTGCTCTTGACCCCTTGTTCCTGCACTTTTAGTACTAGTGTACCTAACTCAAATATCCTTAAAACACTAGGTATAAAGTGTCTCTTAGATTATTTTTATATTATAGATATTTTTATATTGTTATAGATTATTATTACAGCTCCTCAAGCTGTAAACGTCACCCTGGAAAGTATAAAGGAACCACTAAATTCACAAGTAATTAAAAAACTCTTCAGCCAGGTCCACTGGAGCTACACTGACTGTAAAACACCACCTTGCAGGAAAACACTAGAAGAATTGCAAAATAAAGTTAGATAGACAACAGGATCCTGCAACAAATAAAACAAGTGCAATTTCTATTCTTCCTACTTGCTTCCCTCACCCAACGAAGGCACACAGATCATTGACACTGAAGTACGTTTTGGTAAACTTTGATGAACTACTGAGCAGACTTCAAGAAATCTTTCAGATATCTGCCCTTATAAACAAATGCAGTAGCTGCAACATACTGCTGCTGCGACTCCAAAGGAAGATGAAAAGACATGTTGTAGAAACTCTGTGCTTACACAAGTACCACGTCTACAGAGATACAGAAAGAACTAATGGAGAAACTTTGTAAATATGCTTCTGTCTCAAAAAAATGCATTTTACAATTTTATTTTGGATTAAAATTTTCAATCTGCATGCCTTGAAGTCAGCCTCGTCACAGTATCACTGTTACTAATGGCCTCATTATGGAGATGCACATCTCACGCAGAATTCAACACAAATTTTAAATCTTACACAAAACTACATGAAATTGTAAAGGAGGATTGGCAAAATATTGAAACAAAATTAAGTGGAAACAAAATAGGTTTTGACAGTAAATCTCCTATGCAACTTCAAAAAATGAATGTCGCAGTGTTTCTTCCTGGCATCCTGAATACTTTCTTTGTTGTTTGTGTTAGCTTTACAGCTATGAAACATTATGCCAGTACGATCTCTTTGAGGGTTCTTGTAAATTACTTTAGGCCCTAATTTCAAGACTTATTTTAAAATGACAAAATAGCATTTTATAAAACATATTACACATATGATACAATGGAAACATTAAACAGCACATTTATTTTGCTGTGAACAAGAGTACTTCAGCTTAAACACTCCTCTGCAATTTTTGCCACAGAAACCTACCCATCAGTAACAGGAAGAAAACTCAGTTTACCTTTCATTATCAGCTAACTGGCAGAACTATACTGGCCCTCTCAAAGGACAATAGGTTATGCAAAGAAACTTTTAATAATTGAAAATGTTAATAGTAGGTATAATATTTCACAGAAATGAACCAAAGAATTACATTAGCCACTAAGATTAATATTCTAAAATTTTCTGCAAAGGGAGCAACTGCAATGAACTGAAAGACAATGGGACTGAAAGATCAAAAATTGTGTAAGAGCGTTTACTACTGAATGTTTGAATTGAAGTGACTAACAGTATACATGCAAGATTTGATAATTTTCTCTGTAAGTGTCAATCCAATAGTTTCATTTCAATATACAATTTGGATGAAAAGCCATTTCTCCAGGATTAAAAAAAAAAAAACACTAAAATTAAAAAATCTCCCTCTGTTTTAGTGGCAACTGTGATAATCTATATGTGCCTATGAATCTGAAAAATGAATAGTTCTTTAGTGAAAAATTATTCTTTAGCCAATGCTTTTTCGTACGTAGAAGTAACAATCTTAAGCACTTGATGAAGTATTTGGGCAGAACTTGGGATCTGATTTTACTTTCTTTTGTGACCAATGAACAGAAAGAAAAACTTTTGTAAAGACAAAAATGTGCATACACTAAATTCAAGTTGATCCTGTATGCTCTGGTCATCATGCTGCACCTAGATAGCCCACTTAGTTGCACAGAAAGAAAGGGCAGGGATTTTTACAGTTTTTCCATTCACCTGTCCAAGTCATCGTCACGGTTAATAAAACCATGATGAACAATGAACAATGTCTAGTGGTAACAAATGGCATCATAGTGATGGAAAGCCTCACTGTCATCTTCTATGTATAATCTCTTTTACAAGATATTAAAGGGCAGTGGGGGGAGATGATTAAACCCGTCAACATGTATGGCAGGTACTGTGGTTTAATAGGAAAAATGTTCAGTATAAAGCAGGAGACTTAAGCACAACACCAAATATTCATATGACCGTGACTCATGTGTCTTATTATCCAGCAGAAAATATATATCCACTGTTCTTCTTTAACAAGATCAGAGACTAGGACTTCTACGGTTCCTCCTATCTTGGTCACTAAGCTACTACTGTAGGTGCACCTTCAACCTTATGAATAAATGAAGTTAAAAGACATCGATTCTATGAAATTTATTGAGTATGCTGTTTAATTGCATTCCTGACAATAAATTTATTTTTAAACTGGTTAAATATCTTACTTCTTTCATCTCCTTCCCTTCAAAGCATCATAAAGTATTTGAAGTAAAACTACCTATACACCTTCGTGTATTTTTCCTTCTTCATTCTTGAAAAGATCGTGCATTTTCATTCCGTATATCCCCCATCACAGCATATTGCTTAACATCTCTCCTCCTAACTTGTCTTAGTAATCTCTTCCCTCAGACCATGATAGGATTTGAAAGTGTCTTTTGATTTTTAGTGAGTAGACATTGTGGGGTGGTTGGTGGGGGGCAAAAGGGTACTTGAAGTCATGATCCTGTTTATTTTTTTAATGCAGGAATTATGAAGATGGGTTTTGGCAGTCTTGATCTCACTGATCATTAATTTAAGTGTACCACAGAAAAAACAGGTTCCGCTTGTTACTTCAGACATCAAGTTAAACAATTTGTATCAGTTTCCAACTCATGCCACTGACAGGCAAAGATGACCAGCACTGTGTAACAACCGTAGTTAGGAGCCCTCACACCTTGGAACCAGCTGCCTATACGAGACCGCAGGTGATCCATACTTGCATCACCTCTCAGCAAAACGAAGCCCTAAGTGGTAAACTTCAGAGTCTGAAGGCTCTCTCTGTCTCACTCCTACATTTGGCGTTAATGGCTGAAGTAATAGAAATCACAACTTTTTTTTTTTTTTCACAGCACATTTTTCGTGCTGAATGGCACCATCGCAGCAACTCCCCTTTCAAACTGCACAGGCTAAAAGAAACATATTCCCAGCCTGGACACAAAAGCATCAATTCTTAGAAGCAGGTGAGAAGATTTAGACAAAGATCTACTAAGAATAACTACCTTAAGTTCAGTTAAAAAAAAGCAAGTGTTCATCAGAGAAGCCAGCAATAAAATACCCCTAGAATCAATAAGTCAAACTGATATTTTCCAGGACTTGGAGGCATATATGCAAGCTGGGACCAATAAAGAAGAGAACATCAAGAGCAAGCCTGTACAGTGAGTAGTATCTAACTATTAAAAGATACAGAAACCCAGTGACAATCCAGTTGTGTGAAGAGATAAGGAGCAGGCAGGCTGGGCTGACAACAGAAGAATTCACATATACTTGCTGCAAAGACAAATCTTGTCACATAAGGAATTTAATAGTGAGAAGGATGAAAAGGACATTCTGCAAGGGACAAGTATTAAAAGATCAGATGTGAGATGTGGTGGCAAGCCTAGTATGGTTTTTTTAAGCCCCATAGACAAGGACATGATGAGAAACTTAAATCTTACTTCAGTTATCAGAGATTTCATAAGCATTAGAAAGTGTTAAAAAGGGAGACATTAATTACTTTTCCTTTTCCTAGAGACCTTTCCTACACTGCTGGAGAAGTAGACATGAGACAGTACTTAGGTACGTAAGTATTTTTATAGAAGGTGCCTTTACAGTTTGGATTTTGTGGCTTAGATTTTTTTTTTTCTTTGAAGGACAGCTGACTAGCATAATCTAACTAGTCAAACCAAAAGAAAAAACAAGGGTATCCACCTGAAGATATAAAGCAAAAAATTAGGAAGTTATCTGGAAAAAACATTTCTTGGATTACTTGAACACTGACACTAAAAATTGGTAAAAAAATTAGAGCAACTCGTTTATAAGCACATTGTCAAATTTATTAAAATTTGACATTATTAAAATCACATACTGTAATTCCCATTTTAAAAATCACTGGCTATCCCTATGGAAAGATTCACATTTCCAAAATGAAGTAAAGCTATCAAATGCAATATTGTCTTTTTATAAGGCCATTATCAAGACTTAAACTTCTAATAAAGAAAAGACAAGTTGAAATGCTAGTTGGTGTCTACTATGGGTTATATTAATACCTATATATAGCATATCAAGTACTACACCAAGTCAACAGCAAGAGCTAAGGTGTTCACTTCTTTAGAGACCTACTTCTTCCATTTTGTAAATAATGATGCAGATATTACACAAGAATATTGAATACTCTGAATAATGTATGCTGGCAATATAATCTATTGTCTCTATCTTGAATTTCTACAAGGAAATTTCCTAGCTCAAGAAATGTTGCATTCAGTTTCAATTCTGTATTAAAATTTAATTTGCTACAAAGAGTTCATCTGAGAACTAAAGAATTAGGTACAAGTAAATGTGATCTGAATACATTTGGTATCTGAAAACAATATAATCAAAACCAGCACACAAACATTCTTTATAAATGTCATAGAATATTCAGAAATATATAATATTATACATGAGCAATATTTTCAATGCTGAACCAAGCTGAATCAGTTAGATAAATTCAACAACAAAAAAGGAATCGTTTATGGAAACTATTCAAGAATATCTTGCTATGACCAGAAAGCCACAATTCCCCAGTTAAAAAATCTAAGCTGATTAAAAACAAAAAGCTAAAAAATCGTGGCTCAGACAAAGCCAAACCAGATAAAATTTCTTCCCTCTCTAGCTCAAACAAACTGGAAAACTGATAGCAAGAAATGCAAATCAGAGAAACTAGACAAGGAAGAAGAAAATTATGGAATGAAAGGGAAAATGTATAGATGGACATGGAACTGAGTAAAGGCAATTTAAAAAGGATATACTAAAAACCCTTTAAAGCCAAGAAAAAATTTAACTGCATTGGTCCAATAGATAAGGTTGAGCAGAAACATAACTACATAAAGGCAAAGGATTTTAGAGATTCTGTTATAGTTTTAAGCAATTTATTTACAGAACCAGATACAAATACCTTCTAGCCCAGTACCAAATAATAATGCTTAGGAACAGTAGCAGTGGTTAAGACTTTAAAGTCAGTAAGTCCAGAGAATTTGCACTCAGGAGAGAAAGTAACAGAAAAGTAATAGCATAGCTGATAAACAGCAAAGAGAATGAGTTGTCCTCAATATACAGTCATCTGAGCTGGTGCAATAAATTTTACTCAAGTAAAATTATGCATTAGAGAAAAAGATCAATTAAAAGATCTCAGATAGAATTACAGAAATCAGACCATATAGATACAGGGCTAAGACTCTTTTGCAAAGAAAACATTCAAGGTTTGGAAAAGAGTAAAAGGAGGATGAAGGAACAAATCATCCCAGATAAACAGCTAATATACAGGATACCACTGTGGTCAAAAAGCCTAACAGGATCCATCAATGATTTAAGGGTAGAATACTAGCAAAAGATATTTTTTTGTCAACTCTAGGTTTCTGATGGCAGTAAAAATCATTACTAGGGAAACTTTATTCAGGAAGAATCTGAGAAATCAGGAAAAAGTTGGGAAGGTGGTCAAAGCAAGAAACTACATCTATTAAGGACAAAGACAAGGCTGATATTGAATTTGTTAACTGATTTAGTAATTTAAGGAAAATTTAAGTATCCACATTACAGAAAACAAATTTGAGAGAAGAAAAAACTCAGATTATCAAGCAAAGATCCAGTAGCTTGAACCTAAGCAAATCAAGAGAAGAATAAGGTGAAGGTATCTTCCAAAGTCTTATTACAAAAAGCAACGATGGACTCTCCAACAATGGCACAACTGAAGGTAATACCTCATGAAATCCCATTTAAGAACAGGTATTAAAGCTGATTAAAGTTAGGGAAATCCTATGGCCTGTTTTGTATTGCAAGCCAATCTCACTATTAAAATGATGTCTCTTAGTTACTCACAGATTCATGAAGCTAAAGCCAAGGGAAGGAAACTTCTAAGAAAACAAACAGAAAAGTTAGATTTGGCAACAGATAATGTTGGTCCTTGTATCTGAAAACTTGCTATTGGCTAGAAGATCATTTTCTTTTAAGGAGCTATAGATGCTTTCAGCAGTAAGGTTTCCAATTGCATTTATTTCAGTCACCATCTTCATTAGAAGCATCAAAATCAGAGACACTTTGCCCAGTACAGTAACCTTTCAAACTCAGCATGGGAGCATCCAAGGCCACCAGCAGACTGGGAACCCATGCTATTACCACAGGTGTACTCTATCTATTGTATGGCACATAGAGAAAAAAATATTTTGAAATTAAAATTAAGCATGTTCTACAAGAGGAAACAACCCATATTCGGGATTCAGGTCCATCTTCACACATTCAGGTATCCATACCAGTAATGAATCTATTTGGCGCTGTACTAACCTGGGAATACAGACAAGTATTCCCAAAAAAGAACAGGAGATAAAAAAAACCAGAGACCATCTACAAAATTATTTTATGTATATAAGGGTGTGTATTTTACCTAAGTATACATATTTTCTTTAATTAGTTTTCCATATAACCATTAGGGGTTTCTGGTCATGCAAGTCACATTTATTAAAGGCAGCATGTCAAATAAGAGTTGACAATTACAGGCTATATCAATACACATTATGCCAGATGGTAATGAGCCATACACAGAGGGCCAGCCATCCAAAATAATCACACCATTTTCTACAGAAATGTTGAAGAGGTTATGGTTTATTACACAGTGCTCATTAGATATACAGTGGCAGCATTAGCAATTTTTCCTTCATTTGTGTCTCATTTAAGACGCTGCCCCCACAAGCCCATTCAAATTACTACACAAGGTTAAAATCATTATGGTCAGAGGGAAAAAAAAAGAATTAAGTTGTGTTTTTATTCCACAGTAATGTTGGATCAAAGGTCCCTGGAATCTATTATTCTCTCCACTATTATTTAACACAAGATACTAAAAAGAATGAAATTCACTGTCATTTGCCATGAAAAAAGGTAGTCTATTTTAAATGAGCAAACTCTGTATTACCTAATTAATAACACTAAGTGAAAACAATGGTTAGGTTGTGACATGAAGTGACAAAAATGTCTTAAAGCTAAAAGCTGAAATGGAACTTAGCAGTCTTGGCTTTGAACTTTTTCATCTGCTTTTCAATTTGCTTCTTTAAAAGCACAAAAATATTTGAGTGTCCAGAAGGCAACTCATGCTTCCCAGCAGGTTGGAAAAAACAGTTGTCTCAAATAACTAGAATGTCATCCCTGAGAAAATGCATGTTAGATGATTTGAAATACCTTTCTACCCAAATGCATATGTTGACCTCCAGTTAGAAAATGCTTGTTGGAGACAGGTATTTTCCTGCCTTTTTGTGTGTACAGAAGGTATGTGGGTGAAAAGATGTAACAGGGCAAATGTGAGAATTTGTCAGTACAAGCAAGGATGTATTTATCACTTAAAAACATGCAGATGTCCCCCCCAACCCATGTGACAGCCAGCATTTGGAAGTCAAAAAGCTGTGAGAGAGGGAAGACTTGCGCACTGGATGTGCCACTTGACAACATGTCTGCAAAGAATCAGCTTTTCAGTCCAGTCTCCTTTTCTGAAGCATGCCGAGCATCACTGGGAAATTGGAATCTCTCATCAGGCAGCCAGCCAGCTCACAAGGCCAGAGTATCCTTACACCTCCTTCCTTGGCCACTCCTGCTGAGCTATTCTGTTGTTATAAAAAACGCTGAATTATTCATTCAGGCAGACGGCAAAAGAGTGTAAAAAGTCAGGCTCCAGGTGATTAAGGGAGAGAAGACAGGACACCTGGACTAAAGCTTGAACTCCACAGAGTTATTGGGCCTTTTCAGATACTTAAGGGAGCCAAACTGGGACCTCCTTCACCTCCTGTAAATAGTCATCAGCTAAAGAACATGGAGTAGTGTTAAGAGCACTGCTCCAGGTTGGGAATCCCACCCAGATAACTTTCTGCTTAAACTAGCCAACAAACCTTATCCGTGTTTTGCAATTGTTTGAAAGATAAAAAAGGATACTTGATTTAACAGAGTCTTAAACACCCTTACAAAATTAAAAAGAATTCCATTAATTCCAGGCAATGCAAGTCTCTGATAACAGTACCCTGATAACTATAGTAAATAATTTTCTATTATCAACAATAATTTGCATCAAGTTCATTCTACTTCCTTCCATTTGTATGGTTTATTACTGATGAAACTACTTACTCTAATAAGGTGGCATTTTTGCAAGCAGACACCAATAAATATGAAACAAATATGAAACTTGTGCAATCTGAAACAAACACAAGACCCTGATTCATTAAAAAATCCAAGAAGCATCATGCTAAATAAATGGTCTGAGTAGAACATAGCAAATGTTATGCAGAAGTTTTATACAGTTATTTCCAGAAGAAGTTCCCAGACAATTCAAATTAAGTTTAAATTCTTTAATGTTACTTTAAAAATGGAAGACCAGTGGCCAATTCCAAGAAGGCTACTCCCAAGTAAGCCCAGTGCTGCACAACTACCAGTGGTTTAGATACAACAGAACCCACCACTGTGTTCTTAAAACAGCAGTAGTACGTTTTTAAAAACTAAAGGTAAAAACAAGACATTTGAACCTGATGAGATGGAAGAAGGGCAAGTCAAAAGAAGAGTTTTAAATGAAGCCCGCATAAAGGTCTCCTTTTTGGTTTATTGAAGAGAGCAAGTTGTAGGCATTGTAAACAGGAGTCTAAAAAAGATGATCAAAAGCTTTGTCAACAGCTGCTGTATCATGGCCTTGGAAAAAATGAGACAGTAGGAAAGACAGTAAGACTCAGGACCAAATAAGATACGTTAATGAGAAATAAAAAGATGAGATATGAACTAAAGGGTTAATTTGTGAATTGGATGACAGTGCTGTCACCAGAGCAAAAATTGAGTGTGGGGAAGAAAATCACATATTTTGTTATGGAGATGACTAAGATTCCTTCTCTTACAAGGGTAGCACGTGTCAGCCAAACTGCTTATGGAACAACTAGCCACCACCCAGGACTCCCATGCATCCAGGGTTATTCAAGATTTGGCTCTACAGGCCCTCAACAAGGAGTATCTTCCAATTATACTTTATGCATTTATTACATAACAAATTTCATATAATGGTTTTAAAATAATTTTGACCATTGTGTGTTTTATTTAACCAAAATGTTTGAATACTTGCAGTAAAACCAACTATAAGGATATGAAGGTCTCATTTGCAGGTAAATGGAAGAAACAGGCTATTAACAATTAATTTTATGACCATACTTTCTCTTACATCATATTAGCTGTTTCTCTGCACTCCAAGCCTTTGAGGTATGGCCATCATTTTATTTGCAATGACTGGGAGACAGTTTGAACCACCATAACAGAAATTCCCATTCCTGTGTACTGTCAACTATGCAGAGACCACCAGTATGACTTAATGCTCCAAGTGTTTCTCTGAAATAGCTCTGAAGAGTTTGTCTATAATAGTATTCAACGTAGCTGAAAGTTAAGATGCAGTAGCCTTGACATTAAAGCTCTGCTACTAATGACACTTGAAATACACAGAACCTTTTTATGTGCGAGAAAAGAAGGTAACCTTTTTTATGCAGTGAAGAACGAACACCTGATAAATGAGCAGTCCTGTTAAAGGAAGATTGTTCATGTGTCTAACTGCACAGGAAAAAGGGATTAAAAAATAAAATGTGAATCATCAGAATACAGTGTACCAGACAGAGTTGGGGTTTATTTTCTCTCTATATGAAAACATATTTTAAATCACGCTTATATAAAGCATACTGTATATGCTGAAATACCAATAAATACCTAACTCACAGAGGAAAAAAAAAATCTAATCAAAACATACATTGCTTGCACAACTACAGGTACCTCATACCTTCATGAAAACCTGTCCTGTTCTGAACAGCTGTAACTGCATTTGTGTTAATCAGCAATTAAAAGTATGGTTATTGCATTTGTTCTTCTCCCTCCCCCACTGAACTTTCAATGTTCAGAAGTGGATAGGGACATTAATATCATATATGAAAATGGTTTACCACAGCAATGTTTTCACGTTTCACAAAGCCGAAGTGTGCAGCAGATGGATATTGCCTGCCATGTACAAGGAACAAGACTAATAGCTAAAGAGACAGCAGACTTCTCAGAGACCTTGTCCCTTACACCAGGTGTGTTGACAGAATTACCAGCAGGGAAAGGATAATAAACCTTTCGGAGCAAGGCAATGACTGCTGCTTCTGGGACCATATCAGCATAGAAACAAATATTTGGTGCTGCTGATGTCTGCGAAGTTTTATCGTTGTTATTATTAGTATACATTTTATACAAATTGAGTACCATGTGATAGTGAGGAAAAAAAAAGCGTCTTTTGATGTAAAAATCTACTTACTATTACACCATTGGCATAATTTCCATCTATTTTTACCTTATTTACACCAGTTCTAGAAGGTATCTGACAATCTCATGGTTTCATTTTTTTTGATCCTTTCATCCCAGAAAGATTCAATTTACATATTTTTAATAATGGATAAAATGACATCACCCCATTCAAGCAACATTAACCCCAAGTGAGTGATGATGGAAAGATAGCTATAAGCTAATAAACCACCTTCAAGAACAAGCTAAATTTCTGCAGAATTCCTACCCAAGTCCAGAAAATACATTCATATATTGACTGCAGACAGTACTGTAGTTTTGCTAAAATTTCGTTTGCTGATTGCAACAGCACACGAATTTAGCTGAACTTTGTGTACTAGTTTTGTATGCATGTTGCATGGGTATCAGAAGCCAGAATAGACTGAAGAATCAGTTTTCCACAGAACACGGTTTTGCTGAAACATAACAATTTTAATAAAGAAATCAGAAATATTGTATGGTACCTGAATCTTTCCTATGGTTCTTCCTCTTCTGAAAATATTAGATGCATCATATATTTGGTTGCATCCTCTCTTTCCACAAAAATGTATACATTTATGTATACATTATGTATACAAGTCTTTGGGAAAATTAACAGCTGCAACTGTAAATACTTAGTGAACTTGAAGAGTTGTCCAATCAGGCTCCCAAAATCCCACATGCACAGAACATGCTCCATAATCACGCTGTCGGTGCAGGTCACAGATTTTCACTTGCTACAAACCCTAGAAAAAACCCCATAATCTTTCTGCTTTCTCTTTTGCCCACCAAAGCACCTTCTCAAACACAACATGGTTAGAATACATCGTTGTATTCATAATCTTGAAACCTTCATCCCTAATTCTCTAATTCCTTTTTCCTGTTCTCAAATGACTGATCTCTATTGTTTTATGTATTTTCAGTAACTTAAGCTCATCATGTCTAAATTTGAACTTGCTAGTCTTGCAATCCATCCATACCTAAAGCCTTTTATTAAGTATCAATTTAACTTATTTCTTAATCTAATAGTGCAACATAACAAGGATTAATATTCTCCCTTATAATGTACTGAAAAAACACCTCATGTGCATTCAAAATGTTTCTGCAAAGATGATTTTTATTAGAGGCATTTTCATCAAGTTAATTCTTGCTATTTTTTCTTAGTAATTTCTTTTCCTTACTGTGTCAAATAAAAAACTACTTTGCTTGTGAAGATGAAGATCTACCATATGAAGATGTCAGCATGCATTTTTATTTCACAGTGTGTCTACTTAAAAGGGACTCAGTTCAAACACTTGTTTCTCCCAGTCCAACTGTCACCCCCTGAAGAAAATTTAGTTTTTGAAATAAAGAATTTTTGATTTGACAATTGTTCTCTAGAATTCAACTTGGAATCTGTTCTCTCCACCTTCAAAAAGAAAACTAACAAAACAATAACAAGCAAAAAACTCCTATACAAAAGGTTCTTAGGCAATCTTCTCTTGTCTCTCTTCCTGTTTTTCATGTCAAAGAAAATTTTACTACCTTGAACAATCCTGGCTATGGCACTACAATAAGTGGTAATGTATCTTTTTCCTGTATTTTCCTTACCTACTTGCTATTTGTATTTACTTTCACACACAACTTTATATTGGAATATATTGAAAATAATCAAGCTTCTGTATCCAGCAGCACAATACCTTGTCTACACCACCTGAAATAATATGCTGCGTTAATAGTTACTGTTTCATTTAGAAGCATTTCAGAGCTGTCAGATTCCACATGAAAATCTACTGAGAGGCAAAGGCCAAGTATCTGTCAAGTGATAAGAAACATTCATTCACTTTATATATAATGTGACCAGGGTCCAGAACATGCTGTTATTCCAAGTGGAAGAGAATGTATGTGGTGTAGTCTTTATACCGTTTCATCCTATGCAAAATTAATACCTTCTGAGCTAGGAGGGCATTGTTCACTAGCAGTCAGGCCTATTCTTATTTATACTCAACCTCAGAACAGTCTGTTACTACCACAGAAAAAACATATTCCCTATATATATTCAATATGCCAAAAATCACTCCATATTTTCCTGCATATATACTTGCCGAATATAATGAAGACTTTCTCAACTCCTTCCGAGCTGATGAAAAATTCTGTAATATCTTCAGTTACATTATATCAGAGTAATGACTGAATCATAATAGGAAAATAAATTAATTGGTACAGTCAGCCTTGTAATACTTAACGTCACATTGCTACAATTTTCTGCGCATTGCAGAAATCTGTATTGAAACTGCGTAATTGCATTGTAAAATTTGTCAAGGGAGAAGTTAGAAGGTTGTGCCTGGGAAGAGGACAGCTGGTACTTCAGCAGATGCGAAAGCATGGAAGGTATTTTGGGACTGTAGGACAAATAAATTACAAAGATACAGTTACTTAAGAACTTGCTGTGAAACAATTGGTCATATTGACATCATAGTTCCTAGGGAAAAGCAGTCCCCAGAGTTGTTGTGTGGTTTCATCACAGCACTGGATTATGATTAGGTGATGACTGGAAATTTCTTTTCACAAGTACTTTTTTTTTTTTAAAAAAAAACAAAATGTGAAAGTTCTCAAGCATAATTTTTTTGCAAGAGAAAGATTTTACAAGCAAACCACCAAGAACAGCTCTGGCACGGTGCCCTGCAGCATGCATATGCCGTGCCCCAGGAAGGCTGTACTAGGTCTTGCTACCCACAGGTCATCTGGCCTTTCTTTGGAAAGCTCCTACCAGAGTGAAGGCAGGAGGACTGTTGCTCCCACAGCTGCTCCTGACTCCCTGCAGAATTTTGTTAGTGCTGCTCTGGTTTTGTGTGCTATGCTGCACATTGTGGTACTCCAGTACTCACTTCACAAGCAGTGGGAGGAGGAAGCTCCAGAAGTGTGGGCTGGACAGACAGGCAGACAGCAGGCAGCTTTATGGTTTCCCCAAGGTAAGCCTACCATGCTTTCTATGATACTGAAGATTACTTCCTTTTTTAAAAAATGAAATAAAAGCCCTTTGTAATGCACATACTCAGTTTACCTTGCTCAGCTATCTAGCGCAAAACAGACTTATTTTGAACAAGATTTGAGTCCATATCTCTGCAGAGTCTTTGATTAGCTTTAGTGCAGTACCTTTTGATTTATTCTACAGCGTAAGGAGAGGACCTTTTCTTATTCAACACATAATTGCTGTATTTGCACGTGCTGTGCATGCTGAAAAAAAAAAAAAGTTAATGACGAAACATATTGGTTGTAATGAATTAGTAATATTGTTAGATTTGTATTTGGAGATGGTTTTTATTGTTGTGGGTGGAAGATGATCAACAGGAATATGTAATCAAGTTGTATGTGCTTTTCATCTCCTGAGACTCGTCTTGTAAATGAGACGAAGAAGCTCACAGGATTTACCCTGGAGAACAAAAACTAAATAGAATAATTTAGAATAATTGTTTAGAATTCTTCTCACTAAAAGCTAAGGAAAACTAACCAAGGATTGGGGGAAAAAAATTATACATATCTTAAAGATTATAAAAGACAACATTGCACATGTTCTGAGATACTTTTCCCATTATCTTTCAAACAGTTTTGTCAAGAGCATCATACTTTTTAATGTAGTCAGATATTGGGAATTTTAGGACTATGCATTTTCTCTACCAGCTAATTAGCTAAGCTTTCAAAGTACATGCTAGTTGGGATACTGCACCTTCATTGAAATCCAGCCTTACAGAAGACAGGAATAAGAACAGTATATCCCAAAGGAAATAATTTTTATGATAAAGAGTCCTAATGTGCCCCACTAAAGGTGAGGATTGATTGTTATGTCTATTGTTACTATAATTAGAAGTCAAACACCAATTAGCAGTTCCATTAATAAGATTAATCTCTGCAATATCTGCAGCTGAGACCCAGGGCTTGTGTGCAATAAGCCAGAGTGAATTTAAAGTACAACAGCTATTCTGCATTAACACTCTCAGTTTGAATACTTACACCAGACAAAAGAAAAGCACCCTTCCTTCTTTGAGTTTGGAGTGCCTGTATACAGTATTGGTCTTACTATATCTTTCTAACTTCTAGCTTTTTATTTTGTTTAAATGTCTTCTATCACGATTAACATCATTGATGGGTATAGGTGCAATGCAGCTTGAAGTCTCCCAAACTGTGGTTCACAGCTACTCCCTCTGCATTGCACCAGGTCAGGCTAAATTAAATTTACTCTTCCATTAATGGTATCTCTGAGAAGCAGTAACAGAAAAAGAAGAGAAAAACAAAACTTCTTACAAATACAGAAGTAGTCTTCACATGACAGAAGTCCATGATAAAGTTAGGCATCGTTTATTTACTTCAAAATATGAAGGTAAGAGTCAAATCAAGTCTCTCAAGTCAATACACTATATAGTTCCAATTACAGAAACTGAAAGAAAGGTAAACTCTGAAGATGAGGTGAAAAGTCACATTCTCATGTTTTTTGTATTTTTGTAGGTACTAAAATTTGTATGGTCATTCTTTGATTTTTTTTCATCTGAGTGTTGTCTTTTACAATGACCCTCAAACAGAATTTATCAGTGATAAACCTACACCATGCAAGGCAGAAAGAAAGCTTTTCTAAAACTTAGTAGCAAATAAGTCAAGGCAATCTCTAAGTGTCACTTACACTGCAACAATACAGTTTCTCTCACCTTCACCAAAATTTACTCATGTTTGCCATGGCTTATCAGCCAAGAGGCTTATCAGCTTTCTAATGGATTTGCATTTTCCTTTTTTCCTTTTAAAGGTAGATGATCTTATTTATTTGCATAGAACAATTAATCAAATGTCATGGTTTGACATGACAGCCTTTTCTGGTAAGGGGGAAGGGGCTGTAAAGATGGCTCCTGTAAGAAGTTGTTTGCAACTCTCCCCGGCTCTGAGCCAGACCCACTGCTGGGGCTGAGCCAATTAGACGCCTCCACGACCACTTTTTAAGAAGAAGCTGGAAGAAGAGGCTGCTTCCTCCATCTTATTCCTGCTTCTTCCTTCTTCTGTCCCTTTTTCTTCTGGCTAGTGGTGGTGCAAGGAGTAGGAACAGTGAGAGAAACAACCATGCAGACTCCAAGGTCAGTGATGAAAGAGAGGAGGAGGTGTACCAGAGCAGAGACTCCCCTGCATTCTGTGGAGAGAACTGGTGAAGCTGAGATTTATTTTCATTTCTTTAAAGACTCTGCATCAGCAGCAGAGACTCATTTTGATAAAGCTGACCTCGGAGAAGGGGCAACGACTCATTTTGGTACAGCTGGCCCCAGACCAGGGGCAGCGACTCATTTTGATAAAGCTGAACCCAGACCAGGGGCAGTGACTCATTTCACTACAGACCCCGAGCCAGGGGCAGTGATTTTCTTCTTTAAAATTATGGCCAGAGCAGGCCATCTTTATCACTATGGCCGGAGCAGGCCATGTCCCGGAGGAGGGACCCAATATTCACAGCTGTAACTGTGGGAAGGAGCCCACGACAAAGCAGCTCATCACACCTATGCCCAGAAGAGGCCTTGTCCCGAGAGAGGAGCCCTATAACTGCAGAAACTGCAACTGCGGTGAAGAATCTATGCCAGAGATATTCCCCAAGAGGACCCCATATCCGCAGAAGCTGCAGCTGCTGGGAACAGCCCACACCAGAGAAGTTTGTTAAGGACTGTGTCCCAGGGGAGGAACCCCGTCCATGTTGGAGCAGGGGAAGAATGCCAGGAGTCACCCTCATCTGAGAAGACAGAAGCGGCAGAGCCCATCTGTGAGAGACTGACCACATCTCCCATTCATTGCTCCCATGAGCCGTTGTGGGGGGAGGAGGTAGAGATATCGGGTGCAGTGAGCTGGGCTCAGGAAGAAAGGAGGGATGGGGGAGGGAGATCTTAAAGTGCTGGTTGTAGTTTTCTCATCATCCTACTTCCCTTTTGCTTTTATTCCATTCTGTTTCTTGTAGAATAAACTTTCCTACTTTCCTCTCTAAGACGAGTACTGGAGTTTATTTTTGCCCAGAACTGCAACTGGCAGTGAGCCCTCCCTGCCCTTGTCTTAATCCACAACAACCCTGATTATCTTTTTACTCCCATTTCGCTGGGGCCTCCGCCATCCTAACGAGGGTGGGGGTGAATGGGGGCACCGAGCGAGAGACTGTCATGGTGCTGCTGTGCTAGCTGGGCCAAACCACAACAATATTGAAGTAGAAACATTTCACTTAAAAAGCATTTAAACAATTATTTAAAATTACAAACATCTTTAGATTTGCCTACAGTAGAAAGAACCTACTGGCAAAACTTAACTGCTGAGGTGAGCAAGTGAAGACACAGCTTGCACAGTAAAGACCTCCTTTGTCAGAGTAATATTTACCTGTTTCTAAACCAGAAGGTAGACCTTTGCTATCTTAGTCATCTACTCCAATTGGAGATGAGTCTTCTGAGAAGACAGCAGCATTATCATCTCTCAGCCCACGGGAAGGACTCATGTCGGAGAGATTCATGCAGGACTGTATCCTGTGACAGAGAGCCCAGACTGGAGCAGGGGAAGAGTGTGAAGAGTCCTCCCTGATGAGAGGATGGAGCAGTAGAAACAATATGTGACGAACTGACTGCAACACCCATTCCCTATCCCCTTGGGCCATTGAAGGGGAGGAGGCAGAGAAACTGGGAGCAAAATTGGGCCCAGGAAAAAAAGAGAGGTGGGGGGACTAATATTTGCTTGTATTTCTCATTATCCTACGGCAATTTGATTGGTAACAAATTCAATTGATTTTTTTTTTCCCAAGTCTGGTCTGTTTTGCCCGTGACCATAATTAGTGAGTGATCTCTTGCCTTCCTTGTCTCAATCCACAGGCCTTTTGCTCTGCTTTCTCCTCTCCATTCCACTGGAGGGAGGAGTGGGCAGCTGCATGGTGCTTTGCTGCTGTCTAGGCTTTAAAACCACAACACCTTTACAGACTGATGTGTCCAAGAATCATCATTCACATAGCATCAATTCCCTCAAGGCAGCCTGATTGTCTTTCATGCATAGAGCAATTAAAGACTGCTCTAACAAGCACGGCATCACCTCTGTTACAACTGCCATGGCATGGGTTTTGGAGAAAGGATAGAGCTGCAGATGGCAAGCTGTCACCTATGAGAAATAGAAGAGTTTCCTAGTGTCTCCACTAAGACATAGGGATGTGCCACTCAAAATTGCTAAGACAGACAATACTTTTATGCTTGGGTTCTCAAAACAGGCCTTGACACAACCCATGTTACTAATTCTGAAAATCTTGGGATGGAAAGTTCTTTGGATATTTCAGCTTTCAAATGACTTTAAGGACACTCAAGAGGCTAGATTATGTCAACATCCCCATGGCTTCTTGTGAGCTACATATTCATGAATGTACACCAACTACAACATTAATACTCTCATGCTCTGTGTTTAAAGGCAGGGGATAGAAAGTTCATTCATCTGTTTAAAACACATTTTGATTATCACCTTGTAATGAAGGCTATGTTCTTGAAAAATTTGACCTTCGTGAATAAAAATGGATGAGTCTGACTTGATTGTTTGCTCTGTTTTGAGCAGGAGGTTGGTCTACAGACCTCCTGAGAGCCCTTTCAACTTGAATTTTCCTATGAATCTAGATTTAATTTCAGCATCATCTGGTGGTACCCTGAGAGTAATAATAGAATCATAAAATTGTTACATTTGGAAAAGACCTTTAAGACCACTGAGTCCAACCACTAATCTAACACTGTCAAGCCCATCACTAAACAAAACCATATCCCTCAGCACTTCATCTATGTGTATTTTAAATATTTCTAGGGATGGTGCCTCCACCACCTCTGTGGGCAGCCTGTTTCAATGATTTGTAACCCTCTTGGTAAAAAAGGTTCTTCCTAATGTCTGATCTAACCCTCCTCTGGCACAACTTGAACTCGTTTCCCCTTGTCCTATCTTTCATTACTGGAGAGATCAATACAAACACCGCCTCCCATTACAATACCCCTCCAGGTACCTGGAGAGAATGATCATGGCTTGTATCAGGAATAGTGTGACCAGGAGGACCAAGGAAGTGTTTATCTCCTTGTACTTGGCAGTGGTGAGTCTGCATCTTGAGTGCTGTGTCCAGTTCTGGGCTACTCACTACACTAAGGATGTTGAGGTGTTGGAGTGTGTCCAGAGATGGGCAACAAAGCTGGTGAAGGGTCTGGAGAATTAATCTGATGAGGAGTGGCTGAGGGAGCTGGGGATGTTTAGTCTAGAGAAGAGGAGGCGGAGAAAAGCCATGATCATTCTCTCCCCAATGAGCCACTGGTCTTCTTGGCCACCTGGGCACACTGCTGGCTCATGTTCAGCCAGCTGTCAATTAAAAGCCCCAGGTCCTTTCCTGTCAGACAGCTTTCCAGCCACTCTGCCCCAAGCCTGTAGTGTTGCCTGGATTTGTTGTGGCCCAAGGGCAGGACCTGGCACTTGGCCTTATTAAACCTCATGTAATTGACCTCAGACCATCGCTCCAGCCTGTCCAAGTCTCTCTGAAGAGCCTTCCTGTCCTCAAGATGGTCTATGCACTTGCCCAGCTTGGTGTCATCAGCGAACTTAATAAGGATGCACTAAATCCTCTCATCCAGGTCATTGATAAAGATGTTAAACAAAATGGGCCCCAGCACCGAGCCCTGGGGAACACCACTGGTGACTGACCATCAACTGAAGTTAACTCCATTCCCCACCACTCTCTGGGCCTGGCCATCCAGCCAGTTTTCCACCCATTTCAGAGTAGGTCCATACAAGCCATGGGTAGCCAGTTTCTCCAGAAGGATGCTGTGGGAGGTTGTGTCAAAGACCTTAATAAAGTCCAGGAAGACCACATCCACAGCCTTTCCCTCATCTACTAAGAGGGTTATCTTGTCGTAAAGGGAGATCAGATTGGTCAAACAGGACATGTCCTTCAAAAAGCGAAGTTGGCTGGGCCTGAACCCTTGGTTACCCCTGTGTATGGGATGGCTCTCGGGATAATCTCTTCCATAATTTCCCTGGCACCAAGGTCAGGCTGATAGGCCTGTAGATCCCAAGATCCTCCTTCTGGCCCTTCTTGTGGATGGGGGTCACATTTGCCATCCTCCAGTCCTCTGGGACCTCCCCAATGAGCCAGGACTGGTGGTAGAGGATGGAAAGTGGCTCAGCAAGCACTTCCATCAGCTTCCTCAGCATCCATGGGTGGGTCCCATTCTGCCACATGGACTTGAGTTAAGATAGAGCAGCAGGTCACACACCATTTCCCCTTGGACTGAGGAAGCCTCATTCTGTCCCCTGTTCCTGTCTTCCGGCTCAGGTGGATAGGTGCCCAGAGAACATTTGGTTTTACTATTTAAGACTGAGGCAAAAAAGGCATAAAGTACTTCAGCTTAAAGGATGAAGATTCTATGATTCTAAGATCCCCTTTAGCCCTTCTTTTGTTCCTGATACATTTGAAGAAACTTTTCTTACTGTGTTTTATGGTATTGGCCAGCGTAAGTAACGGAAGGTTGAACTTTTCCTGAAGATGATGTAAAGCTCTTTGGAATCCAGAGGAAGAAAGTTAAGTTAAAGCAAAGTTTTGTTTCCCCATCTAGCAAATAAAATCTAAGAATATCCCAGATGGAACTGCCAAAGGACAGGGCAACATGTGCTCTGTCCTCAGGGTCCTTCGCATGAAGCCTACCCTCTCCTGACTTCTTTACAACTGAAGAAACTTCCATAGCAAAAACAACCAACAGATGAATGAACCCTCTGGTTAATATCTGTTATGTCCTGGAGACCTTTAAGTTGCAAATCAATTTTTTTAAAAGAAGGTGAGAACAAGATGACGCTGGCATAACCACAGTGACAAAGAGTTTGTGAAATCAGACTGTGTGACCTGTGTGTGTGCGCCTACGTCTTCACAAAAGAGTAGTCAGAACACTTAATGAGAATTACTACTGGAACCTGACAAGGAAAGGATCCACCACCATAAAATGGAGTTAGCATCTACTGCTAACTTCCACTTAAATTGGGCTTTTGTCATAAGCAGTATCAATTCTGGTAAAGAATTATAATCATCAGTAAAGCACCAAGTAAAATAAGTTGTATGTTCATGATTACAGTTACTACAGTATTACCACCACTCTTCCAAGCAGCAGGAAGAACTCTGAGAGTTCCTCCTACTGACATGTTCATCTTGCAAAAAAGGAATTCCTGTAGCTTTAAAGGAATTAACTTTAAATTCTGAGGGAGAAGAAGTAGAGATAGAGTCCAGTACTGGTAGTACCAATCCAGCAATCTGTTTGCTAGATTTATCAGGTTCTAGTACAGATGTATTTTCTATATTCTACTCTACCTACACTTGCTGAGTTTGGTAGAATAAAAAGGTCTTTGCTTGTCAATAACCATAGGAACCATCAGTTCTGCAGTGGTTCCTGTCATGCACTGTCAGATTGGACTGAAAAAAAGATATATTTTAAAAAAATTTCTGATGAGCACACAAGTAAATGGGGGAAGCTGACTCAATGGATGTCAAAGCTTAAGTGTGTATTTCAACACACTTTAGTGTGTTGGCACTAATGTCAAAAAAAAAAAAACCCAAAAAAAACATGGGGCAGAAAAGAAAATAATCTGCTGTATTAGAGCCAAGGACACTGAGGCCTCAATAGATGTCATAAGTTTGTTCTTGCAATTTAAGCTGCAATATCGAAGTTACGTGAGGAATTCATTACTCTATACAAAGCCAAGTAAGATTCCTCAGTCCTCAGCCAGTAGTGTCTGTCAGTGCTAGACATGACCAGAAAAAGATATCCCTCTGGGTATTTAGTGAGAGGATCCAAGCCAGTCTTGGTGTCTTCAACTGTAAGAATCTAGCTCCAACTATGAAGCATAAAGCTGTAAGTGTTCAGAAACCATATGATCCTGGAGCTTCAATTAAAAACCTCACTTTTAGCAGCAAAGAACAGCAAGCTGCCTATTTGGCTGTGCATGTGAGTTTTGCTCTGAAAAAAGGCAACACAGAGGGGCGTCAGACTAGTATAATCACCAGTGTGGAAATGGGTCTCGAAACTCTTATGAAGCTCTTGGCTCCTGTGTCACGTCTAAGGTGTACTCTGATACTGTTAATATGATAAATTATCATTGCTTAGATTCTGACTAAATCTAAATGTGAGCTCTGTCTTCTCTTTGGCACAAGAGCAGGAAGGAGTTTCAGGGGAATACAGGATGCACGCTTTGCTTGAGTACAGGCGATGACATCAACTCTTACATTATATTGCTTGCATACCCTATACTGAGCACTGCACTTCATCATTACATTTGCAACACTTCTGTAGCCAAGGAAATATTTTCCTAAAGGCTAGGAGAACAGCAGAAAGTTTCAACTTTAGGAAATCTGTCCAGCAGCTGAAATGGAGCTGTGTATCACGCTACTACTTCTCTTCATATTCTTATGGGATCACTGGTGCTGAGCTGGAAGTAAAGTCAGGTTGCTGGCAATAGTGTAGGGAGGTGGCTATACAGAGCAAAGCATGCCAAGCAGGCTTTTATAACACTTCTTCCTTTTATCTTCAGCATGGCTCATAGGGCAACCAGCAGTTACTACGATATCCCTGCCTAGGACCCACCCCGCCCTCAGCTTAATGTGAGCAGATCACGTCTTCTGCAAATTATGAAGTGCTAAAGCTGGAGGCAATGCTGGCCAGAGGCAGCACTATATAACTACACTAGCCCTGTTCCTGTAACTACCTAAATTGTAATCCTCATTATTCTGCAAAAGATTGCTCTCTGGTAGCAGGCATCAGTTTTGTTCCATTGTGTACCAGTAAAAAACAAATGCCAGCTAAGCAGCTAGCTAATCTATTTTTATACATTTAGGTCAATTGTCCCATGAATTGACATATCTAGAGATCAGGAGAATAGGATTAAAAAAAAATAGCTATTCCAAATTTGGCTCTCAGTGTCTTTCTGTTTTAATTATAGTTATTGTATTGCTTGGTTATATTATCATTCAAGAATATGAAAAAGGGAGGTTATGCAGAACATGCCAAATTCCAGGATGACAAAGTCCACTGTGTTTTTTTGTGGTTTTCTAAGTTAAATAATTGTCACACTTACATCTTCCTGGTCACAGATTGTGTATTTAGTGTAGTATCAGATACAGCAGATTGATGTAACCTGGCTATCCACTGTGGACTGGATATTTAAAGTGAGCACAAGAGCTGGTTCCAACACTAACAGCGGGAAAAGAAATATTGGGCTGGTGCAATCGCTGACAAGTACTGGAACAACTTAGCTCATGCTCAGATTTCAGAAATGCAATTAATTAATCACTACTAAGTACCCTAAAATCAAGTGAGCCATATCCCAGCTAATAGTCCACAATATAATGTTCACAGCACGTAAGTATCAGGCAACGAAGATGCTCATTGCAATGCCAGAAATAATATTTCCAGAAAAATACTACATATAAAGATGAAATAATTATATGGCATAGCAACAAAAAGAGCTGTATCGCTTACAGCTGAGCTGAAAATCTGTAAGAATCTATTTCTAAAAAATACTTTCCAAAGCCAGAGGCATATCTAAACAATAAAGGCTTAAGCATATTCCTTCTCTTCATATCACTGAGGGATACATTATGTCTTTGATATGAACGTCTAATATAAACATCATATATAATTACAATGTAACCAAGATAGCAGGCAAAAATGTACAAATGGAAAACAATGTCCTTTTGTTCTTCTTCAGGAGGAAGCAGTTTGTAAAACACTTTGTAATACATAAAACAATCACAAAAGCCCTTTAAGATCACAATTTTACAAGCTGTCTCTTCTCTTAGCTTTATACAATAGAGAAATAAAAATCAGAAATTACACTCCATTTAAGTGTGTATTTTGAAACGTTCCTTAAACAAAGAAGTCCAAAGTTAAAGCCCATAATGACTTTAGTGGAGGGCAAGAGCTGGCCACTGGGGCACAAAATGAAATGCCATATTGGCATTCTCCTAGTGCACATCAGTTTGACTGTATTTACACCATGCTACAGACTTACAATGTCATTGAAAATCCATCTACATTAACAACTCCACAGTTATAATTTTTTTAGACAGTAATGAACCTTAGGTGAACCTGTGTGGGAGTATTCAAAACTGCTTCATTTTTGGAGTACCATTGTAACTCTGAACTAGACATTATAATGGCTATCAACTTGCTTAAACTTAGATTATTAGGCTAGATTTTCAGCTGGTTGAACTGGCAGAGTTCCAATGATGTCCATTTACACCAAATGGCTCATTATTAATTCAAGGTCTTATTGGCTCTTTAATGAATATTTCCACTAGTCAATAGTGGAAATATTCCCAATAGCATCTTTAAACACTCAAACATTACCTCCATGGTCAAAACCATACTCAAGAAGTTTATTTCTCTCCTTTCATGATGCATACTTAAGGTAAACTTTTAAAATCATTTACAAAACAAACTAAAATACCTCCTGTGCCATAATTAACTGACTAGAACTATGTTTTCATACAGCATCATTTGCATATAAGTATAAAAATTTTACGATCTTAAGGGGACGTTAAGGATGAAACAAAATAAGGATGGAATGAAGCCACTAAAGGGACAATACAGCCCTTCATAATAAGCCTCTTTTATAGCCTTGCCTTTTTTTTTTCTTACTTATTATTTCTGTTTGTACTCATACATATTTTCCTTCTTTGTTACTTGAAGATACTACATATGTTTTAACATCTTTCTTTGTTTGGTCTTTTCAATTTTACAATGTTATCTCCACACTTCAAAATCAAATCAGGATACAAACATGTCAGTTTGTGAATCTTCATTTAATGCATCACAGTGTTCAGATACACAATTAACTGAAAACACGACAGTCTGTTCCCTCAGCCAAGCAATGCTCACAATTTTTCAGAAAGATTTAAAACCTTCAAATTTTACAATTTTCCAACTAGATCTCACATATTACTTCAGCGGAACAGTTAACTGTCAAATATAAAATGGACAGTAATCACTATTTTTGATTGTTGTTACTAGTATTAACTAATTTTATTTAAATAGTTAAAAAAAAAGAACTTGATGGAGCTGAAATATCTCATCGAGAGCCTGAGAAAACTTAATAGAAGGCTCAGTAATTCTGCTGTGACATGTGGGAGGCAAAAAGTTTATTCCACACCGCTGTTTCATGGGAAAGTACTCTTCAAAGAGACTTCAGTAAAACGTAGGTGCTCAGTGAAACCAAGCGGTATTCCACAAGACCAGCAGTCTGACTTTGAAATTTGTAGTAAAGTAGGTGTAGCCAAGTAACACTCGAGTAACTCAAAATGAAAATGTTATACTAAAAATACTTTCCAGTATCTTTACTGTTTTGGTTATGAGTACCACTTAACATGAACTTTCAAATAACTATCTTGATGTAAATGGTTTCAAATTGTTGGTGCTAAAATAAAGATACTTTCTATAAGAGGTATAAAAAGAGTAGGAAATAGTTTTCACCACGGAAAGCTTAAATAATCTCAAGGAACAAAGTTTTGCGATTAGTTAAGTATTGATTTTCCTTAACAGCTGAGCAAGTCACTTAGGATGCTTTGATCCTACCATGAAAATGACTATCAAAATACCTTGGCATATATTGCTAAAGAAGATTACTACATACCTGGAGTAAATTCCACTGACCATGTTGTGCTGGAAAGAGAGTTCTGCTGTGCTGGGTCCAGCAGCTTTGGAAACAAGCAATACGACCAAACCTCGCATCTGTAAATTATTTCGGCTATCGCACACAAAGCCCCTGCAAAACAGAAAGGAGGGGGGAAAAAAGCACGTTTTCATAATCCGTTTTCACTGATCATACCAAAGTGGAAAGGAAGACTCATATCTCAGGATGCCATCATTTCATCAAGTCCTTAATAGTAACATTTGCATGGAAATAACCTGTAATTATTATGATCTTTTGCCATCCTTTATCTGATATGTACAATGAAATACTACTACTGCAGAGAAAATCAAGTATTCAGGATTAAATCTTGTTTATTTCCAAGGAGCAGCATATGTCCTGCATTTCATGTCAAGTCATGAAAGGAGTATTTTGGAATAATTCAATGTGATCTACTGTAACAGGAACATAAGAGCTTTCAATTTGTTGTCTGAAGTACAAAAAAAGCCTTGTACTTCAAGAGAAGAAAGGGAAAGCAGGAAAAGTACAAGCAAAAATCTATAACCTGCTGAAAGAAAACTGTTTAAATCGGAGTGGTTAAGACCAGACCGAGCAATACATACAACATGTCCAAGTATATTAGGACTAGACTTTGCAGAAATTGATGAAAGATGTAAAATAAAAGTCAGACATAAATGAAGCAGAGATAAGCCATCAACAAAAGAACTCTTTCAAATGCTGCACCTTTAGATTTGGGGTCAGAGGGAAAGTGCCCCCAAAACCATATCTGTTGAAGGCAATTCTAAATGACTAGATACATCAACTCAGAAATTAACTTCATGTAAAGCAGCTCAGCTTTCTTTTTTGACTGCAATATCTCCAATTGTACTCTTCCTGTTCTTATCAAGCTGCTTTCTACTCCTTATGTTCATCTATAAGACTAAATAGCTTGAAGAAAGGATAATGCATCCCAGATGCTATTAAAGTCATAAACCAGTTTCCAACAAATAAGAGCCAATATCTTTACATACCATCCAAATATTTGTGTAAATCACATAAAGAATTACATCACAGATTACTAAGCACTTCAATGCATTTTATTCTATAGTATAATTTTAGCCCTAATCACTGAAGGAAATAAAAACAGAACAGTCTTTAAAACATCTGAATGAAAAATTAAGATAATGATTTTGCAAGTATGTTTGAAGAAAGAAAACATTGGATGCCATCCAAAGATTAATTTGGATTTTTTTCATTATATTTACACTATTTCACAGCATATCTTCAGTACACTGTTTCATATACATGGACATGAAAACATTACAAAATTCATAATTTAAATAGCTTCTTTCTGTGTAAAAGTCCCTATGCTACCACAAATATTGACTTCTTGAGTCTTTATAGTTTGTTCTGCAGTGATGGGGAAACGTCACAAACTACATGCTCTAGAAGAATGAAGAGGTCTACCTAAGCAGTTGGTGATACACAGCTTGGCCTTCCCACTTGCACTGATTCCAGGATAATACCTTCTCTCCAGAGAAGCCCTGAGCTCATACTCAGTGGAGCTACACCCTACAAATGCCATTAACAATTACCGTAAGACGGGGTCAGTAGCATTTTCTATCATAGCTCACAAGATTTTTAGTTCTGGTCTAGGCTAATGAACCAAATGAGGCCATGGCTTTTTGTTCTGTGTACTTCTAACCTGCCCACCTCCCATTTGCTTCACTGGCAAACTAACAGGCTGGCCTACCCAGGACAAGTTAACAACAGGGTGCATCCCACACAGTCTCAGCAACATGTGTTAGAGAAGTGTAGTGGGTTTGTGTGGGCAGGTTTTGCGGGGGAGCTACAGGAGTGGCTTTTGTGAAAAGCTGCTAGAAGCTTCCCCCATGTCTGATAGGGTCAGTGCCATTCGGCTTCAAGATGGACCCACCGCTGATCAAGGCCAAGCCAAGTAATGACAGAGGTAACGCCTCTGTGAATGACATGTTGGAGAGGGGAAAGAAGTTGCTGCATGGCTGCTAAACTGCAGCAGCAGCAGGAGGGAGTGAGAATGAGAGAACATCTCTGCAGACACTGTCAGCAGAGAAAGAGAGGGAGAGGAGGTGCTCTGGCATCAGAGAAGAGACTTCCCAGACACCTGTGATAAAGACTATGCTGAGGTAGGCCCTGCCTCTGCAGCCCATGGAGGCCACAGTGGACCAGATACGCACTTGCAGCCCAGGGGAGACCCCCAAAGGAGACCTGTAAGTGACACCCTGTGGGAAGCCCATGCTGTGGAGCAAGTTCCTGACTGGACCTGCAAACCCATGGAGAGAGTAACCCATGCTGGATCAAGTTTTCTGTCAGGACTTGTGACCCGGTGGCAGACCCATGCTGCAGCATTCTGTTCATGAAAGACTGTTCTCCCCATGGACAAGACTCACGTTGCAACACTTTGTGAAGAACTGTAGCCCATGGTGAGGACCCACATTGGAGAAGTTTGTGGAGTACTATCTCCCAGGTGATGGATCCACATTGTAGCAGTGGGAAGTGAGAGGAATCCTCCTCCCAAGAGAAAGCAGCAGTGATGAACTGACCATAACCTCCATTCCCTGTCACCCTGTGCTGTTAAGGGGAAGGAGGAAGAGACCTGGGAAGAAGTAAGGGTTGGGGGAAAGTGTTTTAAGGTTCAATTTTTATTTCTCATTTTGCTAATCTATTTTGACTGACCGTTAATAAATCAAACCAGTTCTCTCTAAGTTGAGTCTGTTTTGTCCTTGATGGTAATTGTTGAGTGATCTCCCTGTACTTAACTGGAAAGCCCTTTGCTGTATTTCCTCTCCTCTGCCCAGTTTGGGAGAGTGACAGAATGACTAGGTGGGCACTTGGCATCCAGCCAGTGTTAAATCACCACAAGAAGATATCAACTTCTTCTAGATTTAAAAAAAAAAAAAGTACAAGTGCGTATGGACAATTACAGAGCTTAGTTCAACTAAGTTAAGGTTTTAAGAATCAAGTGGATACCAAATATTTACAGTCAAAGCAGAAATTTAGGCAAGTACTAGCCACCAATCTTAATCTGCAGTAATGCAATTAAATGTTAGTCTCTCTTCACAGAGCAGTAAAATGCAACTTGCAATTTGCATGTTACCTTGCTAGCTATCTTCAAATAAAACCAATTTAAATGTTTCTAAAAATTAGGAGAACATGGGTAATCAATACTTTAGTGGAAGACATTCAGCACAGATTTTACTATTTATTATGTGGCATTGAAACATAATTTCCTGAAGAAAAAACATGTCACAGAGCCTACTAGCTTGCATTTCTTCCATCCTCAAAGAGCCTTTAAAAACAGTTAAACCAAACCGAATAAAACAGCATAACCACTGAAAGGAAGATACTATAAAGCATACCAGAGTAGACAATGATATCTTTTGTAGAGGAGTGCTACAGTACTTCCCAACAATTTCAACCCTGAAAAGCTTGCACAGTTCAGAACTCTCCCTAAGAGCACAAGCTCTGGTCCTGAAAACACACACCTTTATTTTGTTTAACCAGTTACATATAATGAGGGTTTTTAAGGAGGAGGGAACAGCTGCTTGACTTCAGCATTCTGTGAATTTACAACTTGCATACTTTCTTTCTCACTAAGCACATGGACAGAAATCTTTTTTTCTCATCATGTTCCAATATACAGTTAACAGAGTGCATCCAAGCCAGTTAAACACTTTAAACTCTATAGATTTCCAAAGTCAGGGCCACAATGAACACTAAACTACCCAGGAAAAAAAAACAGAAAATACATATAATGAATAATAGATAGTGTATATACATCCTGCATACAGACTTCATAATTGTTTGTGGTGGTATAAGCACTACTCTGGCTTAAACTTCAGTTGACCACATTACTTGCAACCCCACAAGCTATGCAGATGATGCAGTTAAATACAAATGTATTTCCTTACTATTACTTACAACTTCATAATTTTTAAAGAAGAGTGGTTTTAGGGAAAAAAAAAACAACAATGCTTTTTTTCTACATATATAGGTTGGTAAAATCAGAGTGTCTTAGCAAATGCAGGATCCCATGAGAAATAAATAACACTTTTACTTTAAAAAATCCCAAGAAATCTCAAATACAGCAAATTCTGGTGATACTTTTAATAATCATGACACTTTGTTTATTCATGTCCACTGCACTACGGTTTGCCAAGGGATGGGATATTACTGAAGTATAGAAGAAAGATGTTTACCACAGGACTATGAAGCACTGGCCTTTAAGTAAGCCACTGATGGGCACAGCTAGAAATGAAGCACGACTGTATTTTTAGCTGATTCAAACTAGATGAGAACAGAAGCTGAGAATTACCTGTGCTGAAAATACTCAGTTTCATAGTAATAACAAAAACACTGTTTGGGGATGTTCAGGGCACTTGCAACACCCCTAGAAATGAATGCCTTGCATTCTTAGCAGAAAACTATTAATGAGAAGCACAGTAGGGGAAGAACAGGACACAAAAATCAAATAGTCTAATAATAAGAGCAACATGCCTGTCATTTCTACACCTAATCATATAGCTTATATCTTCCACATGGTTTGGATGGAATTTTAGACAGGATTTTCTATGAATTGCTAAGCCAGCAGTCGAAGTCTAATTCCATTCAAAACATGACTGAAGTTGTGCTGCTGACATGTAACATATCCACACTAAAGCAAACCGCATTAGACTTGAAACAAATAAAGCCTACGGTGATCATCCTTTAGATGCTAGAAACTACTGCAGCTACTTGACATGGCTTCAGGGGTCACATTCACATTCTGAATTAAGCTCCCAAGAGATATACTGCACGAGTAACAGCTACACAAAAGTCTTCCAGATGGTGCAATTAGTCTTGATGGGTATGTGGCAGGAGACAGGTGCCTCTAGGGGAAAAAACGTGAACTAAAAGCAGCCCAAGTTAAATTGTGCACACGAAAAAAGATGCATCAAGCTGAGATTCTTTTGGAAAAAACCGTGCTGAACACCACACGTACATGCATATGTACTCAAAAAAGAAACAATAGCAGCTGCAGGCTGCATATCTTGTAAATTACACACTTCATCCTCAGGGGATCACATACCAAAAAAAGGTAGGAAAGTCAAACACTTCTACAATTCAGTTTTGCAAAACAATAAGGGGCGGGGAGTGGGGTGGGGTGGTGGTGTTCAAAGATTTACTCTTAGGTTTATTGGTGTGACTGAATAAGCCGTCTGAAAACTAGCAAATTCACAATTTCAAATACAGCACCCTGTTCACAAAAAAAAAAAAAAAAAAAAAGTCATCTTAAGAGCACAGGGGAGAAGTGCCTAGCTCTGACACATGCGCAGTATAACACCTTACAGGCACAAGAGACTCACACCACCCACTCAAGCAATGACACTGGCTAATAGCTAATGTGCTGCAAATTACACCTCCTACTACCAGAGTCCGTCTGCTGCAGAGAATAAATCAAGCAAATACGAGCGTTTCACTTAAGGCTTTGTGTATTTCTCCACATGTGCAGCCATTTCACTAGACTTTGCATTTAAAATACAAACCTTCAATAACTGTCAGGTTTGACTCCATCAGTAATTTACACTTTAATTAAAAAAAAAAGAAAAAGACTATTTATTGCAAGCACCATTTTTATTTTCCATCAAGCTTGTTTAACTGTAGATTTCAAATTATTTGCATGACAGAAAACCAGCCAGTGTTCTTACCAGTTTTCTTCATTAATTTAAATTCTTGAAATTAAACAACATGGAGGAAATATGGCAAATACAACAGTTACTGTAAGGAAGAGGTGGACATGAGGGAAATTTCATAGTAACAAATGGGAGTAAAAACCAAAAGCATAGGCAACTGACTCTGCAAGTGGGTGTAGCAGAAGAGAGCTTACTCATGAGTACTCATTTGCTAGTTCAAATTTAACCACTAAGAATACAAAAGAAACATGACAAGGTAGTTTTGAAGGGTCAAAAAGGGGTTGTTAAATGTTTAGTGAAATGCTTTTAGCATTTCCCAAAGGTTCTGCTCGTGACTGAAACAAACAGAGAGCTGTGGGATTTGCAGCCTTTTCATCAGTTAACCCAGCGGGAGCCTGTCCACCGTAGACCAGGTGTGTGCTCTGGTCACTAGCCTGCTGGTAGAGACTGAAGTGAACAGATCACTGTCTTTATCACCTCTGCTGGTAATTCTGCCCTTCCCTTCCATGCTGAAAGAAAGGTGCCCCACTGACAAAAATCAATCAATTTTTCAGGTCATACATGAGCTCTGTTTAGCTACAAAGGGAAGGAAAACAGGGAGAGATATGAGGTGGCGATCAGCTATTCCTCTACCTTCCCATTTCAGATGTCAAACAAAAGGAGGGAAAAAAAACCTACCTGTTCATATAGCTCTTAAAAAGCATCTGGAAAAGTCTGCAACACAACTAAAATCAATTATGTTGATGAATTAGGTTTCTCAATGACATTATCCTGGGCTTACAAAGCAGGCTACTTTTAGGCTGAAATATAAACTATTCAGAAAAAGAAACCTTGCTATTCAAACTGACAATCCCAGATGTGACAATATAAAAATAGTTTTATATCTGTAACATCTCTGGAAAGAAACGCTTATTTTGCTCAATACAGAAAGGTTATTAGGATGCACTACTTGTGGTTACAGGTGCAGGTACCTTTGAAAAAAACCTCACTTTGTCAAAATTAATTATAACTGACAACTCTGTATCTAGTGCTAGAGGTAAGGCATGGAGCTAGTTGGCAAGACTGCTGGCTTCTTTATTAGAAATACAAGAGTTCTACCTGCCTCAGGGCTTTTATCCAATTTGCTTTATTAATAACTTGTTACAATTAAATAAGAGAAAACTCTCTGACATACTGTTTTTTAAATGCATGTTAAACTACTGTTTTACAGATGCACTTGTCTGAATCATAGGATTCTCCATATGACCACACTCAAATACAAATACATTTAAATACTCAGAGCATTCAATTTTATTTGCTGTAGTCTAACAGCACTCTATTCACCTGCTGCTCAAGTTTCAAGCAATTATTAAATACCTTTCTGCACAATGTTATCTTCAAACCACATAATCCTTGGTCCATTCCAACAGCTACATCCAGATCTGTGGAGGGCCATTAGCTTTGTCATGGCACGTTTTGAGTATGGTTCAGCAGCAGGGGAGAAGACAAAAACTTACTTCACATGGGGAGAATAGAATTTAAAAATGGGATTCCAATTAAATATCCAGCTGGCAGGAAATGAAAGAAGGGGGGATGCTCTGAAACTCATCAACCATCTCAACTTAAAAGCCCACTGTTGTCTGCAAATAGGAACACGCAAGTTTCAGATACTTATTCCTGGGCTTGGGCAACTAAACATCTCTGTGTATGGAAAACAGAGGTTGAGAGAATTTCTTTACTTGAAGAATAGGGTTGTGATGGGGATTACATAAATGTCTGCCAAATAAAGGGTTTATCCAGCAAGAACAGACCTGTGTAATGGGTCAGGCCAGGCTTGCAGGAATTGACGTTCTCATCCCACTTTGCAAGAAGGTACTCTGATGGTAGGTTGCAAGGTAGATCTTTCCAACACCATTCCTGCTCTCCTTGCCTCAGAGCAAACAAGGAGTCTCAACCCATTAGCTTTGTGAAGCCAATCACAGAGAAATGTAAGATTTCAGAGACAACAACAACAAAAAAGGACTCTGGCTATAAGATGACAGAGGCCTGTCTCCACATTATCTCTTCATCCAATGCCAGAATAGGCAATTTGAAGTAGTGTGGCCTTCACTCACAATACAAACCAACTTTTGAATAACTCTGACCACCACACAGTATGATGCTTGGATATTTAAGACTAAGCCAAGAAGGTAACTTAATCATGTGTAAAAGAAGAATGGCTGTGGCTTAAGTGAGAAAGTATTTGCCTGAAATTTATGGGTTCACAGCTGTAATTCTATAGGTACAGCCATTGAGTAACTGATACAGATAATGTTGCATTTGTGCTTCCATTTGGCTAGTCTTAAGAATACTTCATGAACCACAACCAAGGCCTTCAGTGAAAAGCGGTCTTCAAAATGCTCCACTGCACAAAAGCTGCAGAATTTTTCAGAATGTAGATAACTTCAGAGATTTGGGTAGCTTTTTTTGCATTTATACAGTCTCGTTCACCTACTTGGCTGAGTGATTAAAGATCACTCAACGTACACTTAAATACATTTTGTTTGAAATTTAGGTATTCAAGTATCCTAGAAATGCACATCAGCTCTGTCTTAAAAATATTAAATATATTCTTCAAAAACTAAATGTAAACATAACAAAGAAGATCTTACTTGCTCTATCTTAATTGCAGGAGCATACCTGCTAGAATGGGAAGCTCCTGGAAGAGAGCTCCAAAGGTCCTTTCCAACCTCAGTGACTCCATGAGAGAGTAGCTGCTCAGTTTTCACAGGATTTTGCTTACAAGGAGAAACATTTCTTAACTGAAAGTAAAACTTTACATGGAATTTTCCATCACTTCATTGCTTATTAAATGTGAACTCTGCAGGGACTGGAGTGTAGAGAACTATGCTTAGAAACGACAGGAGGCAACAGAGAACCTGGGGACAATTGCATTATTCCCAGAACTCAATCATCACAAGAGAGAGTCTTAAGACATAACTTTTTGAAGGATTTCTAGTAAGAGTCAGAGCATCCTTTGAGATGAGAAAAGAGACTGATTTCTTTCTGGAATTGCAACATGTACCTTTAGTACAGGCTTTAGTATATCCTCCATATATTGTGCTACTTTCAAAAGAATTCCAACCATCTTTTAAACACAGGAATGATCACAAAAGATGATTTCTTTCTAGGAAACTATAAAAACTGGAAGATTAAATAAAGTTGTGGAGATTCAAGTGGGCCAGATTCTACAAAAAGAAAATATTATCATAAAGATGAAGTTTAAGAAACTATAGGTTTTTGAGTAGATGCAAAGCAAATATTGATGGCCTTGGTTACATGCAGTTCATGGTACTTTTGCATTTACAGCTCCTAAAAAACAATACAGCTTTTGAATTCTTGAAAGAAATGAAGCAAACCTTTCCCTGAAACCTGTAGAACCCCATTTAGACACTTATATCAGTCTGCCATCTACTGCTACTAGGTTTACTGGGTTTCCCAAAGGCAGGCATTGCTTGAATCATTGCCATCAAGATCAGCTAAATACTTGAATATTATTTTACAGGTTTTTTGATGTACTAACTTTTTTAGGACAGGTTATCTCCAGGATGTTTAGGAGGAGTTGCTTTTAAAAACAAACACACACACACACTCTAACTCCTGTTTTTCTGCAAAACTTATGACAACTTAGGACAGAGAGGAAAAAGTTTTGCTTTATAAGAAGAATAGAACCACCAAGTAAAATTTCAAAAAGGCTGGTGAAAAAAGCATACTGTGGACACAGAAAAGGCACTATGAAATAAAGGACATTTATCTGAAATATACCAATTATTCAGAAACAAACAAACAAACAAACATAAAACATTAATTCTGCCCTCAGATCTCCTGAGTGGTAGGGCAAAAAGGACTACCTTAAGAATAACACTAAAGACACCACACAGAAAACAAGCCACCAAAATGTAATTTTAAACCAACTGTCAGTGGGTGATGTTTTTCCTGGTCAGTGTGTGACTTGATCTTGAATGCGATGTGGATAGCCCGCAAGCTTATACCAAAAAACCCAGTGTCTGAGTGCAGTTACTTTGACCAGCAGTAGCTTGCAGGTCTGGCACCCTTATTTTTCTAACCACAAATACTTAGACAGAAGCCTAATTTTTGTGTGTCTGATTTCTCCATCAATATTTGCTTTATTTAAACTTTGTGGGAGGTCTAGCAACCCCACTGTCAACTAATATCAACAGGTTTACTCAAGCACAAGACTACCTTTCTGAAAACAGGCTCTCTGAGACGCAGGAACATTCTGCTAAATGAAAGCAACACAAATATTTGGAAGAGTTCTGTGAACAACAGAAATATGATTAGCTTCACAAGGCTAATGAATTCAGACACCTCTGGAGGTCCAGTGTCATTTCAGCAATATTTTAATTGTAAAATCTGTCATAAAAATGTATTTTGCATTAAGTAAACTCTACTAGGGAAATGCAACAATGAAACAGGTCAACTCCTGGTCATTACCTCAGACTGAAAATGCTCACAGCATGTTTCACAAATGGATGAAACATAAAAAGGGAAAATTGTTAAGATATGTATTGTCATCACAGAATTATGTAAAAAGATATTTTAATCTTTTGTACTCAGCAATATTCCTAAATAACAACTTGTCTTCAGTATTGCTCAGATTAATTCATTACAATGAATGCTCTTTACTAACAGGGGAAAACAGGCTCCAACTTCTGTGCTTCAGTAAATTGTCCTCACTCAAAGTATATATCTTAAGCGAAATACACAACAAGAGATCTGTAAATACAAATCTTTCTTATAAATAGAAAGAAACAGAAATTGTTTTACATGGTTGAAAATCAACTAGCACTATTAGTTCAGATGTAACATCCCTACATGTGTCACTGTCTACCAGAGTTAAGTGGTTATACGCAGCAGAAGCCTTCTATAAAGTGTTGGGACAAAGAAATACCTTAAAACCCACTGGAGAATTAGGAAAGTATGTAATAAGTAAATATGTACATTTGGGCACAGAGTATTATGTCAAATGTATATACTTTTAAATACTATATACGCTGAGGACTTTTCAGTGGTTTACTCCAAGTTTAAAAATAATTAATTTAAGCCAACAGTGGACAGCCCAGACAAACACAGATCATAACTATTATCAGTATTATCTTTATTTGATGTTTTTCTCTAGATTACTGATTCTAGAAAGGCTCTTTTCAGTGAGACCCAAGTGTCTGACTGACAAATAAGATGAATCTGGGTTTTTTACTTCGGTAGGAAGTATTTTTAATGTGGTCTCCATCCAAATTCCATAGTTCTCACTCTGCTGGGTCATTATCAGTCACACTTGTTCATCTGAACAAGAAGACCTCTTTTTACAAAAATGAACATAACACCCCCAAAAATATCTGCCCCCTCTTCCTGGATCATTGTTAAGCACCAAATAAGTTCATTAAGTTACCAGTGGCGTGCTTTAAATTTACGAAGTCATGAAAGAAGAAACAGGAAATGCAGAAATACTGAAAACATTTTACAGTGAACCAATCGCATGGGAAAAAAAAAAATCATTGGAAAACTTTAGAGATTTTCTATTCTTTTTCCCTCAGAGAAGACAAGACTTTAGAAGGCAAAGATTTTAAGCAAACACTTGTGGTTTTGGAAATGCTGGTTTCCATGGCAACCAGTAAGATCTTCTTTATATAGCATGATAAACAGATGGTAAAGATCGGTCATGTTTGCTTCTTTGCCAACATATCAATAGAACTGCTGTACTACTCTAATATATGAGATAGAGTTATTAAGTAACTTGGGTATTTGAGCAATGAAATCTGCAAATCAGACTTGCTTAACTAGTACCTTTTTTCCTACAAACACACACAGATTCTCAACAGTAAAGTCACTGTAGTCCATATAGTCAGATTTCTTTGGCAAAGCTTTTTATAAATGTTTTCTCAGCACTTGCCATGCAGGGTACATTACTATGAAAAATATGAATCTGACAGGGATCAAAATAATTAATTCAATGAGGAAATAGAAATGACACTATATTTACATCCACTAGTACTAAAGCATATGTTACAATAATTTTTTTATTGTATTACATTTGGAATTATCCAGAGAAGATGCAGCAAACTGTAAACTCACATTCATTATGTCATAACAATAAGATTATTCTTGTAGGTTATTTTTAAAATGAAAAAAAAACCAAAACAAACACCTCTTTAAATTTTAACCTTTCAATTGTAGCTATAGTCTACCATATACAAGTGTTCTTATTTCATAGATGGCTAGAAATATCAAGAGAATTTGATTCGCTATAGCATTTCATTTGGTACCTCTCTGGAAAAGTCTGAAACACTACCTACTAGCAGTGCAAGCTAACACAGATTTTTGCCACAGCATCCATCTTATTCCTCCCATGTTCTAGCTGTTTAATGTGTTTCATGCCATAAATCAGAAAGAGCAGAGGAAAAAGACAGAAGCAGAACTCCCATCAGATTTACTGATCACATGTCAGGAGCCCACATTTTAGATCAAAGTATAGTATTCTAACCAGATTACAAAAGGCTTTATTATCAAACTATTAAAAATACCAGCTCTTTTGATCCAACTCTCACTAAAATTCATGCCATTTCAATTAGTGCTTGCACACAAAGTTCCCACAAAACAGTTAATAAAAATAAACAACAGTGAATTTGTTAAGTCTGATAGTTGGTTTTTTTCACAAAACATATCATTTCAAGAACAAATTTAGTATCTCAGAAGTTATCTTTTCTTTACCCCAAATACAAATTTCCCAGTCTGCTCCTATCCAATCTGCTACCAATATCGCAGCAGCTATCACTCACAAACCTGAGATTAAAAAAAATCCCTATACAACTCAAAGTTCTCAAAACCCACTCAACTTCATAAACCAACCAGTAATACATTCTGGGAAAAGTGTTAACTACTAAAGATGTGAATACGTTTGGCAAAGATCAAGAGGATAACAAGCATTCCATATCCAGAGAAACCAGAAATGTGCTAGGCTATGGATGAGAAATCTTCCTGCGCATCAAATGGAACCACATAAAGCATCAAGTTCAACAGATCGATAGTTACACATATTTTTTGTCTTCCTAGTTTTATATTTATCTGTTTTATACCATACAAGTGATATACGAGTGCAATTTAATAGTGGGGTCTGTCCTGCTGAAATCCCAGCAGTTTCCAACAGTGCTTAAACTGTAGGTAGCTAACACTACTTAGCATAAAATTCCTGGCACGGTTTGGTTGCATGAGACTGTTCAGAAAAACACAGAAAGATGACAAGAAGTCTCTGTTGTCTATGCCTTCAAGGATCAAGCCACTGCTCACTGCCATGATCAACATTTCAGCAATCACACTACACACATGATATCAGAATACTGATGTTCACTTGCTGGCTACACTAAAACCCTCTATTGCCACGCTCCAGGTGATTTAGCTCCACCCAGTGTTAATCTTTATGTTTAACAAAAACTTGATCAGGTGGAGGAGGATGAGATTGGGCAACATTTAATCAAATCAGATGTGCAGAAGTCAATAGTGTGCATCCACAAGGGCTGAAGAAAAGACCTGATATTATTGTCAGGTCACTCCATAATCTTCTAAAAAGTCATGGTAATCAGGGGATGTTATCAAGGACTGGAAGAAAGCAACTGTCAGTCCTGCCTTCAAGAAGGCCAAGGAAGCAGCTGGGAAACTACAAAGATAGCTGGAAGTACACAGGTAGGGCTAAAACTTTTAACTATCTTTCCAAATGAATGAGACTTCAATTTAACAGAACTCTTCTAAAGGGAGTGGCAAACCAGAAGCAGCATTGTGTGAAGAGCCTGAACTTCAGTTTGGTGAGTATGAAGAACACTACCAAATTTGGAATGGTATGGGGAGTACAAGGCAAAACCATGTTTTGCTTAATCCAAAAAGATTCTAGGCTTCATGGGTAAGATAAGACAACTCAGTTCTCACACTGACTGCTTTACTTATGCAAGACATAATACAAAAAGATGGACTACAATTTCAAAACTGTACATCAACACAAAGAAGAGATGGAGCTACTGTACTAAAGTTACGTAGGTATTCAGAAAAACCATTGGTGGTACTGCTCACCTCAGTTTTTGCTGGATTGCCTGGTGCCACAGTCTGGAGGGAAAAGGTAAAAAATGTGTTCTGTAGGAACTACTGAGTCCACCAAAAAAACCTGGCAACCTAGCAAGAGGAAGCAATGCTGCAATGTGAAGCACAAAGTTCATTTCTCCCCACTGGAGTGACCTTGACTGAACGGCTAACAAGTGGACAGCAACACTGCTAACAGTGAGGAAAAAAACCAGCCACTCCGGAGCTGCCAAAAAAGGAGCCACCTTATTAAAATGTCATTCTTGGTGTAGAAGCAAGAATGAAAAAGAAAAATTAACTACATGCGAAACTTGTCAATTTGCTTTAAAGAAACTTATGCACTACTTCAGATGCCTGCAGTACAAGGAAAACTGTTTTTCAATATGCACGTCAGACAACCTTGGAAAAAATTCCAAGGCGAACATTGTAATAGGAGAGTTGAAAATAGAGGAATCTTCTTTGGGCAATCTGAAAATAAAAATCTTCCAAAGCCCACCACCCAGGGAAAACTAAAGAGAGCTCAAGGTCAAGCTGCCAGAAGCAAAGCTGCCCCAGAATTAAAGAGTCACAAGGAAAGAAATTTAGGTCATTGATCTGATCCTGCCTCTAAGAGATACAAAGGCAAACAAAAATGAAATATCAAGCTTTAACAAAGAAATATGGCACTGATATTAATCCTTTGCTGAGACGAGAGAGACCTTGCCAGTGACATGCAGGAAAATAGTGTTTTTTACATGTAGTTTACATGTAGATTTTTATTACCTAAGTCATGTAATGGACTTGGCACTGTTAGGTTTGTGATTGGACTCAATGGTCTTAAAGGTCTTTTCCAACTGTAATGATTCTATGATTTATTATAATCTGCCACTCATCCTGCCATACAGCTCTGAACACTCTAAGTGTCCATTGCTGGTGACTCAGGGTAGGATTGGCATTTTCAGCAGTATCTTAATCTTGGACAAATTATTATACCATTTGTGTTACATGAAAAATGTGAACTCAGATTGCAACAGGAATTCCAGTTTATTTTGAAAAATGCCTATTTCTTCTTTAAAGACCTGAAAGAACATTTCTGCTTTATACTTTCATTCACATAAACTGCAATTCAACATAGCAACAAAAAGATCTAAACATTCATCATAAAAAAAACACCCAAATCAAACCTAATTTATCTGGAATGATGATCAACAAAATGCCATTTGCAGCCATACAATGTAACATTATCTAAACCAATATCATCTTACTGAAAAAGAATGTCAAATGCTTCTGAAAGTAATTCTACTTTTTTTTTTTTTTTGGTTATACCAAAAGTAAACCATTACTATTGTTATTGGCAAAAGGAACCCATGTAAAGATATAATTCACTGAAAACTATGAGAACTCCCCAGCTTTTTACTTTCTAATGTGTACTGACATTTCAGAAAAAAAACCCCAAAAATCAGTAAATACAATTATGAAAAAAAAATAATAATAATGATTTCCATTATTCCATTATTTTCTCTTTTAGTTTTTTTTGTTACATAAGCCACTTCTAGAATGGAATATAAACAGCCTTTCACAATCACCTCTAGCAAAACACTCAAAAAACTAAATAAGGCACGGAGGAGAAAAAAAAAGAAAGTTGTTCAGAAAAATCACTACCACCTTCTGAAAAAAATTTAAAAAATCTTCCAGAAAACCTGTAACAACTGTTGCACAGAACTAGCAGTGCTATATCGTGTTTGCAGAAAAAAATATACAAAAATGAAATCTCATATTTCAGGATATTTTTAAACTTTTGCCCCCAATTTAGCAGTTTTCTTAAACATTTTTTTCCCAAATGATTCTTTGTCAATATTAGTGGAGCGCTGACTTACAGAAACAAGTTAACAAGTTACCTGTTAACATTGGTTTTCCCTCCTTCAGTTCTCCAGCTGTTACCCTAGTGAAATACCAACAATGCCTGAGCTCATTTAGTTCACATCAGACAGTGGAAAAGACAAAATACAACATACATATTGCCTGATGTGCTGTGACTTGCTTAATCACTATAACCATGCTGACTACATCCTGCTTATGATATACATCCACAAATGTTCCCATAAGTCAATCTGAATTAATCTTAGGAAAGAGCTACCATCTCAGCACAAATGGACAGCCTTAAAATTCTCACTTCTCATAGCTTCCCCTATATCTGATAAAGCCAATGCCAACCAGCTCCAAGATGGTCCTGCTGCTGGTCAAGGCAATCAGTGATAGTGGTAGCATCTCTGTGATAACATATCTGACAAGGGGAAAAACTGCAACAGAAGAGAGGAATGAGAATATGTAAGAGCAACAACTCTGCATACACCGAAGTTGATGAAGAAGAAGATGGAGGATGTGCTTTAGGCAGTGAAGCAGAGATTCCCCTGCAGCCTGTGGTGAATACCATTATGAGGCAGACCCTGTCCCTGCAGCCACGGAGGCCACGGGGGAGCAGAGATCCACCTGCAACCCAGGGAGGACCTCATATTGGAGCAAGTGGATACCCAAGGATGCTGTGACCCTGTGGGAAGCCTGTGCTGGAACAGACTCCTGCCAGGGCCTGTGAACCCACAGAGAGAAAGAAGCCCATTCTGGAGCAAGTTTGCTGTCAGGACTTGTGACCTTGTGGGGGACCCACATTGGAACTCTTTGTGAAGAACTGCAGCCTGTGGGAAGGACACACAGTGGAGAAGTTTCTGTACTCTGTCCAGCTTAGGAGAGGAGTGATAAAGCAGCTTTGTTGGGCACATGGCATCCAGCCAGAGTTGACTCACCACAGTTTGATATGATGCATTAAATACTCTACACAATTTCAGACCAGGGAAATAGCATTAAGATTTTAAATCTCAAGATTTTAAATTTATGTTAACTGACTGAATATTCTGTTTTTGTTGCTGTTGTTGTTGTTGTTGTCTTTAGTCAAAACAGTACTATGCATTGAAATAAAGTTTTCTACCACTACACTGGATATAACTGTGTAGTTTATTACCTCTAATGCACAGACATGTAATTTCAAAGTTTCTTTTAGAAGACAAAGATTAGGGCAAATACTTCAGCAGAAAATGCTTCCAAGGTACATGACTTACAAAAATAACATTTTATAAAAATTGAGATGGAGCATGACACACACTAAAAAAACCAAAACAATACAACTTTTTTTTTTTCCCTCCTATATTAGTTTACATCTGATGGATAGAACTTAACTTTGGATCACACTCAAAGTACTTCTGGCAAACTTCATAAACTTTCACCAAAAATCCAATAGTCCAGTTGTATTTTTACTGCAGTTTGTTGGCAATTCCTGGAGTATTACAAACTGTGTTCCCTACCATGCCAGCCGCAGGGTACATTTTAATACTTTGAGGAACCATATGCACTTTCCTTGGGTTTTGTTAGCACAAGAAAAAACGAAAAAGGTCATTCTCATAAGCAGAGCCTAATTTGCACATACAAACTCACAGCCAAGGAATGTTTGTGTGCTACGACAGCAGGTTTTTTTCCCATTCCACTAAACATTTTTCTTTACTCAAACGCACTTCATCTGTGATTTCAATTTATCATTGAAAAAAGTTTATGTAAGATGAGCTGTAGAATTACATGATCATAAAATGATGTAAATTTAAATGTCAAAATGTAAATTAGAAGAGATCTAAGAAGCATGTCACCGGAATTATATATTAGAGCTTTTAAAAAAAAACCAAAACAGTACCACTACAATTATAATACACAGCATTCTCAACAACTTTCTTTACCTATCATCTTTTTTTGTCAGTTGGCAAATACTGCTTTTAGCATTGTTAGATGCTGTTCCAAAAAAATCTTCAGACATTTCATTTGCTCTCTTCACCAGACTACAAGGTAGCCAGCTAGAACACTAGAACACTTTAGGTGCCTCTGCGTTTGTGCTTAGATGTCTCCTTTCTGCCCATGAGCCACAGTCACAGCAGATCCTGAGGTTTCTAAAGTGAAATGCGATTAGTATTTTGTGGTGAAGTGTCAGTGATCAGAAATAAAGCAAATGTAGAAAACAAAGAAATTGGATTCTCCCCTAAACCCCAGTATCTGTTTCTATACTTTATTCTATTTTGGCAACTCATTCATCAAAAAGATAAAAATCAAAGGTCTTCACTCTCATGACAGATTTCTGCAGAGACACACAACTCGGCTGTGAGGAGTCTGAAAACACTTTATTGGAAGAAAGTAGAAACTGTACAAACAGCTCCAGACATAATGAACAATCTGACCAAGCGGCAAGACATAATTCACAAAAAAGGTCTGTATATGCACTCCTGTCCATCTACAGTGTTCCTTAAGAGCCAGGCCTCAGGAGAGGTGTCTATGTGGAGAGGCAATTGCGGATCCACCACCTCCTGCCACAAATATTATTATTCTGTCTCTCAGAAGGAAAAAAAAACACCCCTAAAACTCTAAGAATACAGATATTGGTTTTTATCACACAGGTAATTCTTCTGATAAATCTATAAAGATCAGTTGATGTACAACTTTAATTGTAGGCTGATAATACTACAGCAAACTTTATTCCAGGCTTTATGTTCTCCAATTTTTAAAATTCAAAGAACAAAACCGATTCTTTGCACATATGCTCACTCTAAATGGGCTCCACTCCAAAAGCAAACTTGAGAGAGCTTTGCTGTCAGCAGAGTGGAGACCAAGCAGAGCCCTGCTCAGCCTTGACAAGCTCCCCAATTTACTTCCTCTTTCACCACTTTATAAATTAGAGGCAGGCTCTTAGAAGCACACCACAAGGAAAGAAAAAGTAAACCAAACAACAAAACTTTCATAATAGTTATGAGTCAGGGTTCCCATTCTTTCACAACTAGAATCAACGGACTGAAGCGGATCAATATCAAATTTGACCCTCCAGGTCCATGTTGGGATTTTCACTGTTTTGGAAGACCACTGTTCTATTTACAGAAATACGCTTCTTCTGACTAGTGCTACAAAACAGCTGGACAGAACCATAGTTGTGCCCACCTTGGACAGAGAATAACCTTCAAATTACTGAGCCTGTTAAGGCAATACAGCTTCATTAACTTACATAGCACAGAAATACAGAGAACGATAGCCATAAACAGAAGTATTTCACAATGTCAGTCACTGCAAATACAGACAGAAACATCCATTCATGACGAGTCCTTTCTCTTCATGTACTGAAATCACTGCTCTGAAAACACATCAACTTCTGAGAGCACTTTAAAACTACGGCAGGATCTAGAACAATGCATGTTAACTACATTTGCATGTTAACTAAATTTAATGACAGTAGCTACTAGCTATATTCTCTGAGCAGAACTTAAAGACTACAAAGTTTGATTAGATCTCAAGCAATCAGGTTCTCGTTCTCTAGATTTAATGACTGAAAATGATAATTCAACTGTCAAGGGTGCATCTGAAAGTTATAGGTAAGTCAGAAATCTAAAAATAAGAACTTGTAAATGTTAATAGACTGTATATAGAAAATGTCAGTCCTGGTGCAAACTTTCAACCAGTAAAGTTTAATTAGCTCCCCTTATTGACCTTTTTAGAATCAACTCCACAGAGTCTATTTTGATAAGAGAATAAAAACAGTGTATTCAGTCTTCAAATTAGACTGAAATTTGGTGATTATGTTAGAGAGTATTGCTTAAGCTAACTAGGGACTTGAATGACAATGTCATGATTTAATGTAAATGCTATACATGCTATATCTTGGTGTGTTTCATTTGCTAACTTTAATATTAAATTTATTAGAATATACTGTCCTTGACCAGAGTTCCAGTGAACATTCCATGTATTAGGACAATACAATAAACCAAATATTCCACTGTCTTTAACTTATATTTGCAAGTTCTTACTGCCATCTGCGACAATAATTTTGTAGTATTGCTATTCCAGTTTTAACAGGCTTGTTATGCTTGGAGAAGAATCAGACCACAAAGTTTTAAAACATTCTTTCTGTAGAACAATATGAGGAGTATTTATACAACACCTAAACATGGAACATCTAAATTGGCTGATAGTCAAGGATGCTGAATCAAATTTACCAAACACAGAAAAGTCCACAGAAATGAAGACTTCAGAATTTGCAGCACTTCAATTTAGCCCTGAAGGAGAGATACATTTGAGACAGTGGAAGCAGAAAATCCAAGTTAGCTGATTTAAACAAGTAATATACATCAACTGTAATTCAAGGTATATCCAAAGTTATTGAACTATCAGACTCTGATTACTTCAATTTCTTCAATTACTTCAAGTCAATAATTTATAAAACAGCACAGTCTTTCTTTTCAAATAATTACTCTTTTTTCATCACATTGAAATGATGCACTTATATCTGCATAGATTATGCTTGTTATGTTCAAAGATAATACTAGCCATGAACATAAACACTCAGAATAGAATTTTACTGTTGCATTATATTCTCTCACTAGAACCACTGTAGTAAATACACAATGTGAAAATGCAAAAAACCTCTGCCTTGGGACTTCAATTCTTCCTTTGAGTCATGATCTTCTGTCAATTTCATGTGAGAAATGGTTTGTAGAGAATACTAACTTCCCAATTTTAGGACCATGCAATTAAATTTCTTCTGCCAGTCTCTCAGAATTATCTCTCTTTTTAGGGAAGTTTTCAACATAACTTATGAGGTGAACAGATTTGGGAACAAATACTCCCTTGCTAACATTTTATTTCCTCCCAATTTTGCAGAAAGAGTAGCTGCATCCTGTAATTCTAACAGAGTGATGAAGCATCTATGATTGTACTTCTTTGCAAGACTGATTTAATGAAAGGATAAAGTATCATGAATAAAAGAAAATGAGCTCTTATCTCAAACAGCATGGACTTGATGCTTCTGGTATACTCTCTTATTCTTGGGAATCTTCTATAACCCTACTATTTGTCATCTGCTAAACAGAAAACTGAAAACATCCATTGCATTTTATTCATAGAATCATAGAATGGTGGGGGTTGAAAAGGACCTTTAATGATCATCTAGTCCAGTCCCCTTGCCAAAGCAGGTCCACGTAGATCAGGTCACACAGAAGCGCGTCCAGGCAGGTTTTGAAGATCTCCAAGGAAGGAGACTCCACATTCTCCCTGGGCAGCCTGTGCCAGGACTCCCTCATCCTCACAGCAAAATAGGTTTTTTTTTGTTTGTTTAAATGAAACTTTTTGTGTTTCATCTTTTGTCCATTACTCCTAGTCCTATCATTAGACACCACAGAAAAAAAACGTGTTGCCCTATCCTCTTGACATACATATTTCAAATATTTGTAGTAATGAGGTCCCCCCGCACTAACTAGTAAAAGAATCACAGATAATCATGTACATAATGGAATGCGTATGCCTGTTGTGTAATACAAGGCAGTATTGCCACCAATACCAAAAAGGTTCTGAGAAATGTGACTTGGTGTCTGTTTTTAAAAAAATTATTATTATTGCTTTATTTTAGAAGTTAGGATTGTTTTCCATCACCACTATCCTAAATCCCTAAAAAGAATACAATACAGTTTAAGGTTAATAACTTCTTCATCTAGGCTACAGAGACTTTTTGGAGGCCCTTATGAAACACAGTCTTGGCATTTTCTAAGCTCTGGACTACTGTCTCACCGATCTTTCTTCAGTACACGCTGCAGCAGTGCTGTATCTCAAACCTCCTCTTTTTTTCAACTACACTGTGCTGTTTGCTAGTAATCTTGTTCTTCCTCACCCTGGCAGTTACTACCTAAAGCTCCTGTTTATGGTCTTATACCCCAAGGAGGGCAAAAGAAAAGACTGAGCTACGCTGGTGGCTGTGCCAGAGGTCATAGCACCCATTAAAGCTGTTCTTCTTGTGGCAGAGGTTACATGTAAGTAGATTAACCATCACCAACTCCTTCTCCAGAAGGAGGATAGGGCTGGCTGCTGAAGCAGCACTGAGGAAGCAATCTCCCATTTCACCTGGAAAAGGTGGCAGTCATGCCAAAGTGCATTAAAGTGACCAAGTTCTACAGTCAAAATTATTCCACCAAACATGTAGGGAAGTTTTGCACGCTGCAAAATGGTGAAAGGCAAAAATTGCATTCTTTTCTTTGAGTAACCCTGGGACATAATTGACCAAGATCCATCACTATTTCTTGTATCTCTCACATGAAATCAATAGAAAATTCCATATTTGAGTACATTCAGTCTCCAACATTGGCTACATTTTGAGGTAAAACTTAGCTTGAAAAAAAGCTTTATTTTCCTTTTACACTTAATGTTTCTTTCAACTGATTTACAGGCAGGTTTCCCCTTTAGTTATTGAGGTCAGTGAAAGATTACAGTTATTAATATTCTTTCAATGGAATGTTTCAAGGAAAGTTTTTGCTGTTATCTAGGAACAACAAAACTCCATTTTTTTCCTAAATCTCCTCTGGATTTGAGGTTCCAGAAGATCCAGAGTAAGAACATTTCAGATAACAATTGCTTGCTTTCTGTTTTTACATATATCTCCAAGAAGCACATTATTCTGGAAGAGCTTGGCAGCTATACTGGAGGTGCCCAGTGCAAGGGAGTAACTGACGCTATGTTGTTGCGCTGGACTCTGCTGAAAAAAAGAGGATCAGGGCTGCCACAGTACTGGGTCATTCACTCCTGCCATACCACCACAAGCAACGTGAATAATACTACACAGAGTTATGGACAGATACAAGCACTATAGGCACCGAGCTCTCACATGATTTCATAGCCATTTAATCACTCTGAATGCCTCTAGAAACGTGTTCTCATCTAAACCTGACAGTTATGAATACACAATGATGTTGGCTAATGTTACATGTTACTGCAGGTCAGTGATCAGTAGTCTCATTTCTGTGCAAAATAATTAAAATTTTAGAGACTGGGCAGCAGTTAAGTGTGTCCTTAAGCACTACTGGTGACATTCTGGATGAAGTGATCTACTGCATGTTCAAAGAGTCAGGCAAACAGATTTCTTTCAGGGTGAGACCAAAACATCTATTACCAGAGGGCACAGCTGAGGCTCACTGGCTTTCCTTGCTTTCTTCCTCAAGAGGCCTGAACCCTATTCACAGACTCAGACATTCATCAAGGCTTCTTTTACTGGAACATATGCAGAAAGCATATGTTTGGTTAGGTGTAAGGAACTATATACCATATCCTGGGCATCACCAGGCATCAACTAAAAGAGATGACAATTGTTTTACCATAAAAGAAAACAGTGTAAATTGAAGGATGAAGATTATGATGAATAGCTAGCTGGCAGTGATACAAAGCATTTCCTGACGCAGGGAAAATATTTAGTAAGGTGGCCTACAAAGTGTTACCACAGTAACTTGCTCTGCATGTCAATATAGCTGTAGCGGTTTTGATTTTTCCATTCCCAGGGCTACAAAGAATCACATAAACAAGATGATGTTCACAAGCTGCTGCTTGGGGACCACCTCCTTAAGTCTTTAAACTACTTATGTGTCATGGTTTAGCAAGGAGTTGCTTTTGCTTGGTAACAGGGGGAGCGGGTTGCAGTGAAGACCTGGTAAAAAGCTTTTGGACTCTCCCCTAGTTCCTGGGTTCAGACCCACCCCCCGGCCCCGCTGGGCCAATCTGGTGCCTCTGCCATCACTATTTAGGGACAGGAATTTGAGGTGCTTGGCAGGAGGTGTAAGGGTGATACAAGGTGGAGGCGACCATGCAGACCCCACAGTCGGAGGAAGGAAGGAGGCGCACCAGACCAGAGACCCCTCTGCAAGCCATGGTGAGAACGCAGGCAGTACCCCTGCACCCTATGGATGGCAACGGCAGAACTGAGAGCCAGCTGCAGCTCCGTGTGAGTGCACCCGGATGGGCAAGAGACTGTGTGAGGAGGC
>WBNH01000194.1:556185-599324 GCA_013401255.1 Urocolius indicus | reverse complement strand
GTTTTGTTTTGGTTCTGGTTTTTGGGGTTTTGTGTTTTAGTTGGTATTAAATTGTTTTCTGTTTTCTTCCCCAAGCCGAGTAGCCTGGTCTGTTTTGTCCTGCACCTTAAGCGGCAATTAAGCTCTCCCTGCCCTTTAGCAATCCTCAAGTCTTTGGTACTTGAGGCTAATCGTAGTCTTTTGTTCCCTGATGGGCCCAAACCACAACATCATGTCAGCGACCATAAGAAAACAGCACCTAAAAAAGCAATTTAAAATAACTTTACTGTTCAGAAAGGGTGTTTAGAAGGGCCGTGGGCAGTAGGTTAAGAGAGGTTCTCCTTCCCCTCTTCTCTGCCCTTGTGACACCGCATCTGGAATATTGTGTCCAGTTCTAAGCCCCTCAGTTCAAGAAGGCCAGGAAGCTGCTGGAGAGAGTTCAGCACAGGGCCACAAAGATGATGGAGTGGAGCATCTTCCTTATGATGAAAGGCTGAGGGAGCTGGGGCTCTTTAGCTTGGAGAGGACTGCGGGGTGATCTCACAGATGTTTACAAATATGTAAAGGGTAGGTGTCAAGAGGATGGAATCAGGCTCTTCTCAATGTCCAATGACAGGACAAGGGGCAACAGGTATAAGCTGGAACATAAGAGGTTCCAAACAAACATAAGGAAAAACTTCTTCGCTGTTGAGGTGAGGGAGCACTGGAACAGGCCACCCAGATGGGTTGTGGAGTTTCCTTCTCTGCAGACATTCAAAATCCACCTGGACAAGTTCCTGTGCAACTCACTCTAGGTGGTCCTCCTTTGGCAGGGAGGTTGGAGATGATCTTTCAAGATCCCTTCCAACTCTTAAGATTCTATGATTCTGTGAAAGAGGCAAAATTGTTCTGTAATAAAGCCAAATCTATTCTGTAAGAGAGTTGACATCCTCTACCAGAACAGCTTCTTGTCCTATAGTTGTGCCAGTCAACTTCTGTGCATAGACAAAGCACCATCACTATGTAGACTCCTATTAATTAAAAAAGCCTGACCAAAAACCCACCACTGAAAAAACATGCGCATGGACTAGTGTGTTAGTTTTATGTAGGGCTGTAGGCTGTGAACAGGCTAGTTTTTCATTTAAGCAATCAGCAGGCTGTCCTTTCTGTCTCCTAGGTCAATGGCAAAATATTGTATATTACTAGATGTACTGTACATTGCTAAGCCAATTGCAAAATACAACATAATTTTTTCCTGATGTGAAAAAGGATGAGCAAAGATTGGCTAAAAATTATTACTGAAAGTATCAATGAACGGGCTTATATTGGTTTTATTCCAGCTACAGACCCTATAGTCCGAAGAGATATTGAAAATACTTCCAAGTGAAACTGTTTCAGATGAAAATAGAAGGCTGGTTTTTGAGTTATGAAAAAAAAAAGCGACAAAATCTGCAAATGTACCTTAGTTTAGACCTCATTCTTTTTCCTACAGTTTTAAAAAAACATTTTTCTTCAGGGTAAACCTGGTCATTTTCCAGACCAAAGCTATTTTTTCAAAGCAAAGTCAAGAAACAGGATAACATGGATGCTTGCCATAATCTTAACAGGGAAAAAAGACTACTGTTTCTTCAAAATAAAGCTAGAATGTTTTTCTAAATTTTTTCAACAGTTCCCCAGGGATGCTGTGACCACAGCATGCATGGTAAGTATAGCATTAAATCATCTGTATCATGTTATGAAAAGTCTTAGATGTCCAGAGATACACAGCATTTTCATGGCAAACTTGCTAACACAGTTTTGAAGTCCAGTTCATCATTCTAACTTCTCATTTTGCTATGGCTACATTCAAAGTCATGGTATAAATCCATTTCCATTTGGAGGCTGCTTATTTGGTATATTTATTCCTAGCTACGAAAACTAGACTGAAGTGAAAAACACTCAAAATAAAGGCATAAATACATTGAGAATACCTGGCACGTATCATCACTAGCTTAACTAAGTTATTTGTAAGTGTGGGATTTTAGGCTTTACACTGTGAATTTTCTGATAACTTGTGAAACATAATTTCATGCTGAGCTATGTGGTACTTCACAAATTTAGAATGTAGCTGTATATTTCTTAGTTTCATGACCTCATACATTAATTGCAATGTAATTCCTTTTTTTTTTTCAGCTACACTGGCACAAATGTAACCTTCAAAAATCTGCATGACCTTTCATTTGGTATCTCAAGCTGCACTGACCAGGAATCTCACTGCAGAACACAAAGCAAAGAAAAAGCACACCCACACCCCCACACCCACCCACACCCACACCCACCCACCCACCCAGAAAGCTCTTACTGGCAATTTGAAAGGGAAAGTTCCAATAGCTCCCTGTCCCGAGATCCACCTCAGCATACGACAGATAAGGCACAGAAAAAACAAGCATCTCTTAAAACCAGGTATTTCTTTGTTTTAAACTTTAAACCTGGAACACTGAATCCCCAATTCAGTGGCCTCATTTTTAATCAGAGAAGAAAATAGACTTGAAATGAAAACACTTTCATAATTGCTAATAAAAATTACAAAAGCTTAAATAAATAAATGGGATATTTAGGATGTAGTTTCCCCAATACTACAAAGCCAAGCAAGTTTAAAACTCAAGATCTTCACTTAGACACTTCTGTAAGTTCTGACTGCACGTTTACAATTCTGCTTCATTTTCTCACAATGTCAAAGGAAAAAAAAAAGGGGAAAAAAAAAAGAAAAAATACAAACAAAACATTATTGCTGATACAAAACTACTGATCCCTTTTTTATTTTTAGGATTGGTCCTAAATCTGTAAGGACTAAGCTACTGAAGACTCTATAGCACAACACCCAGAAGATCATAGAACAGTAGGTCTTGGAAGGGACCTCTAAAGGTCATCTAATCCAACCCTCCTGCTCAAGCAGGTCCACCTAGATTAAGATGTGTCTTGAACTTCGGTTAGTATTTATAACAGGCGACTATCACTGCTGCTACAACCACTTTTGGTTTGTTCTCTTTTGTTCTAAGTCTAATGCCTTGCCTCCCCGCTAATAGCACAGTTGTAAACACAAGAGCAAGTTACTAAGAGTTAAAAAGTTATGACTCAGCCAAGCTGTGATTCCAGTCCACTCTTAGCCTGAGGCAAATCCAAGATAATTAGACTCAGGTTAACCTGCAATGAGAAAAGGTCAAGCTACATTGCATTATTTTGCATTTGCTTTGGGCTAAGTGAATGTACGTTACTCAGTGTTCACAGCTCATCTTATGAGCAGTAACCTGACTGCACAACCTTTATAAACAATTCTGGTTTTAAAACTCAATCAAGCGTGTTAAGATAATATTGTACAGTTGCAGCATGCTATCACTGTCAATACAAAGGACAGATCCTGAAAATGTAGCATATGGTTTTGCTTTTGTGCTCCCACAAAAAAAAAAAAAGTCACTATTGTGTAGCTAAATACACGTTAAAACCATGGAAGGAATTTATAGAATTTTCAGTGCAAGGGCCAGTGCGAGTCTGTGTTTAACATCTGCACACTATGCAGGATTTAAACTTTTTTGTTGTTGTTAAATAGGATAAGAAAATGACACCATTTTTTAAAATGTAAATTACTGCTCAAAATGAGATACTCCTATAACCTACACCCAATTGAACATCCAAATTAATTTCACAACATTTTGCAAAGATTGTATCAGATACATTTTATAAGTGTTTTAATCTATACAAATCCATACATGTCTTTTGAATTCCCAAGACAAACCCAGCAGTCTGCAATCAGGAAAATCTCCTCTGCTTCTGGTTAGAGCTCTTGACTTTTTCCTTTTGGAAAGCTGATGTAGAAACCTTTGGAACAGTATGTAACTGTTGAACAGTGGAAAGTGCTGAAGAAAGAAGGGAAGATGAAGAGAAAGAGAGAAAAAAAAAAGTGCAGAAATGAGAGTAAAAGGTGTTCTAATGGAACTGATTCCTCCTCTCCAAAAGGCACTTAACTTCCAAAGGAAGTTACCACTTTTCTCAAAAATGCAGCAAAACACTATCCAATCAGGACACAACTCCACAGTACAGGGTTCTTGGAGGGTCCTAGAGAAGGTAAGAGAAAATAAGAATTCTAACTAGGGAAAGTTCCTTGTTGTTGGATCCAGGACTTCTTTCGACTCCTGGTTACAGAGCAAACTTCCACTTTTATCAGCTGGCGCTCTGTCTTTTTCTGAGTGAGAGCTTTGTGTGACTTTCACTACCAGCAGGATTCTTGCAGCTATGAATCAAGTTAAAATAACAACAAAAAATGCCTCCAAAACAACATAAAAAATACAACCAAAAAACCACCTCCGCTAGTTAGTTTTTTAACAAGAAAAGATAGAAGGGAGAAAAAGTTCAAAGAAGCTAGAAGATGAAACCAAAACCCCGAACCCAAAGTTTTCGGGCCAGGCAAGTTCTTTCAGTGCCAGGAAAGGAAGAATAACAACTGTTTTTCTGTAAAATTAAATCAGGAGGGTTAAAGAGAAGGATCTTCTATATCCCTCTATGCTCTTGCTTCTAAACAGAAATATCAAAATGTTGACCATTTAAGCTGTAAGGACATAAGCACCCTACTGTACAAGTGTTTTTAAATGTCACTTTATTCATTGCAATCCAAGCACAGCATAATTAATTACTACACTTAGTAGTTAGTTTCTAGCTAACTTAGAAAACTAATCATTGGTCCCAATAACTTTACAGAAACCCTCTAGAGTTCTTGCAGTAGGTTCATAATTTAATAACTGACATGATGTGATAGACATTCAGCACAATGTGTAAAGATTTAACTACGCCATTCCCACTATGAACAGGAATTCATTGTTGCATCCCTTGCGGCCAGCACTGAAAACTTTCCCCACTGTGTCACTGTGAAGGATTAATCATGTCACTCTAAACTGAGAGAAAAGCTCTTCTAATTGAGGACCAACTTTATCAAGGACCAACTTTGGCATCTGCTTTTACTCTTTAATGCTAATGCTAATGTTTGCTTTTCAGCATGAATGCATTCCTAGGCAAATTCTTTTTTAAGAAAATACTTCAAAATTACAGGAGAACTAGAAGAGAACTTGGGCCAAAAGTATATATGTTTTCATTACAAGAGCTTGCCTAATGGAGCTATTCTCTCTTACATAGACCCTTGGAATTCAATTCTTGAGAGAGCTTATATACATGTGTTACATACATATATAGATTGTTGCATATCATTCTTTAGCTGAAAGTACGTGTAACTTTCAGCTAAAAAATGATATGCAACACTTAATTTAGCATTCACCTTTAAACAATGAAACAGCTTCTGCTCTGCCCAAACCGCTCTAATGATCTCAAACTGTATATAATTCCTACTTAGTGTTTAGTAAGCAATAGCAATTACTGATTTCTGTTTGACTTTTGAAGGATTTGCACAGACAATTTTTTTTTTTTACTGAAGCAGAAGAGGTAACAGATACTACAACCTGCTATTGGAGACTCTGCTTTATCCCTGCATGCTTTTTAAGAACCAATAATAGTCTAAATCAAGATGGAATCAAAATAAGCACAATGAAAGCCAGCACCATCCTGCAGATTAAGGTACTACTGTCACAACAATGAACTGAAGCTTCTATATGGAAACATTTCATTCCAGATGCTCTCATATGTGCAGACCGTTGCCTTTAAATGTGCAAAATGAGGAAGTGTCCAATGCCAACCTTCCCATAATTTGTTCATTTAGCACTAGAGGCATTTCTACAAACCCTGGTTTTTTTTGATAATATGACTGATTCACTTAAGAAGTTTTCATTTACATTTTATTTTTTTAAAAAGGACGGAATAAAAAGGCACAGCATTCCCCCAGAGAACTCAAGGCCAGGAGCCTACTTCTTTAACGTGCATCTTGACAAAGCCTGAGCATTTACAATAGAGAGAATTTTTTCTATTTGTTTACTCTCCTCCTCCAGCAGCTTGTAGGAGCACTATTTCAGAACTTTAGTTTTGCTGTGGTCCAGGCAAATAATTGATTCAGAAATTGCCTTAAATTCTAAAACATAATGCTAGGTCAATCAGGCCAGAACGGCACAGACTTTCTATTGCATGCACACATCATTTATCTTTTTTTTCTAATTTTTTTAACAAGCAAAACCTTACCTATAAAGAAAGCTCTTACTTCCTATTCCTGGTTGTGCTAGAGTGTTTCTTTCTTGTTTTGCGAAGATCATCAGAGTAAAGACACTCTTTCAGTGCTGAAGTCACTTTACTAACCTAGTTAGTAAATGCAGTTTTAGCAGAAGTAGTGATACCTGTACACCTGAAACTCTGTCGGCACGCATCATTCACCTCCCTACTGCATAGCTTCTCAAAAAAAATTCCAATCTAGCACAGGATGCCACAGATTGCCCTTTCTGAAGCATTCACTTCCCTGTGCTCATTAGAAAGGCTGCTCACAGCAACAAGCTCAGATACAGACATTGACATAATAAAAATTAACTGCTGGTAGACATGCAAACACACAGGCTGAAAATTTTGTCCCAAGTCCAAGATACTCCAAACATTTACATGATTAACTTTCCTTATACAAAAGAAACCTATAAAAAAATCTTGCTCAATATAGGTTGAAGAGGTCCTTAGCCCCAAAGGGATTTACCTCTCTGGTAAGAAATCAGTTTTGGAGAACATTCTGCCATGTATGGTTTTCACCTCAAAGGGTTTGTGCATGTCAAAGTACAGCAAGCAGCCATAGTTCTCCCCTTGCAGCTTCCTGTAGCTTTTATTAATACATACTGGACCCCAATCGCAAGCATTCTGAAAATTAAGGACCAATACCTTACCTCATCATTCCACAGAAAGTCAACATAGACGGGAAAAGCAGGTTCAATTTGGGGCAGCCAATGCTGCTGAAATGACATACATCAAGACCTTAAACCAGCTAGAGCTTCTGAGGAACTGTAGGCTTCATGCCCAGGAATATCACATTACAATAGCAAGGAGAAAAGTGATGAATAGGTAAGTAATTGAGGTCAGGTCAGCTTCTGACAAGGGAGAGTTTTCCTGTCAGCAAGAGGCAAGAGAAAACATTCTTTGTGAATGTATAGCTCTTGCAGAGCAGATGGGAACGCTCACAGAAGTCTTGCTGAAGCCACATGCCAAACAGCAGGTATGTACTCTTAATCAACATCAACTTCATAGGGATTAACAATTCTCCAGATACCTTCACCATTATCACCCCCATCTTCCTCGCATTTGGTTTCAGCTTACACTCCCCCCTCTGCCAAAACCCCAACTTTGATTCTTCTTTGTTGTTTTTTCTGTTCTTTCATGTATTCATCATTTGCCTACTGCTAGCATACATCTACACTCAGGCTGCCCTAGTGGTCTGGGAAAAAAAGAATTCTTCTCTAATATCACAAAAAAAACCCACAACCATCTCAAACCCTAGCAAGGGAGCTGCAGATTTACATCATTATTTCTGACCTGTACCTTTACATAAATGCCAGTGGAAGGAACATTAGGTAAATATTTAGGGTCCACTGCTCCTCTCCAAGACAACAGTTTTCAAATAGGAAGCAGAGACAAAGGGCCAGGCATCCCAAAAATGGTTCAGGGTGGATGTATGATTTTAAATAATTGACATTTCATTCAAGAAGTCTAAAGAATGCAAGCTTGGTACATCTGGTACTGCAGAAGCAGAAGACAAAATGAGGGGAAAAATTTCCTGATGTGGCATACTCCCTACAAAGCAAACCTAATGCCACTCACAAGAGGAAAATGAACTGACATGCATTGTTATGAAACTCAGCACAACAAACAAATCGTATCCCATCAAGTTTTATTGGAGGCAACTCTTCCTTGTTTTCTTCTCAGATGCTGCAAATTGTCACCCAAATTTCTGTTCCCCTACTTTCTCTGCCTGTTCCAAAGGTAATCCTGCAGATGGCACCAGGGGCTAAGAAAGTTCTTTGTTATTTTTCTTGTCGGAGGCCTTTATACTTCATTCACTTCAAGTTCATTGAATAGTACTGACGAAGTCATCTTTTAAACATCTTGATTATTTCAAATCTATACATTTTTTCCTGTCCTCCTACTGCACCTTTCAGATTTCTTCAGAAATTTCAGGAAAAAAATCATGTTTGTTCATCAAGGACAAGGTATTTGTAATAGATAATATATAATAATGGATGGCTAACAACACTAATTTACATAAAATGGCAAATTCACATAGCAGACAAAAACGTGACTTTAAACTTAGAATGATGCTCCTTTGAGATATCCAGAAGCTGAATTCATTCAAACATCATCTTTCATGTCTTTTATGAACCTATTCCTATAAAATTTAAAATTCACTGTTGCCATAATCATCTGTGACTTGATTATCTCACAGGATGCAGTAGACTCATCTGAATTGGAAAGATGCTTTTCTTCTTGTTCAGTGCACCTTTTTTAGCTAGACAGATGGTACAGCAGTTCAGAGCTGAGAGTTAAGTATCTGACAAACAGCTGGAAGATTTTAAGCATCCCACTTAGCTTGTCTGGGAGGGTAGCCATTCTCATCCCAGCTTCTCCAAGATTATTCAGACAAAGTATTTGAAAAATAGCATTAAAACGCATTTAGCTCCTTAGACAACTTAAATTTCAGAAAGCACGGCGAGGTGACTGCACATGACCTTGGCTATCCTTAAGAGGAGTAGAAATCTGTAATCTTCTCTTTTTATGGCTGAGACAAAACTAGTTGTTAAAAGATTCAAGGCCTACCTGATGCCTGTGAAAGGCAAAAGCATCCTTTCCTACACTGAGCTTTTTATTAAGATGAAATTATGAAACAAAGAAGGATCATTCCTATCAGGCATGTACAAGGAATGCCAACACTTGTGCTCCCATACTAACTTGATCCTGAATTGAAGAGATAAACAGGGAAAAATCTTAGACACACAACAGAAGCCATGGCTTGATACTACTCTTTATTTCCTGGTTGTAGAACTAAATTAATAAAAGAAACCAATCTGTAGCAACAGCAAAGGACAACTACAACATGCAAGGCTATTAACCATATTTTGGAACCAAGGAAAGAAACAGAGAATTATTCAAGCTTCTTTCATTTCAGATAAAGGAGAAATGGCAGGAACTAGAGGAACCACACAAGAAGCTCAGATGCTACTTCAGAAGCTGGGATGAGAGTGTCCTTACACAGAAAGGGAAGCAGTAACTTCCACAAAAAAAGCACCCTCACTAAGTAAAGTAAATATCATGCATTGAAAGAGAGTACATATTAAAACACCTCCATCAGGGAATCAGATTAGTCCAACAGAAAACAAACCGAGAATGAGGGAAACACATGTTTTTCTCTTTTCCTGGATTAAAAAATTACAGTAGTTCACAGAAAGGCCAGACTGACACAGCCAATGCACAGGACGGGTAGACTTGCATAGGCAAGAGCAAGGAAGAGCATGATCTCTGCCTGCCAGCAGCAATAGCCATCAGACCAATACAGATGCCTGTGAAACCACAATCCAAGACCTCTGGCTGGTTGTGTTTCTTCCACTCAACACAACAAGCCTCAAGCCACTTGTTGAAACTATCCTATTGCATTATTTCACAGCCAACCAAACAAAAAAAGATTTCTTGCACTCTTTCTGAACTAAACCCTGCAATATATCCAGAAAGATTTTCAGTTAATAAAACCATTAATCTGCAACTTTCCCCTGAATGATTAAAAACTCAAGTATTTTGAAGCTCACAAAAATATTAGTCAGCTTCTTGTAGGTGCAAAGCTTTCTTCCACTTATATTTTTTTTTCCCCAAAAATGACAATTAAAACTCAAGTAACAGTACTACAGTAAGAATAAAAATCTCTTATGTACAAATTTTGTACAGAACAAGTGTTCTTGATACTAAATTGTGAAAACAAAAAAAAAATTTGGATTGATTTACTTCTGAACTCTGGTGACTATACAGGTTTACAACTTCTGACATGGTAATCTGATACAAATCTAAATTTTTCACAATATCCCTCAGTTTCCTTACAGTTTTTATTTGTCCCCTAGGAAATGGAGATGTAAATTTATTAGGGATTTTCTTCTCTCCGTAGAGCTTTTTTGTACCAGAGGAATGAGAAGCAAGAATGCAACCACTACAGCAAAAGGAGTAAACCTTTTCAGAGGCCACCATACCAGAGAATTTCCATTGCCAAAGGAAAAGCTTTGCAGACTTAATACCTCTATTCCATTGCAAGAGTTGTTACAAGAGTCAATACAACATTTCAGATGAAGTATTAAATCCCTCAGCAAACCATGCAACTAAAATTGAAGTTATTTCACTACAAGATAGAAAGCTATTACATTAAATATTTTAGGTCCTAAGAGAATACAAAGCATTTCCTATTCCTGTGTCTAAATACATTTGCAATAAGATAACGCATGGTTATTGTCACACTCAGACACCACCATCATTTTTGTATTATGTAAAAGTTTCAATTAATAAAGGTTCCCCCTCCCTATAGTTCTTCTAGTGTATTATTCACATATCTCTTCAATTAAAAAAAAAAGTCATATTGCATCCCACCTATGTATCATATGTTCTCTGAAGATTAATAAGAAAATACTAAGTATTTCCAATTTTATTTGACAGGTATACACTAACGTTGAAAAAAATGGATGTCAGACCACATACGCACAATACAAACACTGCAAGACAGATAAAGCTCATGAACTACTGTCCACAGGGGATCTGCTAGTCCATTGAACTACATCTAGATGTTGTTTTCAGTCTAAAGTGATGAAAAAAGCATACCAGTGCTTAGCTTTTAAAAACAGAAAAACCTCTTGAAACCACTGGAATGTTCTGGATACAAACTGGAATTGCTTCACACATATCTCTAACCACCTCACCATGATAAGCCCTTAGCACACTCACACACTCCACCCAATGCCTCTTTAATCTAGCTTCTGTTACAACCTCCTCTTACTTCTTGAAATCTGTGCATGTCTCAGCCTTCTTGTCTCCTTCCTCTCTAAATTATTAGAGAAACAGCTAATGAGTGGCAACACTCCTATTCCCCACTTGATAGGAAATCTGTCAGGATCCTTATCCTTTGCTTGAAAAGCTATCTTGCCCCTGGCCTGGCATGCTTTGTCCAAACTGTCTGGAATTCTTCTTGCCATTATCCAGCAATCAACCAAACCTTACTTTTGCTAAAATTGAGCTCCAAACTTATTTCCCAGAAGCCCCTGTACTTCTTTTCTTACTCCAAAATATTTCAGCTGTTAATTGAATGCAGTATAATTAACAGCAAATTAAGAGATAAATGACACTTTAAAAACAAAAAAAAACCCACTAACCATGAAACACTGAAACCCAGCTCCTTTTCAATACTTTCATCAGCAAACAGAAGCCTGCATCTAGCGCATTCAGACCATTTGCCTCAGGCAAGCAAGACCTCTGCATGGTATGTCATCATTATTTTGCACTTTAAAAATCATTGGTAGGGCATATATACTTAAAATAGCACAGAATATTGTTACCTGGAGATTACTTTCTGCCTCAGTCTAAAAACATGTAAGGACCACTTGTGCGTGAAGTGAAAATAAATAAATCAGGTTGGACATAAATTTCTTTACATATGATATAAGACTTCCTATTTTTTTTTTTTGGTTTTTTTTTTTTGTTTGTTTGTTTAGTACCACAGGATGCCAATAAAAAGTTCTCATTTACTTTGGAATCGCGAGTTTCAACATTTTCTGTAAATAACATTTTGGCTATTAGACTTTCTAAGCTGTTACAGTATTCCAATATTAATGACTTAGTTACACTGAATTTGTAACAACCAAAGCAATCTTACATAGTTTGCAGTAAAAAAAATAAATAAGCATTTTCAAGTTAACTGCAAGTCACATTTGAATGGAGGATTTCACAATAGCTGATGGTAAAACATTATTTTACAAAACTCAAACCACACCAAAACCTAGGTATTTTGCACAGTATCATGGGCAAGTTTCAATCCCTTGCTTCCTAGGGTATACAACTACACAAGAAAATCCAACCTATGCAAAATTCAATTAGCGATATTTCAATTTCTCATTAACTTTTCTGCTAATATTCCGGTTCTTGCGCCCTGGTAAGCAGTGGCTCCAGGCTAGGATCCTCCTTAGGGGGATCGCCACAGCTTGATGGAGTGGGAAGCAGAAGACACACAAGTGTTCTGACCTCAAGGTATCTGGAACAGTATGCCCCTGACAGCATTCTAAGCCTGTATCCCTAAATAGTGCTGCACACAATTTGCCCAGGAAAAAAAAAAAAAACAACAAAAGAAACTTGTTTACACTCAAATGGCCAGAATGAAGAATTGTAAAAAAAGTAGCCCAGAGATCACACCAAATTCCACAACTCATTTCATCCAACTTAGTAACCTAACCTCAACACATACCAAAAATGAAAATATGAGAAAATTTCAATTGCAGGACTAACACTTTGTTCTTTGCCATTGGCTGCAGGCATTGAAATATGGTATTCTGGAAAATTACTAGGAAACCAAAAATATTTAGATTTTTGAGAAGCATGAAGAGGAGGGAAGATTTTAAAAGTGGTTGGTTTAGTGATGTCTCAGCCATGGTGCTGTAAAAATGTTCTCACAAAAAAGTCTTTCCTTAAGGCAATTTCCCTTCTTTGATTCTGCTCTTCAACTAGCCTCCAAGAAAATTCTTTGAAGTAATTAACACAATTAAAGGCACAATGATGAAAGGTAGTTAAAAAAAATAATAATGACTGAACTCTTTAGCCTACTTTATTTTATGGATGTATCTTTTATCGTAACTTAAGACACTACAAAATAAATTGCATCTTGGCTGCAATAGCCACACAGGGAAAACACAATTTAGGTTTGTTATTCCCTCTTTTTCGTAAATCAGGCTCAGTTTAAACACATGCCAAATATGACCTAAATGTATCACCTCTTCAATAAGTAATCATATTTGAGAAGAGGAAAATAAGCACTGGTTCAATCCCCATAGCCCATAAGCAACTGATAAGGTTACTTTTTTTATAATCGCATGTGGTTACATATACACATGAGAAATAGTTTGAGCAAGGGGAATATCTACTGAAATCAGGATATAAAATTAACACCGATGAACTTGCCTCTGTTTTCTAAGAACATTTCATTTATGTGGCTATCAATGCCCCATCTAGTTTCCAATTAAATTTCTGCGGTCCTCAACAACTGTATGAAGCAATATATTTCAATGGGTCTTAATCTTTCTCTTCCACAGCTGACAGGAAAATATGTTCCTGGTGATATCTTCTAATTGTCCAAGTTGTTCCCTGAAATGACTAGAAATCACAGACCAGAAATCAAAAGCAAAAGTCTTGCTCAACAGAGCAGTGTACGACAGCCCATTAGAGAATTATGTAGCAAATACTATTCTTCTCCACTGCTAACATGGTAAAAGCTCCTTAGGGAAAAGCTTAACTTACCTGTAACTTAATTTAAAATTTAAAGATTTAGCCCCTCAAGTAATTAATTAAAAGAATCTAGATCTCACATGAAAGAATAATCCATCCTTCACAGGGGAGGGAAAAATCTAAAGTTATTTGCATCAACAAACGATGACTTTTTAATGTAATCTAATGCAAAACCACAATTTTAAATGAAAATACATCAGGTATGCAAACATAATAGGCTTCCAACAGTTATACTTCCTTTCACAGTAACTAGCCTGTGGCTTTATGACTTTTGCATCTTGGTAGTAAAACCAAATAAATAAATATTGAATTGAGAACCTCTAAGAATCATAAATAGGGAAGTTAAAGCTAAAAGAGATCTAGTTCGCTCTTTCTGTAACTCTTTCTAGAGACGGATCAACTCTGAAAAGCTTATTTAGTACTCAACATACAAGGATTTCCCATTCTTGATAACAGAAGTGTAACAACATCTCCAAATTACTTATAGCAAGGCAAAGGTTAAACATATGAAAGGCTTGAGCATCTGTTGTCATTAATAACATACATTTGGAGGTACAAAACCAAGAAAACTTGCACATCATCATTTCCTGAAGTGGGGTATTTTTTTTGGTTGGTTGGTTGTTGTCTTTTTTTAACATGAAGTGTACAACTACACTTTCAGTTATTAGTAACACCATTTATAGGTTTCATGTTTGCTTTATGTTACATAGGAATGTTCTCATATGTTCTATGGCAACATTCATTCCATGTAGGTTTAAAGAATTAATACATCTTCAATCTTCCTGAATATTTTCTTGCATTCCTAGTAACTATATTCATAAGAACTTATATTTGCCTCCAGATTTAACACTTGGGGTACAATTTTTTAAAGCATAAAGTTACTATTTGCTATGTCAGAGACTTTTGCTTTGAAATTCCTTTGAAAAACAGAATAAAAAAATGTTTCACAAGGTCTAGTCACAGTAGTTGTTAAGCATTTAAGTTATTCATGAGCTTAAACAGATCGTCTTCACATTCTTAAGATAATGTTTCTTCCTCTCAATAACATTCACTATTATGGTTCCTTGTCTACCACTCCATTTATCATAGCCAAAGAAAATCAGAACAAAGGCTTAAAAGGCAGATTTCCTAAGGCGTACCGGTGTATACATGCTTCCCAAACTGCTCAGTAAATAGGACTTATTTGCACAGAACTTCACCACACGAGAACATGAAAATGGCTTTCAATATTTAATACCGACATGCACACCAAGGTAACCTGAGGTGGTGGTACCATCCAGGGACAATATATTAATCCAGACTTGATATTTCTAGCAAGTCAGTCACCTGGCAATTACAACAGGAGAGAGAAAGAGAGAGGAACAATTCTAGTTCTGGTGACAACTCAACTTCTGGTTGCAAGGCATGTTTAATTCTTAACAGTTACCTGAAAAGGGTTTTTTTTTTTTTTTTAATAAAATAACTATTAGGAAGACGAATTATCTGAAAGAATGCTGTGGAGTGAGAATGAGGCCTGTCAAAGTTAGAAATCAAAGCTCCCAAATGAAAACATAATGCATGCGCTAATCTTATAAAGCAGAACATCTTTGCAAATACAGCAAAATATAATCTATCTCACTTCTTGGTCCACACATTGAACATGACACAGAGTTATGCTGTCAGCCATTTACATTCACACAGTTATTAGACATACACTGTTGTCACAAGCTGATTCCTTACAACAGATCTCCATGGTCTCAGGTGGCACTCAAGTATGAAGACGTAGAGAGCGAGTCTGCGTCACTACCCAGGCAGCTCCTCCTGGCGCAGAGACCGGTGTTAGCACAAGGTAGCGGAGCGATGCGCAAACACCCACTCCGAATCTCACCATTGCTCTGGAAAGTGCCAAAACTTCACACTGCGAACTGGCATCTGCCAATAACGTTATGCTCAGCTAATTAAAAAAATACCTCTTAAAGTTTCATTCATAACGTTTTGCTACTAAAGCTTAATCATTTTCTGGCAAAAGACCCGAAAGATTCAAGGGAAGTCCTAAGGTCTTAAAAGCAGTAAAGCAATCCATAAGGTGAATATTCAATCAGCACATTCATTTGAAAATAAATTCAAAACAGCAAAACAGAACTTAATCTTATTCAAAGTGTCATAAGAATAAGGATGGCCAAAAAAAAACGTAATGCCACACACTCCCTCGAATGCACACTGTGTGTTAGGACAGAGACTCCAGCCTTCCTCCCCACTACAAAATCCACAGGCAGCACTATGGCCCCAAGCAATTCACAAAAAAAACTCCAAGCCTGTTTCTGTTGTTATAACATAACACATAATACTCTTTTCTCCTCTAATGTAATTTTTTAAACATTATTTTGGATCTTGACTATTTTAAAACTTAGTTGCTATGACACGTTATAGTTATTACTGTGGACTCATTTCCTATCTTCCAACTGGAAAGACTATTTGTTTCAGTTTTACGAAGTTACATTATGGACAAAAGACACATAAAATATACTGTAAATTCTAACAGTAGAAACTCTTTTAATGTTTTTCATTCCTTGAATAAGCATGCATTGGAAGAAGGGCTTCCCCCACAATTACCCTAAATACCTCCATGGTTCCAGCTTCCTCGAGCCTTCTGAACCTTATTTCTGAAAACAGTCTTGTCTCATTATTACTTCTACTGATAGATGACACCTGATTTTTTGTAAAGCCTGTCAATGAATCCTGTATAATCTAAACTTACACATAATCAGAAAGTAACAAATTCTTCCTGTGGAGAATAAAACATGGAGCATACATCCTCTGTGGTATTTCTAACAACCAAGGATCGAGAATTGGATGATAGATCGATCTCCCAGCCCTTTACACTTCAGCTTCAACTGCACAGGACAACACAGACCTTTTCCCTGTAGATTATTTTTAATTACTGAAATATATCAAACCAGACAGATTCATTTCTAAACTTCTAAAAACTTCAATTTCTAAAAGAATGATCCAAATATGAACTCCATAATGTAGCATTAACATTGCTGAAATTATTTAAAAATATGCACAAAATAGACCCCCAGCTTCACAAAACACATTACATGAAAAGCAGCTGAGAATTAGGGACAGGAAGATTTCTAGGATAAAAACTTTACTCTGTATAGCAAACATGTACACAGGCTACACTGTGATATCGTAGGAACCTTGATTTGCTAGCCATTGAAAGTAGATGTTAATTTCCATAACATGAAAACACAGTGGCTCCAACATATTCAGTTTCGAAGTTCAATGCTAATTTAACTTGAACACAATGCATCTTTGGGGGAAAAAAACCCCAAAACAGTCACAAATGTATATGCCAGCACAATCATTTTTCTAAAACGAAAGAGACAGATGATTTTCCACTTGCGATCCCATAGTTTTGCCTTGTGTATTTGTCCTACAAGTATTCCATTTAGCTCTTAACAAGTTTCTGTTAAGTTTGATTAAAAGCAGTCTTACCAAATCAACTAATTATGTTTCTTCTGGTACTGGCTAATCATTCAGATGACAACCAGACACAAAGCGTGTTGGCATGGACCATTACCCTCAAATTGCCTTAACTGGGACTAGGCATTTGCAGGATGGGTCTGCATAAACACATCCTGTTACAAACCCAGACCTACTTTGTGACTGAAATAAAGAATTTGTCCTTTTTTTTTCCTTCTTCTTTTTAAAAGACCAGTGACAGCATATAGATCTATTAACCCTTTGATTACAATTATTTTCTGGGGTGTGCTGAACAGGCAAGTAGTTAATGAAAAAAATACCTGTCATTCCAGAAAGTATGCACTATGAGTGTGGAAATCTAAAAAAAAATAATCAAAGTTGTTAGGGAGAATGATATTTAAGAGTTCAAGTTCTATAATATGAGTTAATTTTCAGCATACTTAGTGGCAGTAATCACATCAATCATTTCATGTTTATTGGATTGTCTGAGTTACAAATAATTATAAAAAAAAAAAATTTACCCAATCTTTTTAAAAAAACTCCTTCTAAAATGAGTACTTCTTGACACAAATTAGGGGCGAAGGCTATGGGGACTTTTCATGTTTTTTAACTAGGAAAACAAATATAAATCAGTAGTTCCTAGGCATGACTTCTTTCCAAGTCTGGGAAGAAGAAAAGGGGAACAAAACAAACTATGCATTTACTCTACATCTTCATTCTATTAAGAAATAGAGGATTACTGTAGGCCTTTCTCCATTTTCCTCCAAAATGGAAGAGCAGACATGGAGAAGAACCAACTGCTGCTAATTTAGAGAAAGGAACTGGAGGAATGAGAAACCGATATGGGAACAACTATCACTTGTAATTCAAGTAGAAAAGAGAAAGATGAATGCAAAACCTGGAATCCCTGATGCTTCTTTAGGATAGCTAAGGACTGATGAAAAGTTGACTGTGGTTCACCTGAAGAATCTCCAGTAAGCTGAACAGGTCTTAAGAGTTTCTCAGCTAAGTAGGGTACTGAGGTAAATTTCTATGCTATACCTATTATTGTAAGTAAAATCTCGCAAACTGACAGCATGTGTTTGATAAAAGCTCATGTATAATGAGTCTCACCAGTTTTCCTATATGATCAGTTTTTCTTTTCTTAAATGAATCTTTCACACAGCAAGAGACACGATAAAAAAATTAAGCTAAAGTCACTGTCAATGCCAGAAAATTGGCAGGGACAAGTCAAGGACAGCAAAGCAACTGCTACAGATTTTAAACTTAATTTTTCTGTAATAGATCCTATTTTTAAATTCACGGTGTTTCTTTGTAGTCTGTCAGGTTTGTCTCTAGCAGTAGTTCCTTTAGGGCTAGCACTGCAGACAGTATGCCTGCCCTGAGGGAAACTAAGCCACTCAGCTGTGGGGTAAAGGAAAGATATTAATAATTTAAGACAATGGTCTGCCACCCCTAGGAGAAAGCAATAGTCTAAGTACAGAAACATCTAACTCCCAAGCTAACATTTGTCCTTTATGAACTTTGTATTTTCCTGCACTGATTTACAAAGTGCTGTGGAGGACACACTGTCACCCATGGTTTTTGGAGGAGTTCTGAAAATGCTCATAGTGACTTGTTAATGAGGTCTCCTGTCACTGTCAAGTCCTCCAAAACAAGGAGACAAGTCAACTGTAAGGCAGCATCAACAATTGTGACAGCAGAGGGGGGAATTGGCTCAAGTAAAGGAGAACACGGCTCAAGTAAAGGAGAACACTTCTCAAGCAACAAAATATAGATCTTGGAAAGAGTAAACATCCTAGGAAAAGTACTTTTTCCCTCTTATTCTTGTATGGCAAAGAAGTTACCTTATCATAGACAAATAGAACATTCACCAAGTAAAAACCACTTCCAGTAAGCCAAATATGAATTTTGATTACTGTTTGAAATTGGTTCTAACTTGCACTTTAAGTAAAAGGCATATTAGGTACTCTCTTCTGGGTTACTGAAAGAACTATTTTGAGACTATTTCCACTTATCCAGTGTAGAGCAAACATTGACATAACAGTCATTTATTGGTACTTTAAACTTGGTATTCAATATTCACATGTGTTATGAATCAATTGTACTTGAAAGCAGGGAAGAACATAGGTGAGCTTTAAAAATCAGCTTTATTTTAAAAAGATGCTTAGGCTACTGCGTGCCTTAAGTAAAATCAGGTTTTCTCTAGGTGTGGTATCCTACACCCTTTCAAGACTGACTGGCACTTGTATCTTTTGTTATGTTTTCAATTTTTCACATGCTGAAACCCAAGCTTAAGAAATCCCAAGGTTTTACACTTAAATCAGAATGAGTTGTATATGAAATTCTGCTGAAATCTTCAAATTGATATTCCTTATTTCTCACTGTCCAACCCAACAAAAATGTAGTGTTCTACCAAAAACAAACAAACAAACAAACACAAAAACCACCCCAAACTGCACACTCTTTACCAAGTCTACAAGTTCTGGTGCAATTCTCATCTTCTGGAGTTTATAGCTCTTCAAAAGAGCAGTAATAACTGACTGACACGATCATTTAAGTATATGAAAACAAATGGAAAACATGCACTGAAGAAATTAATGCAGGAAAAAAACCAAACCAAACAAACAAAATAAAGAGAGAAAGAACAAGTAACACAAATTTATTCATCCCATTCCACCTTACTACAGTGTAAAGGATGAGCATGACCTACAAAAATGGATCATCTCTTCCCCTTAACTGTAGAAGGCAATAATAAACGGTGTCTAACTGAAAACCATAGCACGGGCCAGAGATACAAGGAACAACATGGGAGTAATCAGATACAGAAAGAAGTTTCCATCCATGTATAAAATTACAGTGATTTAATTTCTTCCATGTCTTTTTACTTTCCAAAGTTAACTTTTCCATGACAGCTCTTAGACAGTAAATTCAGCTGAAATACACAAGAAACTGATTTTTGGTGTCTGAGAATGGTTTCCTGGATGGTGAGTATGGCAACAGAAATGGGATTTAGTTACATTTCTAAGAGACATAAAAAAAAAGATGAAGGTTCTTGAAGTTACTACTCAAGTCTACCAAAACTGACTGAAAGATATTTACAAAAGCTAACTTGGCTAAGAGACTAGTCTTTCTTGAAAGGGAGAAGCTTCTTGATGAGGTGAGTCAAAGCAAGAATTTAACTCCAGTGCTTCAACTGAAGCTCTCCTGAGAGCACCTCTGTTTTCATCAGCTTAACAGAATGCTCTGGGAAACAGTCTTCCCAGACAAACTTCCTGTAACCATCAGCATTTCAGTAATTTTGCAAGTAGCACAAAACATACCAACCAGGAAAAACACTTCCGTGCTTCTGACATCAGTACTAAGACTCTACAGAGGTGTCCTGCATGCTAGTTCTAGTGCCTATTGCTCCTAGGAAGTTCAATAATCTGTGCAGTAAACATAGGAAATGATATAGCTGCTACCTCAGACTTAAATTCACAGGCATTCTGATCACAGTGATAAAAAACGCATCTCTCTACCACAAGTTATTTACAAAATATTAGAGTAGGCTGAAAAAATAATAAAAATTAGCGAACGCAAATGTTTTAACATCTGATCCAGCAACAGCACAGGAGGGACTTTATGCTCTTACTGTCCATTACAGACTGAGCAACTCAGTGAAACAAGTTTTAGTTTTTAAGCAGTAAGTTAACCAGACCCTCTGCTTGTCACTTTGAGTATCCAGATGCTGTTTTCAGGGAAAACTGTATTAGCCACTGACAAACAGACAGATATTTTCAATTTTTTAGCTCAGGAAAAAAAAACCAACCCTGTAACACACTTGAAAAGTTGCAAAAAAAGCTACTCAATCACAACATGTACAATTAGAAGGAAAGAATATTTTTAAAGTCAGTGTTCTGTTAAGACAAAATATAAATTGTCAATAACAATTCCATCAACACCAAGTTGGAATAAATTCCTAGGTCTACACTGAAATTACTCACCCACATAGGAGGCAAATGTGCACATCTGAAGTTTACAAGATATGTGTCACCATTTCAAGGTGACAAACAGGACTATTATCAAACCAATGCTATCAGACAATTTAACTGAAAATCATGTAATCTTGAAATTACTCTAGATTACGTTTTACGTTTGTAGTTTAAAATGGCTATGGAGTGTTCTGCAACAGACCAAAACCTAGTCTATTGAGGCTTTTTATTTCTGTAATAATCCAGGAAAACTATAACTAAGCCTACTTAAGCATTTATCACCAACAAACAGTTCTGACACAACTGAAACACAATAACTCTTCCCATGTGCTAATGTCAGAACAGCTAGAGCTAAATGGTATCCCATAATAATTTTACATGTATGAAGTGTTTCATTTCATTTAGTGATATTATAAAAGTGATGCATTGGCAATAACATTTACTGTTTACAATCTGCAGCAAGCTATACCCTTCTCAAGGGAGATAATCAAGAAAATGTTATTCACACTATGTATTTGTGAAAAGTACATCATTGTGCCAATTACAGATTCTTTCCTATATTAAGAAGGACGTATGCTAGCCTAGAAAGGAGGGAGAAAGAAAAGACAGGACATTGGAGAGTTGTTTGCTTCCCAACTAAAAAGGAGGTCATACATTCATGCATTGAAAAAGTTTTCCTGTAGTCCAACACAGCCTGAAGAGCAAACAAAAAACCAGATGTTAGAGCTGCTGCTGAAAACACTTCATAACAGGGAAAGAAAACTGAAAGCTTGTAAGAGCCATACAGCAATTCACAAGACTACAAAGATGCAGTAGTAGTCAGACAGCAATTTTGTTTCAGGAGTATCCTTTAGAAGTTAATATTTTAATGATAGCATTTGTTTAAAGTGTTATTTATTAGCATTGTTTATGCACCATTTTCCCCTCAAAGATCACAGTGATCGATACAGGCTGTAACGAATGAGGTGTAATACTTCCAGAAAACAGATGCTACATTATTCATTTTACAGATAAGCAAATGCAAGTATGAAAAATTAAGTGACTTGCCCTAGTCAGAGAGCCAAAAGCACAGCTGTGAATATAATCCAGATACCTTAGCTTCCAATAATCTAGACATTACTCTTTCTAAAATGAAATGTAACCTTTTGCTTACATTTTGTCCTCTTTCTAACAACTTGGCAAAACTAGCACCGAGGATGTTCGCTTCACGTGGTTGACTTTTAAGTCAGCATAAAAATATTGTTAATAATATAAATCCAACTTTACAGCACAGAACTCCTAGATCCCTTACTGTAGGGTTCAGTTACCCACCTCTGCCCTCCCAAGAGCAGAGTCAGCAATAGCTCACAGATTTAAAGCTGCTGGCCAGGCACAGGCTTGGTAGGTGGTATCAAGGCTGCACATCGTCCCAGAAGAACACCTGCTGCAGTCCTGATTCATGGCCGGCACTAACACCCAGGAGCTGCCACTGCCACATCCAAACAAGAGGAAGAAATGGTTGGGATCATCAGAGAAATGTACACTGCCCCAACAGCTGTTCCTCCACATATCCCGTCTCACGTGGACGGTTATCTGTAACCTGCCTTCTTTAAGACTCTCAGCACAGGCTATGTGTTGCCACAACCTAGTGACTCAAAGCTCAGTAAAAGGTTAAAAATGCTCATCAGTACTCCTGTTACACTGAAGACTTTCAATGTGGTGGCAAATAGGTCCTACGCAGTCTTCAGCTCAGAATCTAGGCTCTGCAGATAAAGCAGAGGGTTTCCTACCAAAGCTTAAGAACCTCCTAACGGTCTAACGAAGACTTCAAGGGCTAGCAAAACATTTAGATGAGAAGAGAGAGTAGACACAAAAACATTGATGCAAAATGCCATCAGGTTAAAGAAAATCTCTCTTTAGAGATGACAGCAAGCAATCCTAAATTTACTATCACCTCTTATAACCTCAAAAATAAATCACTAGAAATTTAAGAAACAGCACATGCAATTAATCAATTTTACTGCACAGATTTTTCAGATGTTCTCACAAATAAGAAAATCTCCGTAAGTGCTGCAATACTTAATAGACACTCACTTCAGGCACTCACACTCTAAAAGACAGAGCTGCAGAACATATCACTCAAGTAAAAAAAAAAAAAAGTCAAATAACGTATTTTTTAGACACTTAACACTTTAAAACATTTGCCTGAACACATGACGGGAAACCTACGTTACTTTATAAACACAGGTAAAGAGACAGAGATTCAAAATATGTCTCTAGAATTGAAAAACCAAGACTTGCTTCCTAAATCGCTGCGGTAAGTCAGAGCATAGATCTCAGACCCGTAACTAAAAATGAATGATATTTACAGTCAAACACGCAACAGCCAAATTTCATAAAGACATCATTGAGATTATGAAGGAAGAATAAGGTCAAAATTCACCCTATTGCAAAATCATACTATAAAACAAGGTAAGGTACGATTTGTGCATTGCTACAGGTGTACTAAAATTTGTCAGCAGGAAATTAATCTTATAATACAGAGGTCAAAGCCATCAGAAATGCATCTGCAACAAAGCCTTTGAAAATACTGGTGCAGCCAAGTAAGAACATCCAAAATAAGGGCAGATAGTTTTGGTTTTATGAGAGTAAACGCTGACTTATGTTTCCAGCATGACACATCAAGTAAACAATATGAACGGATTAAATCCTGTTGACCTTGTGCATGATTACATTCTTGCTGGTGTTCCATAAAACCAGCCCAAACCAGCCCACTTAAAAAAACAACAAAACCTCCAATCATTCCTCAAAACACTGTATTTAACCTTAAATCACAAATAAACCAGCAACTATGACACACTGCACAGACTCTCTAAAGCTAATACTGAAGTTCCATTTAGCGCTGCGGGCCTGTCTTGATACTTCTACAACAGCAGTGGAAGATTAAGAACCCAAAGACACTGGGATTCAATCCTCCCGTTCTCTGTACTCTGTCAACAGACCTTAAAGTTGGACCTGGAGGCTGAAAAACATTTTCTTTTTGTCCTTCCTCTTAAAGAAAAAGAAAAACACGTATCTTTTCTAAGCTTATTATAATATCATAACCCTCATTTATAAACAACTCAATAAAACTCCCTCCATCAGCACTTTCTAAGGTCAAGTATTTTCCATATTTTTTAAGGAGTTGATTTGTTTCTTCCAGAAAAACCTACTTAAAGTAAAAATCTAGATTCCCCTCCCTGAAAATAATGTGTCTTTTTAAAGCTATGTTTGTTCCCTGCTCTCCTTTTATTCACTCCAGACAAACAGATTTAGTTTGAAAAACAAACCTTGGTTTTATATCATTACACCACAATTGTGGAGTTGCCAAGGACAGCTACAACTTTTGTCCTTTAAAAGAAAAGCAGAACATTTGTTATGAACAAATACTATTTTTTGGTGTACATTTGTTCAAAGACACGGTTGCATATTAAACCTAGGCTCTGTTAACATTGCTATAATTGCAGTTACAGCAAACACAGTTCTTGGAAACAAACAAAAAAGAAAAAAAAAGTGCTTTCTTTACAAAAAAATGTTAAGCCTCTGTCATTTTATTGTTTAAAAAAAAAGACACTGACAATTAACATTTGCTTCACAGTCAAAGGAAATACTGCTCAGCAATCCCAACTTCTCTTTACTGGCAGGAATACAAGTCTTCCATCAGTTTGCCTTAAAAATGAAAGAGCTGATAACCAGCTTAGCAACCCTAAAAATCTCTTAACAACACACAAAACCTAATAGTTCTCAGATGAATACTCCAAAATAGACTACATTTTCTGAAACACTTTTAGAATTAAAAAAAAAAAAAAAGAAAATAAAAAAGGCATAGTTCAGAGCAATTTTGGAGCTTTTAAGTTGATTAGTTCATCTGCTTTTTCCCTCGATTTCCTTGTAATATAGTCCTTTATACTCGGAAGAGCGTCGTNGGACAGCTACAACTTTTGTCCTTTAAAAGAAAAGCAGAACATTTGTTATGAACAAATACTATTTTTTGGTGTACATTTGTTCAAAGACACGGTTGCATATTAAACCTAGGCTCTGTTAACATTGCTATAATTGCAGTTACAGCAAACACAGTTCTTGGAAACAAACAAAAAAGGAAAAAAAAGTGCTTTCTTTACAAAAAAATGTTAAGCCTCTGTCATTTTATTGTTTAAAAAAAAGACACTGACAATTAACATTTGCTTCACAGTCAAAGGAAATACTGCTCAGCAATCCCAACTTCTCTTTACTGGCAGGAATACAAGTCTTCCATCAGTTTGCCTTGAAAATGAAAGAGCTGATAACCAGCTTAGCAACCCTAAAAATCTCTTAACAACACACAAAACCTAATAGTTCTCAGATGAATACTCCAAAATAGACTACATTTTCTGAAACACTTTTAGAATTAAAAAAAAAAAAAAAAAGAAAATAAAAAAGGCATAGTTCAGAGCAATTTTGGAGCTTTTAAGTTGATTAGTTCATCTGCTTTTTCCCTCGATTTCCTTGTAATATAGTCCTTTATACTAAAAAAGAAAGAAAAACAAAACAAACAAAAAAACCCCCCGACAAAACAAAAACTTAGCTGTTGGTGCAAAAGCCAGGTTTGCTCTATCATCAAGAGATTTTATCTGCGCGTGGGACGGGAAAACTCATTCATCGCACGTGGCATTACAACGAAGTAATCATCTGAACGACAGAAGAGCACCGCAGGGAAAACCTGTTGCGGCGAGGAAGTGAAGATCCCGGCGCGGAGAGCTACCGGCCCACGCAGAACTCCATGGCTCAGGGCAAGGCTTCCCCAGGGCCACGCCACGCCACTTAAAGGCAACTCGGTTTTAGGTTTCCCCAGGGAAACACCAGTTGCGAAACCTCGGCAGGGCTTCCCCAGGCACACGCCAAGTCGCGCTCGGCAGCCGCCTCGGCCGTCGCACCCACCCGCCCGAGGGCCCGTCAAGCGACGCCCCCCGCCGCCGCTCCCGACAGCTAACGGCGCCCAAAAGTTGCCCCAAGTTTTGACAACTCTCCTGGGGGCGGCGGGCAGCGTCCCCCGCCGAGGCCGGTGCCGAGGCCCCAGCAAGCCCGGGGAGTCGCGGGCGGCGAGGGGCGATGAGCAGCTGGTCGTCGGCGGGACGGGCGCTTACCGGGCGGTGTCGAGCAGGGGGTGCTTGGTGCCCACCAGCTTGCGGACTTGCATGGCGATGTTGCTGAGTTCGTCGCTCAGCAGGCACCGCAGGCTCATGAAGGACGTCGGGTACCCCACGATCTTCTCGGCCTCCGACACGACTTGGCTCCAGGGGGGGCCGCCCGAAGCCAGCGCCCGGCGGCAGCCGCCGCCGCGCCACCCGCGCCGCAGCAAGGCGCCCCACATCCCCCCCGCCGCTCCCCGCCACTCGCCCCGGTACGGCCCCGCACACGAGCCCTCCCTCTCTCGTGGCGGCCGGAGGACCCCAGCGTCGGCGGGCGTCTCAGTCCCGGGCGGCCGGACCCGGCGGCGGCCGCGCTGCTTGCCCGCGTTCCCCCGGGCGGCGCAGCGGCGGCCGGAGCGGGCTCATTGTGCCATGGGGGCGGCCATCTTGGACGTCGCAAAACGCGCCGGGCCGTAAAGCGAGGGCGGCAAGGCTCTCCTTTCCCTCGCCACTGCGGCTGCCTCGCGTGGCGGCGGCGGCGGCGCGCGGTGCTGGAGGAGGGAAGTTGGGCAGCTCCTGGGGAAGGGGCTCCGATGCCTACAGTCTCCGTCTCGCCTTTTTCTTCCCCCTTAGCCCTTGCACTGGATGGAGGGCTGCCGCCTGTGTTCCCGCGCCGCTCAAGGGCTCCTGGCTGAGTGCCTGGAGGTGCCCCACGGAAAGGCATATGACCTGCCTGCCCCTGGCGCTGCGTGCAGCAGAGCGTCCCAGTTCCCACTTGAAGCCTTCAGTGTGTCGTTTCTAGCTACACAGTCACGTTTTCTTTCTCGTAGTTCAGTGTATGGGCTTCTTGTTTTGTGTTATTCCATTGGTGTTTGGGATGTGGCACCAGCAGGGCGTAGGTACTGCACACTCTGCCATTCTTTGGGACTTTGTCCCATGGTGCTCTGCTGTGCCACAGCTGTGGGTTTTATGAACAGCTTTCTTGGGCCCTGAAGATGTACTTTCAACCAAACAATTGAACATCAAAAGTGACAATAATTTTGAGTGCCCACCTGAAGACTTTTGGGCCCTTCAGTTCGTCAGGGTAGCCTACTGTGTGTCGTACAGTCTTTCATTTATTCTGAGCACAGCCATCACTGGCAGCTGTTGGTAGCTACACACACCCCGAAAGCTTTTGTAAATTCAGCAGATGGGTTTTTCTGTACCCCAGAGGAGGGAAATTCGTTGTCTGTCTTCAGAAACCGGATTTAAAGAACTTCCTCACTCCCACAAATACTTCGGCAAGAATATGATCTACTTTCATGTGCATCCGTTCCTACTGCTTCATGGCTCTCTGAACAGAACAGAGTTCTGATAAGAGAGCAGTCCCATTGACTACATCCACATAAGAAAGCTAACACCTTCATTTTTCATTTTTTTTTTACAAATACACTATAAAGGTCACTTTATTTTGTTTGTGCTATTCCACTTAATTAACAGTTTCACTGAAGGACACTGTAAAAGAAAGTGCAAATGGAAAACAATTCTATCACCAAAAAAAGGTGAGTGTAATCCAAGGAAGCACAAATGGCGCTTGACATTACAAGGGGGAAACCGCTATAAAGGAATGCTCTTACCTGTTTCCAGTGACAGTGACAAGGTGTTTATTGTTCTTACACTTGAGACAACTCAAAATGGGCACCAAAACTGTAAAAGTTATTGTCCCGAGAAAGACAGTTTGACTGTGCAGTCAACAATGACCAAACGTGCCTGTGACATCTCATAAGCAGCCTGTCTCAAACTGAAGAGGGGAAAATCTAGAGTAAAGAGATGCTGCAAAAACTGGAAAGATGACAGGAGAGTTAAGGTTCTTGTGTCAAATCTTTGCTTTCTGGGCTGCCTATCCCTGAGAGTATAAAGCTTTTCTTTGAAGGATCTGCCACTGAATCAGTTTAGTTAGCTAGCATCACAGAATAAGCTGTTGCTAAATAGGGAGTTTCAGCTCATAAACACAGTCTAAAATTGACAGAAGGCAATGGCATGTTTCTGTGCAGAAGACTAAGTTAATGAAAATTGCCAGAGGGATGCACTTAAGAGGAGCTACCAAGGCATCTCATCCTGTAATGGTGACAAGTTCCTTGATTCGTTTCCCGAGCCATATCCATTCTTGCACTTAATGTGGTAAGTGTTCTATGAAAAACTAACACGATTATGCAATTAAAGTACGCTCAAAATAATGCATATAAACTGAGGAGAATTAGGGTTCTACGAGCAGTAAGCCTACCATCTCCTAACGTGTGAGACTTTGGCTTTCCAAAATCATTGTTCTCTGTGTTACAAACTTAAGAAATGGAACATCTCTGCCCCCTTTATGTAGAATTATACCAAATCCAAATGGTTTAGGAGTAGGGCAAGACTTCTGCTATCCACGCTGCTGCATGCTGCTGCTAAAGCTTCCCTAGGATTCACCAGCAGTAGGTTGATATTCTTTAAATTCAATGGTCACTGGAGAAATAGAGCATACATTTTGTCAGTGAGTTTCACAGCTGGTTTGGTTTTTTACTACCAAGACTTTTTGAAAAGATTATACTGTAATACCCAAGGACCCTCTGTCTCTCAGTTCAATGCCTTCATCCCTTTCTCTTAACAACATAACAGCCCATTTTTAGCTCCTGTTCAAAGTTCATGGTTTCTTTCTCCCAACCTCCTCACTTCGCTTCAGCCCCACACACCATCCCTAGCGGATACTGTTCTTTCATTCTTGTCACAGTCTTCTCAACTTTTTCTCATTAAATTCCAATCATCCTCTTGCCTGCACGGCCTGCATCCTAATCACGGACTCTTCTTTTCATACACGTTTATGGGTGAGACTGTGGGGACCAACACCAGAACCTTCTCTCAGTTCTCATGCTCACCTCCACAAAGGCTTCAGTTGTTAGGAAAAGCCATTGCTGGAAACTTTTGCCCATCCCCAGTAAACTTACAGCAGATGACCATTACTGTTGGACTTCTCAGAGAGCAGAATGTGGAAAGATTATTCTGACCAGAGGTCTGTATTTACATTGTTTTAATGAAAAAAAATCTGAGACATTCCCCACTCATCAAATGATTGGCAAATCCTTTGACAAATTTTAGTTTTAGAGCATGGTGGTAGGAGAGTTTCTCAGTCGTGCAGACCGACAATATTTTTTAACACAAGCAAAATGTATTTTTTGTCAACCTCATTTTGCGAACTGACAGAACTATATTAAAAATCAGCTTCAGGCTGACACAGCAGTCACAGAAAAAATCATTACAAATTAGTTAATATTTGACAGTTACAGGCATCAAAAGCCAGGGCCTTATAATGGGTAATGATGGACTGACTTACCCATAGGCATTGCTGCTTATGCTGCCTGTAATTTAGACTTTCTCAGTTTCTTTCTCTTAAAAAAAAATCAAATAGCAAAAGTACAATGTACTTACCATATTCTAAGTTATGGACAAAACTATATCCTGTTGGGTTTTTTTTTTTTTCCCTCTCTCCTTCTTGGCTTGTTTCCCCTCAGGATTTAAGAGAAGAACCCACACTATTTCAAGAGCTTTAGTGATTGCACAATAGATGTGTCTACTTCTTCAGAATCTGAACTAGAGAAGAGAAATTAAGCTCTTTTTTTCTCTATCAGTTGACTTTGTTAAGCCTCCCCAGGAGGAGAAAGAAGGCACTGCGGGGGGCCAGTATCAAAGTTGGAGAACAAAGATGAAAGGTGAAGAGATACTTCTGTTTACATCAGCATGCTCTGGACTAATGTACCAGAGAATACATCAAAGCCACCACTAATGTCAGCTCTGGATATCTTTTCTAACAAATTAAATGTGGAAATACTTTCGGGGCTGCCGTCTAAAGTAAAACAATTACAAAGCACTCTCATTTGACTGGGGACATTTGACCTTTCAATCTTTTGTAGTTATTCTGGCCTTATCCGAAATAAATGATGTCCACAGGAGAATGGAACTAGCCATGCTAATATATTACACTAGATATACCTTGCCTATTTAAATTAATCTTTTAGACGTTGCTTAATTTTTTAATGTGTTAAAGCTAGGTGCACTCTAAGGCTGTTTGGAACAAAATAAAGCTAACTGAAATATGTCTGTTGCTTCCGAAGCATCCAGATAGTTGTTCTCCACTCTCCCTCCACCCCCACTACATGCAGAGAATTGATTTACTCCGTAACATCCTGGGGAAGTAGACAGTTGGGATCATTTCCATTTTGGAAGTCAGAAGGTTTAGCAGAGAGGTTGTGTGATTTGTCCAAGGTTTTGCAAAACCCCTAAGGCAAACTGAGAAAAGAATTCAGTTCTCTTGACCTCATTGCCCGTGTCTTGTCTACAAGGCTGCTTGTCTTCCTACTAGCTGACAGACTACCGGGGAGGATGAAGGACTTATTGATCCTATGGTTAGAAGCTGAAAAAACAGCATTGTTTGGTATCAGTTGATTTCAGGAGTCATGTCCCTTGCACAGAATTTAGCACTAAAAGCGATTCATTTTTAAGCCTAAATATACCTCCTGAGTCACCAATATCAGAACATGATGTGTTGCCTGTTAACAAACTATAGGAAATGTATAAATGTTTTGATTTTATTTAACAAATAAATAAATATGTCTGTGATACATAGGGGCCCTTTTTGTGAGTAGGTGTATGTTACCCTTTCGACTGCACATGAAATGCAGTGATATGGTAGCTTGTCGCTGCATGGCATGAATGAGAAACCAAAGCTCCCGGTAGCTCTCAGCAGCGCTGCGCAGGCAGTGGGACGTGCCCCTTCTGTGCTGCACGCTCACAGAACACAGCTCCCTTCTCACTGTCTCGCCAGCCAGCACTGCAAAGAAAACAAAATCAATTGAAATCCTTCCATTTCAGCAAGCTGAATAGGAACAGACAAATGTGTGGCTGATAACGCTCCTCCTTCATAGAGTCGCTGTTTTTTCACCTCACAACCCAATTTCAATTGTAAGGCAGCCTCTTAGGCCATCTTCTCTGATGGGCAGTGCTCCACTCAAGGGAATTTGGACAGAGACTCTCAAAACAGCAGTGTTTTGGAGCCCAGTAATCTACAGAAGAAGGAGGAGGAAGATAAGCACAACGTTAGTTCTGGTCATATGCAATTGAAGCTGACAAAGCATCCATCATCCTATACAATATTAGCCTTTAAATATTCAGCTTTATCAGTTCCCCCATTCCTAATCCATCATTAACCACACCATGAAGTCTCAGCTGATTAGCCCCACCTCTGCAGCCTGGCAACCCATTAACTATTTATTATTTGTATTTAATTGAACTCTAGTAGCAGTGGAAAAACTCCAGCCAGACACAACTGCAACAAAGGAGATGGTCTCTTGCCTAAGGAGTTCATGATCTGGGCAAGAGTGAAATGTAACAAAGAGGAAATGACAGCCATGCTGAACAAAGGCTTACTCGCATGCCCTTTAGTAAACTCTCCACACCACAAATCTATAGATTTTCTATGGATTTTTTTGTCCCAGTGAGTTCCGTTGCAACATCCCTCAAAATCACAGAAGATGATGTGATTTGGAAAGGTCCAGCAGGGAAAAAAAAGAAAAAAAAAGAAAAAAAGATTTTGTATGTTAGTGAAAAATAAATTGAAAAAAATCAACCTAAATTGTTCCACAATTACTAGGTAGTGATACAACCCAGGGATGAAAGTCATAGCATAGTAGGAAACTCGCAAACATATATAACACACATATTTTATATGGATTTAAATAAATAAATGGAAGCATTTCTCAGTTAAAATGCTTATTTCTCAGGGACTAAATATATGTAATTTATGAAGTGTTATTTATATTTTGCTGCTTGCTATTCACATGCATATTCAAAACATAGATGCAATACTAAATGTTCTTTCTGCTAGTAATGCTGGGTTTGGGGGGAGAAGATTTGTCCACCTTTTTCTGTCTTTATTGTTTTTACTTACATGGGAAGCTATGTAGTCTCCATGGAGGCTGGCTGCTCATTTCCTCTGAAAGAAACTTTGCCAAATTCACCAATGCCTTTGTTACCTCCACCTGGGTTTTTATACCTTTCTATTTATGAGCCCTCTTTGTAAAGATCCAGTTCCTGAGAAAGCCACTACCCACTCCCTTAGCAGTACTGCACAGCACGAGCACTCTGCACCAGAGACTTGACGATGGCTTGGTGTTTACTGATCAACTTTAAAGCCCACAGTCCACGAGAAAATGGCCTTCTAAGGGGCTCCTCTTCCTCTGTGCCCACTTGTTTCCTTGCTATCAGGTGGAGAGTACTGTCTGTTTGGGAACCAAGCATCAATATGTGAAACACAACCTGGATCATAAAGAAAATGGTTTTAAAATTCAAGTTAGAAAACCCTTGTAATTCTGTGTCTGAACAACGTAATGTATTTTTAAAACGAGATAAACAAAGGTATTCATCTATACTATACTGAACTATGTGTATACTTTCCCATAGTCTAGGTAAACTGGTAAACACTTCTTGGTAAACACTTCTGTTCATTTCACGTGTTTTTCAGTACAATTAACTCCCTCTGCTTTTGAATTTATCCTGATGTCAGTCTGTTGGAGACAAAGAGTGATGACCCTCGGGGTACAAGGGGCGATGCTTTTATTTCTACCTAGCACTTGACTCACTTGTCTCTTTCTCCCTTTAATCCCTATAATTAAAATGCCTGCCTGCCACTTCAGTTCATGCTCTAAAATGATTAAAAATTGAACATTATAGCAATCATAGGTACTGCTGCTGTACATGAGGAAGAACAATTGATCTAGACGAACACAGTTAAGTAAGCTATTGAAGGGAAACCATAAGCTACTAATGCAAAATAGAAGATGAGAATATTGAGTCAGGTGAAAGGAGCATCTGAGGCAGTATTCCCTGTCTCTGATAAGAGCCAATATGAAATGCTTCAGGGAAGATAAAGATAAATCGAGCAAGTATGGAGAAGTATGGTCCTATGGTGTGTCTGCCCAGCTTCCACCTGAACGCACTTTAAAGCCTTCTTGAGTTAGGTGCTCTATCAAGTTTATCATGCTCAACAAACCAAAACAGATCTAATTTCTGGAACTTCCATGTCTGGCTCTTCTAAGCCTTTCTTTGAAGCTGTTTAGACTTTTGCTTCCTTGAACATTCTGTGACTATGTGTTCCACGGTTTTATTATGCATCACAGAAAAAAAAAATCCCACTTCATTATGTTTATTTTAAGCCTCCTAACTAACAGTTTGCATTCAGAGCCAATGAGGCATGCCCAAGCTAGTCTAAAAGAAGTCTTGAACAACATTGCCATCCCTTTCTGTGTTATTAATTCCATCATCTTCCTTCCCCCACCCCCCCCTTTCTTCTCTCATGCCCTCTTCCTTTTAGCCTCCTATTATCTCTGGAGGGTTACAAGCTATGCAGTCATCTGATTTACAAATGCATGCCTATTACATACCAAGATTCAAATGACCAAAAGCATGGCAGTCCTTCAGAGACACACTCTTCCACAATAATGTCACTTGCTTGTAAGTTTAGTCTTAAACTTTGGCACCTCGGTTCCTCTCTGAGCTCCCAAGTGATGGTGACCTGGTTTTCGGAGGTGCTTAGCACCCACCACCTCCTGGGGGGAGCTGCAGGCACTCAACATGCACAAGAGAACACTTTTATGCAAATCATCTGCCTGGCTCTGGGCACTCAAGTATTAAATTGTTATTCTGGATTCAGCTTCACAGTGTAGTGGCACAGGAAATCATCAGCCTCGGAGTGAAATTAAGAACCTTAGGACTGGCAGTGCAACCCTTACTTATAGTGATTTAAGGTAAGCAGTCCTCTTGAATGAAATATTAGTAGATGTGAATCTTATTTTTTTCAGAGTGAGTGGCAAACGCTACAGAGGACCGACTTACAGACTTTGCCTAGTATAAACGTATGGATTGTTACTGTTATCAGGAGTCCTGCTTGGACATCTGATTTTCAGCTTCATATTTGTTCCCACAGTAAAACACGCCACAACTTTAACTTACATGTTCACCTGCACAATCATCCAATAGATACACTTTCCATCTGCCCTATATTTTTTCCCCTTTTCTCTGTTCCTCTCTTACTCTTGGAATTTGCTCAGACCTATTCTCCAGCCAAAAGTCTCTTCCCCTCCCCCCACCCCCGCTTCAGTGAACTCTTCTTTGCATTTCTCTCTGCTTTCTCACCACCTTTCTATGTGTCAGCCTTGTTCCAGTTCTTCTCCCCAATGGCATTCAGAACTCCTGCTACTTTCATACACTCTCACCATTTTAAGCTGCTTTCCCACATGCTCCCTTTCACAGAACACCTTCCTTCTACTGATTTCCGAAGCACAGATGCTTGTTCGCTTTCCATGATGGCAACAACAGCTCTAAAAGAAACATATCATTTCCCCTCCTGCAATTCATGCACAAATGCCTGGCATGTGCTGCCTGGAGAAAGCCTTTCAACTTTGAATTTCCTTGCCTTTGTGGAATCTGTGAAAAAGTCTGATAAATTATAGCTTTGGCAGTTTTTTTCAAATAACTTTATTTGCAGCCGAGGCAAAATCTGTCAATGGTGCCATCCCCGTGTTCTTTCAAAGGTCATTAGTGTTTCATGAGTGAGCTCAAAGTCAAGCTGGTTCAAAGGGAGGCTCACATTTCATTTTTTCTGAGAAGGTTAGATTACATGTTCTAATGGTGACAGGACTGTCCTACAAGACATAAGAGCTGGGTTCTGGTTGAGGCTGTGAGACTCTTCAACTACATATGTTTTGTCACTTTATCTCTCTCCTGATGATTTCTCATCTGCAAAATAGCTGTAACACTAACTGGTAGTTGTAATATTAGTTAACAACAGACAAGAAGACCCCAAGTCAGCATATGGGTGGCTTGGTTTTGAAGTTAGCTTTGGATCTGATTTTGGTATTGGCAGTTCAGGTAAAGACAATAAACTTCAGTCTACAGCTCCTCATGTTGGAGCTTAAGAGGCACTAATTGTGACACACAATATGCTAGGGGCAATTTCTCAACTTGACACTCAGAGTGAGAGGAAGCAAGAATAGAGAGCCTTGGCTCTGCAAGCCAAATGTCATGCACCTAGGGACCTCTAGTGATACTCAGAATAAACCATAGCATGGCAGGGGTTGGCATGTATCTGGGGGGCATTTCAATGCATGCTAATCAAAATATGCATGAGTTTCTGACCCTCGACCCCTAGAACTTACCCAAAAAAATCTTACCTATGTAAGTGAAGGACTCTCAGGACTGCTTAATTTTTGTTATGGCAGTAAGAGACATAGATTATTGTCATCAATGTTACATGCATGATTTAATTAGGGAAAGCAACACAGTCCAGGAAAACATCTTTCCAGATAGTAGTTATTCTAAGTACCTAAAATATCATAAATCAAAGTAAATGGAATAAATTACACGAGAAATGGGCTGACAAGAATCTGCAAAGAAATATGAAGTCCTGAACTTGAAGAGGAAAAATACCTATAGCAACACAGGTTAAGGACCTGGTAGAAAGCAGCTTTGCAGAGAAAGCCCTGAGGACTCTGTCATTCAACAAGCTGAATGTGAGCTAGCAGTGCACCCTTGCAACAAAGAAGGTTGGGGTGCATTAGGAAGAGCACTACCAGCAGGCTGAGGTAGGCAATCCTTCCTCTCTGCTCAGACCTGGTGAGACACGTCTGGAGTGCTGGGCCCAGGTCTGGGCTGCCCTATATGAAAGAGACATGGATATCAAAGGGCCATGGAGACAATGAAGGGCTTGGAACATCTGACATATGAGGAGAGGCTGAGAGATTTGGGGTTCTTTAGCCAGAAGAAGTGAAGGCTGAGGAGGCATCTGATCAGTGTGTATAAATACCCGATCAGTTTTGTGGGGAAAGTAGAGAAGAAGGATCCAGGCTCTTCTCAGTGAAAATACAATGGGCACAAACTGAAATACAGCAAAGTCCATTTAAATCTAAGAGGAAAGCTTTTTTTTGGTTTTTACTGTGAAGATAGTCAAACACTGGAACAAGTATCCACAGAGATGCTGTGGAATCTCCATCCTTGGAGATATTCAAAACATGCCTGGATACAGAGCAAACCTGCTTTGCTTTGAGCAAAGAAGTTGGACTATATGATCTCCAGAGGTCCCTTACAATCTCAGCCATTCTTTGATTTGCTGAATAAAGAACAGTCTGAAAATACATGCCACATCCTGCCCCTGAATATAATCTCTTATGCATTCCCAAGATATGTTCGGGATATTTTTGACAGACATTTTGCCACAGCGATGCAAATGCATTGCCATTACATATATAGGATGTATAAAACTAATACAACTGAGATCAAGAGATTGAATCAGATATCATGTAGGATTCTGGTGAGGTGCTGGCAGGAAAGTGAGCATTGCAGCAGAAGAGCAATTGTCAGATAATGACATGTCAAAGCCCAACTTTACCCAAGTCTAAGTCATTTAGTATGTGTCACTGCAGATACCTTGACACATTTCTTTGCGTTCAGGAAAAAAATGAATAACCCACTATTTCTTGTATATGCAATGCAGGGGGTAATTTGGACAAAATGATGTAATGTTTTTGAAAGCATGACAAGAAAATTAAGGATGAAGAAACTCCAGAATGACTTTTATGAATGAAAAGAACCTATAATTGTTTTCCATCCCTCGACAGATGTTACTTAAATTGACATACTGTATCATGCAACAAGCTCACAGGGGAAATTCAGGACTATGAGCAAATGTATAAACCCCTATCTTTACTGTAAAAGATTCTTTTATTCTTCATAGAAAGACAAAGAGAGGAGGGATGCCTTTTAGAAATAACTTGATGTAGATTACTGTAATAATATTTTCAGGAATGTATTAGCACAATTTTCCTATTAAAAAAAATGAGAATGAAGTTAAAAAGAAAGGAGAACTCTGCTGTATCCCACACAATCTCTGAATCTCTGCCCCTCTCCTCCTGTCTTTGTAGCATCAGAGAGTTACTCATTTATTAAAGTGAAAACAAGAGGACTCTCTCTTGCCCTCTTCTGTGTGGAGAATTAAAAGAATGGGAGGGGGCAGAAATGGCCATTGTCAAGAGATGATAGGTGAAGAAATGAACGAGCCTTGGTAGTAGATAGTCTCAGTTTCCCTCAGTGGGAGCTTTACAGCTGTAAGACAGCTGCAGAGAGCACCAGCCTCTACTCCTTACCAGTTTTGTTTCTGACTTTGACAGCTCCCTGTCACATACCTTCAAGGTATGTGAGAAACAGGGGCTGGACACACAGTGACTGGGAGAGTCTCTCGGGTACCTCAGATCTTCTCCAAAGTAGCCCTTGGAGGTCAACATTTTGGGAAAATAAAAAGCCCTCAGGAAAACAGGTCTTGGTATCTGCTCTTACCAACTTTTATGACAGAGCAAACAGATCACTGTTCTGAACGATAATGAAGTCTCCAGGCTGCAAATGTGTAGTTTGTCACAGCCAAGTTCAAGTCTGGTACAATATGTCTAAGTTTCTTGTTCATCTATAAGTCCTTCATTTTCCTCTACCTGATCTTTGGCATTATATCCAATACAAAAGCGTCACAGCAGAGTCACTGAATAACCATGGTGAAAAGATAGGGTGCAGCAGTAGACAAATGATAAAGATTTTTCCCCAAAGTCAATAGTGGCATCCAGGGCATATTTTACTAATTTGGTTTTTAATGCATTGCTGATACCTTTTTAAAGGTTTAATATTGATTTTTAATGGCATGCATGTTCTCTGATGTGGAAGAGAGAAAAGACATCTCCTTGCTGACTTTTGGTGTAGGGATTGTGAGAAATGGGAAACACAAAAGCATTTTAACAGAAGACTCGGAAGTGTTTAACAAAGAACCAGAGAAACAAGGTAACATTTTTTTTTCTGTTTATCAAATTACCTGACGTTTAAGGCAAGAAGAGCAATCATTACTTAAAGATTTAATAAGTTAAAGTTTCTGTCTGTTTGCCAGAACTTTAAAAAGAACTATCAGTATTAAGGCTCTGTCTTGCCATTAATTTGTACAGATTTGACATTGATACCCTAAAGCAGCACAAAGAAACAAAATATTCATCAATTTAAAAATACCTCCAAACATTTCTAGACCTTTATATTTGGAAAGCCGCCACTACTCACTCCCATTTCAACTGCCACACTGTGTCTGCTTTGGAGAGGCCTCCTCTTGACATTTTGCAGAACAGCCTCTAATCATCTAAGGATACTCTGGATTGAGATTAATATCCACAGCAGAAAGGAATCTACAGACACTACCGTGTGTGAATAACACTGCCGGCATTCATCCAAGCTCAGGAACGTGTGGAATGTATCCGTTCTCAAAAGTATGGGTGAAATCACTGCACTGGAAGTAAGGATTGGGTGGAACTGAAGTGAAGACAAAGTTCACATCCACGTTCTTGGTGTGTGTGAGAATGGATGGCTGTACTTGAAACCAAAAAAAAAAAAAAAAAGATCGAGAACCAGTATTTTAATTATTCAGTGTGTTTATTTGCTTCTGATGGCATAAATAATCTATCACTTTAGCATTTCACACAAAAAGTCAAAGGAAAGTTTCCACTTTGAGTTAAATGGGAAAAAAAAAATCAACAGAATGGTATTTTTCTACGAACACATATAATGAATTTCTTTGTTTAATTAAACACTTCAGCAAAACAAATACCTGAATTTAAATTGCTGCTTATTATGGCTTCACCTCAGATACAGGTGAAATGAGAATAGGTAAGCTTGGGAAAGACTGCGTAGACATATGTTTTCCACAGTGACTGGCATTACTAATCAATCTGATGGAGAGCAGACAACACCTTGGCAAGCAGGGATAAAGGTGCATTATCAGCAATGTTAAAAGAAACCAGTTAAGAGCTGCATCTTTATTTTGGCCTGCAACATCTTTTGGGAAAAAACCACCAGAGCGTCAATTTTTTTACCTTCATCTTTTTCCCTAAACGTGTAGGTGTGTGTTTATACGTGCATAAAGGCACGCAAGCCTTGTGCTTCCACACAAGGTTTTTGGCATCCCCAGGTTCCATCAGGCGTTTCTCAACGTCTGGAGAAGGAGAGAAACAGGAGGGGGAGCTCTCGCCGCGGCGAGCAGGGATGCTCCCCAGGGCCTCGGGCCCTTCCTCCCGCCTCCCACGGGGAAGCACAACTGCTACAAGAATTACCCTCATTGTCCCAATTTTTGCCTCTGAAAAGTGTCAGGTGCTTTCCAGCCTGCCGACTGAGTGCTGGCTTGTTGGACGCCGTGGACTTCGCAAACCTTTTGCAGTTTAACGTATTTAACAGCTGGGAGATGAGACCTGCTTCTTTATCTCGTCCTCTCCAGTAGGCAATAATGAGAAGAAGTAGCTCAATATTAAAGAGAATTACACATTAATACAGACCGAATTGAAGAACTTGGTTATAGCAAAGTGTTGCCTTGATGTTATGTAAAAACCAACTCCAGTAGGTGGATAGGTGCCCTTTTAAAACACGTAAACACTAATAAATAGGAATATGAATAATAGAATATCAATTAAACCTGGGGTGATTTATTTTAGGCAACTCATTTGCACTTGTTTTATGAACAATATTTGTTTTTCAGAGGTCCAAATTACTGCTCTTGCAAAAATCCAAGTACAAATTCAGAGCTGCAAATGCAAAGCGGTGATAGAACAAAAATACAGAGCTTGGCAAAGCGCCTTGTGCTTAAAACATGCACTTGGGCAATGGAAGGAAAACCTCGTGTTCTTGCCGTGATACAGCAGGGACCTAAACCTCAGTCTTGCGAGTGACTTGGTGACCACCAAAGGACAGATCATGCACCCTTTTTTTCCTCCCCCAACTTTTAAACTAACCAATAAGCAAAGCAAAAAATCTTCACTCAAAACCTTTCAACAGGAGGCAGTGGGGAATGTACTCTATTGTGCTGTGGTAAGAGCACACACTTGTCATGGGAAGCCACATATAGGTTTCTACTCCATTTTGACATGAGTTACAATAAGTAGTATGAAGCTTTTCCCCCCTCATTTCTTGTGTTTTTTTTTTTTTTAAATGAGAATGGAGGTTTATTTTTAAAACCTTGCTTTTTTTTTTTTTCTTCTTCCCCCTAAGGAAAACGGGATTGTTGCTTTCTGATGTGCACTATGTAATAGACTGATATAAAATCACCTTGGAAATTTCACATGGAATTTGGTCTCATTAAACTCAGTAGCAAAATCTTCACTGATTTCCACAGGATCAGGATTTCATCTTTGGCTGATAACTGCTTACTGGTACCACGTACCCCAGTATCTCTGTCTGGTAGAGTAAATGCAAGCAGCCCTATTGATCCAACCTTTGTTCACCTATTTAAGACATTTGCAGAATCCATATTGAGCACTGCTGAACCAGGTTTCTTGATGAAAAATACAGGTTTTCACACAAGAAATATGTGCTGTCACAGTTCAGTAGATGTATTTAATGTTAGGGTCTCTGTAACGTAAATACCAGATTTATTTTCTCGTAACTTTTTGGAGACACTCAGATCAATGCCACCGTATGACTGACAAATTTGGGGCTTCCATAGATTTTAGTATTCTCCCTCTCCTTACGAGTTCACGAGCTACCATTAGAAACTGAAAGTGCTCCTTTTTGTTAGTCTTTCCCTCCTCAGTAACAAGTGGAATAATTAGACTGCTTCCAAAACTTATTTCAGCATCTACAATGTGTGCCGGATAACGTCTGAACACACTAAATGCCTGAACTTCTGTGTTGACAGTTGATGGTCCTCCATATGCTATCACCAGAAGAACAACTTCCCAAGAATATGTAATATAATAATATGCAATCTGTAAAGGTAATAGCAGCTCCAGAAAAACATGAATCATGTTGCAGGAATAATCCGCTGTCAGATGAAGAGATATTATTAGGTCACAGAGAGGTAGAACTTCCGTATCCATCCAAAGCCTATATTAGACACTGAGGAAAACATGATAAGCCCTAGGATCGTGGCTTTCATCTGGTGGTTGATGAGGTACTTGGGGACTCTAGGCTGTTTTTAAGGAACTCACCTGAAGCAGCTCTGAAAAGCAAGCTTACTAGTTGGAGGCATAACTTCACATCTCCATTCAGAAGTATTTGGAGTGTGCAACCGGGGAAAAAGACTAACTGAAAGCCACTATTTTTGGTGATCTAGAAGTGAGGATCAGAGTTCAGACAGTGAGAGGGGTGGGAAGTGCTTCCATTTACAACCAAACCTGCAGCTGCTAGTCAGGAAATCTGGGAACAACAGAATTGATCTTGAGGACCTTCATTTTTATCTTCTGTGAACTGCTCTAGACAATTTGCATCATTTTGGTCTGCAGATACACTCTCTGAAGTCCTTTCCAAAATATTAAAGGAAATTCTGTTTATACTGGGAGTTCAGGACTAATCTTTTTGTCAGATTATCATCTCAGTCTGTTGAATTTATGCACTAAAACAGAGCCTTATTACGGTATATATAGGAAGTGCTGAGAAAGTCTTCAGATGTTTCACTGAACAAGAACCATTTGAGGCAATACTCTGTTTAGCAGAAGTTCTAAGGTTTTTGTTAAAACTCTGCTATCAGCTTTACAGAGAAACTAGTGATGTGTCCCTAATACCAGAATTAATTTTGCCTTTTTCACTAGAATGACGTAATGTATCAGCAAGGTGGTGGTGATTCAGAGCAGGATAGCTGTCTGAGGTTGGCTCGCTTTCTCCAGCTAAAGATTTCAAAGAGCTCCGAGGCCACATGAGATTGTGTAGCCTTTCCCTTGTGTTGTCTGTCCTATCCCTGTTGTGTGAGAGAAGACATTGAGATTCTGGGAATATCTCCCATATTTGATGAGAGCTCAACCATACCGATTTGTTTGCAGTAGAATATGGTGAGCAAAACATAGAGGTGAGCTCGCTGGTAGCAGTAGGGCACAGAAGGAGGCAAACCTTCTTATTAAGCTGCATCCTTTCAAGGTTGCCTGTGGAATCACAAGTAATTTTCCCCAGGTTTCAGAACTCACTCTAGTTCAAAATAGTACCAGCAAGAAAAAAGTAAAATCTCCATTTCTTCTCATGCTTGCTACTGGCATGTCCTGTGCTTCTGAGGTGCACAGAATGGACCAAGCCCTTGGCCCGACCCTCTGTGCATCTCACTCCTGCAGCTCCTCGCTGCCAGACAGAGCCTTCTTCAGGGTCTCCACGAGGTCCTGCCGATCTGAGAAAACAAACGATGGGATCTCGTGTTTTTTTTGCCCCCAACATCTGCCTGATTCTTTCAGGCAGTGAGGGGAGTGGCAGCGCTTTCGCTTCACAGTGGCCGTGACCCTACGCTGCGGATGGGCTCTGGGATTTTACAGACTGAACTCTGGTTGCTATCTCGTCTTTTGATGCTCGCTGCTTTAAGAGCTAACACCGCGCAAAATCCCAGTTTCTTCCTATTTTCAGTGCCACGAGGGGAAATGCTCCGTGTCTCTAATCACTCTGCCACCTGAAGCAGGCGAGCAAGGCTCATTTTAAGTCACGGGACGAGCAAAGGAGTTCCGCTCAACTTTTCGTACTGGAAAACGTCAGCGATTTAAGCTTCAGGAGCAGGGAATGTAAATTAGACATTGTTGCACGCAAAACGAACTTATCTTTGACAGGCGAAACAGAGATTTTTATGAGGAGCCTACTCATACGCACACGGAACGCAGTTTATCGTTCGACTGCGGGTTTAGCGTGGCTTTTTTTTTTTTTTTTTGAAAACCAATTAAAATTTGAAGGTGTACCGCAGTCAGCCCCCCCTTACAATTACGATTTCGCCTAATGGAACAATGGACACCCCAGTAGCGCCTTGTACTGTGCCGGGTAAACTAGGGAGTGCCAGGGAGCGGGGGAAGCACAGCCCAGGAATAACCAATGTATCTCCCCCCACAGTGTGTACTGTTAATCCGGCACCGCGCCGCGCCGCTGAAGCGCGTCCCACCAAACCAATTCATCTTCACCTCCCCGGCGAGGAGATAGGGGAAAACGGCAGTCACCGGAGCTCGACTGCGGCGTGGCCGTGCCGTGCCGTGCCGGGCGGGCACCGCGCCAGGCGTGCCGGGCGCCGTAGGGAGAGCGGAGAGCCGTGTCGTGCCGTGCCGGGCGGGCAGCGGCGGTAGCACGG
>WBNH01000194.1:335406-555538 GCA_013401255.1 Urocolius indicus | reverse complement strand
CGGCCCCCCCAGAGCACCAGCAGCCATTTCATCTCCACCACCAAGTAGGCGCAAAAAATGGCAGAAATGGAGAAAGAAGGGAGACCTCCCGAAAATAAAAGGAGTAGGAAACCGGCTCACCCGGTGAAGCGGGAGATCAACGAGGAGATGAAGGTAGGTGCCTGTGATGGGGAAGGGAGCGGGGGTGTCCCGTCCCGTGTCCCCGTCCCCGTCCCCCCCCGCCGCCGCCGTGCATGGAAACGAAATAAGAAAGGATCTCTTGTCATTTTTTTTTTTTTTTGTAGGATGCACTGAATGTGTCTCAACTCCGCCTCCTGGGCTGAAAACAGAGACGAATTCACAGGCTGCAAATCCTGTTCATTGACCAGCTCTGATTTATTTATTTAAAAAAAAACCAAAAAAAAAAAAACCAAACCCAAACCACCCTCAAAACAAGTCTCCCTCGTTGGGCTTTTAAGCTCCTTGGGTGCCAGCGATGAGCCTTTTGTTTGTTTGTTTGTTTGTTTGTTTTCTTTCCATTGCCATCCTCTCAGGTAGCTGCGAAGCCCTAAAGTTAGGAAAGAAAGGGACCCCTTTTAAAACACTGTATTTCTCTTCGTTTTCAGTAGCCAGCTGCAGCTGTGTAATTAAATTGTCAAAGTGAAATGTTACGGTCTGAGCCGCGCGCGTTTCTGGCACTTAAACGCGCGGAGACCCCTTCTCTTCGCCTTTCTCCCCTTCTCTCTGCCGCCTCCTCCTGTGTGTGCTTGACGGGTGCTCCGCTTGGCACCTCACCACAGCGGCAGAGGTGTTGCCGAGAGGTGGCTGTCCGAGGGCTGCTTTGCATGGAAGTGATGTTTTTTTTTATGGTACGGAGAGCTGTCTTCCCTGATAGGAACCGGTGCCAGTGCAGCTGTGCTCTGGAGGTAGCACTTGGAAGCGGCTCCTCCAGATGTTAGGGTGGCTGCGATGGCACAAAAATGTTATGTCGGGATTTCTTTTATTGTTAGGACATTGCTCCAGGCTTGGCCGGTCCTATCTTTTTGCGCCTGTGTTCCGTGTCTGTTTGTTTCACGTCTCTAATTCCCCAAAGTTTAGAACAATGTATTGCGAGACTTCAGTTGAACTTCTCGTTGTGGTTATTTAGATGCTAAAACGGCATAGATGGCCTGGTTGTGAGACAGAGCTGCCGACGTTTACTTAGAATATGTCATTTGTTGAAAAGCTGGTTCTGAGTGGAGGACTGCCTGGAAAATGTCACGCGTTCGCATCGTGCGTGTGCTATATAGGAGAGTATGTAAATATGCATGATGCCTAGTGAAAATATCTTTGTGTTCCGGGGCATTGATCTCCTCGTGTAAAAAAAGATTAAATGGGAATGCACAATCCCCTCCTCTCTCCCCTCTTTCGCACACCACTGATTCCGGTTAGGTGCCCTTTCCTGCCTAAGGCAGGCGTTCTTGCTCCTGCAGCCTGCATAATGAGCATGTAGGCAGATGTATGTGCACGTCAAGTGGAAATATGGACAAGAGTAGTATTAGGGGAATGAAACAAATAATGCATCGGTGTATTTCTTTGGAAACTAAACCATACTAGTTTTGGATCCCGAGGAGCGGGGATTATTCTTTGCAAGATGTATATATGACATCCTGTTTTCGGAAGGGAACTCTGTGTAGGCACCACAGAGTAAAGAGTCACTGCTCATTGTAATCCCACATAGTTTCGAGGACTGCAGAGGTCTCTAGTATAGGGCATTGGCCCCTTAGAGCATCGCCTAATGCAATCTGTATGGATTGCAGCTTTTAAGTTTCATAGGTTCTAGAATTACAAATTAGCTAATTTTAATCAAAACATGTGAAATGTTATCCTGGCTGGATATAAAGGCTGACTGTGCTGGATCCTCTGGGTTTGTTTTGTTTACTTTGGCTGCAGGCACACTCAGCGGTTTGGGAGATAGTTGTTCTTCTACAGTATAACAGATGTTTGTCTGAAAGGGTGAGGAAGAAACAAAAACAACATTGTGTGAAGGAGAAAAATTACACAATTTTAAACTAATGCTTTGGTATTAAGCACTGGCATTGCCCTTCATGTAGAGTTTCTCTTTTTAAATCCTGAGTAGCTGCTTAAGGTTCAAAACCTCAGGGTTTCGTCTGGCTTAAAAATTAAAGGCGGGCAGAAACAGCATTTTGGACGGACGTGATTTCAGGTTCAGAGTGAGATAGCTGATGGCATTACCTTTTGCAAAACACAGCCCACCTTTCAGTGTGAGCTCTACTATATATGCTCTGCATTTTAGTAGGACAGTTGGCTGTGATCATCCAAGAAGGGGAAAGAGCGGGGAGAAGAACAGCAACAACAAGACGGTTTGAATTTTTGGCTGGTTGAGAAAGTTAAAATCCTGTGGTGATCGTGTAATCTTTTTCTTTACCGGTGAATTAAGATGTCTAGTTGTTCTTCATAAAGCCAAGGAGTACAGTAATGTAACAAATTGGTTACACTGTGCAAAATGTTTGCAGCAAAATGACAGAGGGAGCACAATGTGCCCTTGTGTAGGTTCATATCTGTAATGTTCAAACAGGCTGACTGTTTCCCTTCAGCTGAACTGCTTTCATCTGGACCAGTGTAAAATAAGCTCTGGTAAGTAATCACGGCAGAGCAGAAAGAAAGGAATGTATACAGCAATAGACAGCCTAAGCTGTAAAAACTGTAACCCGAGTATCAGCAGCAGATCAGATATCAAGGCTTTAAGGTAGGGGAAATGAAAGAGATGAAGGGGAGGAAAAGACAAGAGAGGGAATGGAAAAGTCAGCTTGGAAAGTGAAGGAGAAGTAGGAGGGCCCCCTCAGGGAAATTTGGCTCAGGGATTAGGGAATTTTATCATGGTGTATGGTGACCTACTCAGGTTTCAGCCCACGTTGGATCGGATTGCCTCCCTTTGCTAGCAGAAAGAAAAAGGGCTGGTGTATATGCAATTTTTTTTTACTTCCCCTCCCCTTCAGATAATAAAAAGGCTATTGGTACAAGTGTCTATTTTAAGTACAGCAAATGCAGGGCACTATGAATGAGCAATAAAATCACCTCATCACAGAGACTTCCTTCAGGATTTGCTGTTTGATACAGTCAGGTATTTACTCAAGAAGGATCGCAACGTCTAACTGCTTGGTTTGGTGTCTTCCAACAGTAACGTCACAGCTCGGTTTTGACATGACTGAGTGGATATTCAGGTTGCTTGCTCTTTCCTAATGCCAGATATTAAGTTACGTTTTTGTTATCGCTAACCTAATGTACATGATGGTTATAACAAATTTTAATTTGATACAAATGTTGTATGCGACAAGTACATGGCTCTGCACAGTTTTCTGATATTACATTTCAATGGAAAATACATTCAGGGGGAACTATTTTGTTTCACTGTGACCTTCACAGCTTCTCTTTCTTTTTTTCTAGTTATTTTTGTCTTGTGTCCCCCTTCCTCCTTCAGATGAAACTTTTTTTTTTTTTTTTTTTCTGGAGGCAGTGTTGTTCACCTCATGCTTGGGAAGAAGAGCAGATAGTTACAGTGAAATTCAGTTCAGCGCCACTTTTCGGTCACTGGTGAATAACAAAACACCCAATAGATCCAAAGCTATCGTATATTTGTGTTTTTTTGCAGTTTAATTGGTGACAGCACTCATCAGGGTGCGGTCACGTCTTCCCCATCCATCTCTCCTCAGCTTATTTCCATTTGCCATGCCGCTGCCAGGTAGCAGTGCTGCGCAGGAGGAACGCTTAGGCACTCTGCAATGTTGTGAAACGATATCCGGTGCTGGATTGCACTGGAAGTTCTCCTCGAGAAAAAAAGACAATGTAGCTCCGTGTCTCAGTCGGTTGAAAGGCAAGCAATTAATTTGTGGTGTGATTTCACAGGGCTGCTCCGCGCGCCCAAGGTGTTTACCATCTCTAAATATTCTCAATAACTAATTTGTATCTAAAATTCGGCTTCGTTCCTGATGCCTAGGGCTTAAGACAGCCCCATCTGTTACAGTTTAATAGTAAACTCATCAGAAGCTCTTTCAGCTTGGTGTTTTAATGGTCCGTGTTTGGCATTTAAAAGTACTACTGTCAGAAGGGAGAGAGTGGTGAGGCAGGCGTAGCAGCATTGCGCCCGGAGCGAGCCAGATCACTTGGAAGATTCCAAGGAAACTCCTCCCTTCTCTCCTGAAAAGCAAAAAATGTCTTTGGAAAAGTGGAAAAGCAGACAGACTTTATCAGTTGCACTGTTTCAAGAAACTGAGGTGGAAGGGTTTTGTTTTTTTGTTTTTAATGCAGAGTCTGCATAGAAAAAGTTTTGTGGGATGGCTGCAAAAAAGGGAGTTGTGTTGGCTGCACAGGGAGCGTCACCTGCCTGTGCGCTGCAGAACTAGTGCTTCCCCAAACAGAGCGAGCATTGCAGAACCAATCATGTACGCGGGAGGAGAAGGGAAATTAAAGCATCAAGAAATTTTTGCTTTCTGATAGCATCAAGGTCTAGCCATAAGATTCAATATGGCGACAACATAAATGAGCAAAGAAAGTGGGGGCTGGTAAAAAAATAAATAAATTGCAAAACAGAAATAAAAGTTTCTATTGTGACTACAGAAACTTTTTTTATTTCCTCAGCGAAAAGTGAGTTTGTGGGGCTTTCTGCATCGAGTGGGTTATGCAGGCAAGGAAGTGGAATGGAGCCACTGTGCTTCCTCCCAGATCTGAAATAAACATTCAGCAGTAAAACCTAGAAGAAAATGAGTCTGACAGATTCCTTCTCCCCTGCGTTTCCTGCCTCCGTGTTTGCCAGGCCTCGTTCGGTGAAGCCAGGCCTTGCCCCCTGTGAATAAGGTTCATAGAGATGGAAAGGCAAAAGGTCTAAGATGGAAAGAGAAGCATGGCTTAGCTTCCAAATGTATTAATTAGCAAAGATTTGAGAAAAATACGCATTGCAATGTAAAAAGTCTAGCTGTAGGGGTACTGTTACCATAAAGTGAATCCTAAAGTGGGAATAAACGTGATTATATTTTTACTGCCTGGCATATAAGTCTATCTCACAAAGGAGAGAAACCACAGTCTGGCAAGTCAATGCGCTCTTCTTCATCTGCCTTGTGAATAGGAAGCAAATTCAAGACAAAATACCAGTGAGCACAATAGTTAGTTATCCTAGCTCTTCCAGGAGGGGAGGGTATTTCCATGCAGTACAAGAATAGAGAAATCATACAGTTAAAACATGCAAATTGCACATTGCCCTGCAGTGGTGTTAAGTGGTTTGGGACTTAGCAGGGGGCAAAAAAAGAATTGCTGTCTGTTAGGAAGGGAGGACTTTGGCGGCCTTGTGTGACTGGTGCTACTTGGAGCATTTTAGGACAGTTTCTTTGGCAGACATCAGCTGGTTGTGCTGCAGCCGTACTGAATCCCATGTCAGTTAGGAGATTTGGTTGTGGTGGGATGCTAACTGACTGCCTAGGTGCACTGGCGGCTGAAGAGGTTATCCGTGTTTGTACTGCAGCCTCAGGAGCCTCGCTGCTTGGTGCTTGCTCAAGAGGCCGAGCGTGGTGTTGATGGCGTGAGCACAGTAGGATGTGAGGCAGGGTTTCTGGGCTCCTCTTCTCAGCTGTGACACTCGCCCATGCTGTGAGCGGCACTGGGGCTCAGTCTGTTGGTTTCCCTGCAGGTGACTGAGCCTTGTCTCCCTGGCAGGACAAAGTTGGCTTCCGTGCTGTAATTTTGCAGTGAAATACACAGACCTCTGCAGGGCTGCCGTTGAGTTCAGTTGGAATTACTCTGAGCTCAAGGGTCCCAGCTTAGCAGTGTGATTGCTGACTTGGGATTCTATTGATGATGGGCAAGGTTTCTTCTAGTGCGCTGGTCTTCCACATCATCCCAGCCCTCTAGCAGGACTGTCAGGTGGCAGCCTCCATCCTGCAGACCTTTCACACCCTTTTAGGGAATGAGTCTGAAAGTAGGAATGGACTAGGTCAGAACCTCTTCTGTCTGGTTCCTGCAAAAGCTTGATCTTTAAAGGTCCCTGCCAACCCCTACCATTCTATGATCCTCCATTTGGTCATCCACGTCTCCTCCTTGGGCTTTGGCAGGTCTATCATCACTCAGTTCAATTGGTTCCTGTCTGTCCTGTTTAATCACTGCTTCTGCTCTCCTGCTTCAATCTCAGGCCCTACATTCTTGTTTTTCTCAAGCACTGCTGCGACAATCATCACCCTTCCTTTCACAAAGCCTTTGAAGCCTGTACAGTTCTGCATGTACAGGTGGTGTATTAATTGCCTTGCCGCTTTTCCTTCATCAAGAATTGGGCTTTTTTGCCTCTTCACGCCACCCCCCCCCCCATATTCACATAGAGGAGAAAAAAAATGTCTCATCATTTTTGCTCTGACTATTGCCACCACATTGTTTTTTACAAATCTGCATCTTGTTATTGTATCTTGAATCCATGTAGATTGGGCCTACTGTTGCAATGGAAGAAAGCAGAATACATGGAAACAATGAAATAATAGTGGTCAGCTCCAGGGCAGTGGCTTCAGCTAGGACGTATCTCAGCTTTGACTGTCAGCTTGCTAAGGATGGGATCGTCCTCTTGATTTGCTGTGTATAAAGTGCTGTATAATGAAGCCCTGGCTGTCAGCCACTGAGAGAATAGTAAGTTAAATTATGAAGGAGAATGGCTTAATTAATTTTTTTTTATTCAAGCATTCTTCATGAGAAGTCACAGTGTTAAAAAGTTGCTTACTTTTTTTTTACTGCTAATGTGCAACCTCGATGTACTCTCAATGAAGTTAGTAGGAAAGACCCTGCTGCTTATTTTTTTGAAGTTGAGTCTCTACAACGGGTAATTTCAAAACCAGTTTTTTTCTTTAATTACGAATGTTCGCTTTCTTGTATCACTCATCGTGGATAGTAAAAGCGAGACTTGAAAGGTGCCGTTACAAAGCCAACCATGGCTTTGACTCGATTCTCAAGAGTACACGTATGAATTTACACGAAAAAATAAACGTATGTACAGCCTTGCTTATGTATTCCTTGACAAGTAATTAGAAATTACTCGTTGCCTGAGTTGATCAACAGTGCAAATGAAACACAAAGCATCCACAGGAGGCAAATTCAGAGCTACTCAATTAATTTGTTTTGCATGGGTTTTAAGTCAGGAAGACTTTGTCAATTGGTCTCTACCTTGCTACATTAGGCTCTAGGGCTGCATCTCTGTAGTTGGAATTTAGAAAAGCACAGGCAGCTGGCAGAGCTTGCCTTTGTGCTTCCATGGACCCCTCCGTTCAGGCCGCTCTGGGTAAGCTGCAGTGGCTAGGGTTTCACTATCTCCAGGTTGTTTTGTTGTTGGATTCCCATGTGTTAGTGACAAGGTTAGTGCATTGGGACTTTCAATGCTGAGAGAGAAGTTTTCTAAAAAGCTAAAACTGAAAAGAAGAAAAATGTCCTGGTTTTGCTAGTATTTAAAACACTTAACACTGCACCATTAAAATGAAAGTTTAAATATGTATTCTAGAAGTGAGCGTAGGTGTTAGCCACATTACACTGCATTGTACTCATTGTTGCAAACCGTAGTAATGAGATAGTTCAGATGTGACTGGCTGTCTTATTTGTAATGCTGGCAGTAGAGGTAGAGGTGGAATGCTGCAGTATTTTGCAGCAATTCAGGGCTGCACGGGACAGCCGTGGAATTCAGACTTCCAGCAGGAGGTCAAGGGAAAAAATGAATGAGGGAAGAAACAAAAGGAAATTGATGCTCCAGGGGTCTGCTCTTGGGTTTTGTTGTAGTTTTTCTTTCCCTGATATGTGTGTTTGTGGCGTAATTGCACAGATGATACTCCCGGAAGAGTACAAATTGCTTGTGTTTATTGCTTATAGCTGCTTTATCGTACTCTTTGAGTGACAGGAACACCTATGCAATCTGGTGTGATGGATGAGCCAGGAGCAGTGCAGTGCTCTTGACATTCTGGGACAAAGTGCCTGCTGTAGCTTTGAATTTGGAAGCAATTGTCATCTGATGTATTTTATTTATCTGTTTAAAGGACTGGAGAATTGCTGTGTTCTATCGTTAGACTTGCTCCCACTCAAAAATTAAACTAGAGCACATACTAGACAAAATCTAGCAACCTGAAAATTTGACATATACCATTTGTTTTGAATTAGTGTTGTGTTTTCCTTGTGCCTTTGCTGGCATCTAGAGTCTCTGGAGATGGTGTTTATCCAGGAGCATTATTTTAGACATTGTGATAAGAAAATGAAATTTGGAATTTGATTTAGAAGTGTGCTAACAACAACAACAAAAAAAGTAGAGACCAAATGGAAAAGCTTTGTGTGTGGCTTTTTCATTTCATTTTGTACTGGTCATGCCACTTTAAACTGGTCTTTGCCATTGCAATAATTCATTAACTGGTTTCCTTTGGTAGTTCCCTATATCTGTAAGCTGTAGAGCTCCATGGCACTATTTGGTTTCAGAAACCTTTGTTTCCTGGCTGCAGTTTTCCTGACTTTCTCCACTAAACACCCTGGCCCAGTAATGAGCTTTTTCTACAGAAATATTTTTGCCACGTGACCTAGACGAGGGTGTTTTTAATAGAATTTGAGACTTGTGACAGTCATGTTCTGTATTTTGCGTTTCCATACAAACATAAGATGTGACCACACGGCTCCTTTGAAATCAGCTTGAAAATAAATATTGCAAAACTAAACAAATAGAAGAGACATTTGTATGAGACGTTATGGTAAAGTGCTTTCATGGTGAAGAGTTTTTAAGTGGTTTGACTATGCAAGGGCTTATAACTGTGACAAAAAAAAAAGTCTTTGCTGTGATTTTATTTGACTTGCTTCATGGGCACCTCAAGAAAGTGTAATTGTGTCAGTGACCTGCTCCTGCTGAAAAGGCTGTGGTGCAGTAAGATTGATTAACTGCTGGTTTGCTGTTATTCTCTTGCTGTAGTCTTAAATACTTTATGGCAACATAGACAAGTTTGTGTGACAAATGTATGTTAAAATATTTCTGACATTGGATGCCACAGCAAAAGTCATAAATAACTCTCCTTTTCATTTTCTTTAAATTACAGATATATGAGTCTCTGTCATAATTACAAGTGCCAGTTGGAGATTTAAATGCATTACACTTTATGCACTTGACTTATGAAACGAACATTAGTCTTTGAGGAGGTGGGCCAAACCTGACACTTCCTCGTGTACCGTAGATGTGGTTCAATTTATGCAGCCCTCCCTTCCTTCCAAATGCTTATTGATTACATAAATAAGTAGGTAATTTTTCTCTTTCAGAACTTTGCAGAAAACACTATGAATGAGCTCCTTGGCTGGTATGGTTATGATAAGGTTGAATTGAAAGATGGAGAAGATATTGAATTCAGGAACTACTCGGCAGACGGGGAAAGCCGCCAGCACATTTCTGTTCTCAAAGGTAATGAGACTTCATGTTTCTGTGTTCGTGCAAAGAAGGATTAATATCTCAACCTGTCTGAATTGGCATGGATTGGGAAGCATGTTCTGCTGCTTGCTTTGTAGTTGGTTTACATAAAAATATCTGAGTGCCTTCTAGTACAAGGAAGCCAATAGGATATGAGGAAAATCAGTTAACAAAATTGCTGTTAGTAGGCACCTACTACCATATCTTCACAAATAATACCTTTTGTGAGTCAGATGAAAGGCATGTACGTGTGGTACCAATAAACTCACAACTGGAAAAAAGAGAGTGCCTGTTCTTAGCAGTGTGGCTTTAAGGAACCCTTTTGCTTTTAAAACTAAGGCTTTTTGGCTTACGGATTTTTTAAATGCGGAAAGATTTTAAGCTGAAGTATTCACAGTGCATGTAGGAATGAGCATGAGGGTTCACAAAAGCTCCTCATCCATGTTTGTACTATGTTCTCTTCTGCAAGTGCTGTAGAAGTTCTGCAGGGATGGAATTTGTTTGTGACAATGCTGGACCTTTGTGATGCAAAATGTGAAGGATGAGATCCAGTATGTTTGTACAGCAGTTCAGTTGCTGCCTTCCAGCTCCTCAGTTGCAGGGAGTGGGTAGAGAGTTGTGATCAGAGTGAAGAGTAGGAAATTGCTATGTCTTGTTTTATCTAACAAGCATTCCTCAAAAGTGAAGAAGTGGCGGCAGATTTTCTGTTCTTGAGCTGATGCTTTTCATTGCATTTGTGGCCAGCAGCTGTTTGGGTTTTCTTTCTAATGGCCAGCACAGTACTATATTAAATGAGTGGTGCAGTGAGATGGTGCAATGAATACCAGAGAGACCAGTTCTGAAGGAGAAATGGCTAGAAAAAAGGTGGAAAAATTGGAGGTAAGGTGAAATAACCTAATCATGTTAAAATTGAATGTTCACAGCTTGTTAGTTCTATAGTGTTGTTGGTGATCAGTATCTATATTTCATTGACAATAGGATGTCATTAAGCCACCTTTGAAGGAACTTGTTCCTCTATAGTAATGTGATTCATTAATTTCTGTTTTAATAAATAGATCTTATATTGAATGGTTTGTGTCTCCAATCTATGCCTGATGAAATTTGTGACGCACTTTAGACACATGATACAAATGATATGTTTTATGTACTGAATGAAGATGTCAAATACCTGTGACAGGTAGAAATTTTTGGTGTGTATGCAGTCAATGGGAGGGGAAAAAAAAGTGTATTTCATTTTCTGAGAGATAAGAGGAGAGGGAACAATAAGAATTTAAGTCCTGTCCCATAGATAAATGAGGTGCATTAGAGAAATTCCTACAAATAATCCTGAGGTGATTTGGGATTAAAGAATTAGAATAATAACTGTCATTTCATGCACGCTTTACTGTAATTTCAGTATTTTGTTGCTTTCTTTAAATTCTTTCTGTCACTACTGCTTATATTGTTGACAGAGAATTAGGAATTTTTATTTTTCAGTTTAACTTCTGTGCATTGGTGAAGTCACAGTACACTGAGTGTGATCATTACACAAACAGTAGAAGTGAAGGATGGGAATAGGGTGTCGTTGATTTGATCAGGTGTACTGTCGATATGCATGACAAAATAAACCCATCATTTTTTAAAAAAAAAAAAAAAAAGAAAGTGTGAGTTTGGTTTTAAAAAATGGAGGATTTCTGAAGAATTCTGGAAAGTATCTGTTTTTTAAAAGGGAAAATACCTGGGATTTCTTTCTGTATCTTTCTTATATTAGGGTAAGTAATGTAGAGAACAAATCGGTAAAAGTACGTAGGGGCATTTAAGAAATATATTTGTCATACTGTACAATGTGTTCTTTGTGTTTTACAGAAAATTCTTTGCCAAAACCAAAATTACCTGAGGACAGTGTTATTTCACCATATAATATAAACCCAAGCTACCCAGGGCTTGCCACAGGAAATGGACTTTCGGACTCACCAGCAGGGTCGAAAGATCACGGGAATGTACCTATTATTGTCCCTTTAATTCCACCACCTTTCATAAAGCCACCAGCAGGTAAATTCTAACAAACATTTAAAAATGTTTACTGTCCTTGACACATCCTGAGTTTTCTAGACCATGATGTCTTACTAAGTGTGTTGATTTCAGAATGTTTAGAAACCAGTTGCAGGGAACTTTAAAATGGGTTGAGGGAGTGACTTTTTTTGTTGATGGTCTTGAAGAACTTCTGCAAATATAATGATAACAGATTTGTGCTGCTTGTGGTGCTCTGCATGCTGGATTATACTCTCGGCACTTCAACAACATCTGCTTTTAGAGAAAAGAAGATTTTGTTCTGATGAATAAAGCCTTTAAATAAATTAATGGAAGATGATAAAATTAAAAATAAACTCCACGAAGGAAACGGTGAAAGAGACAAAGCCATTAAATCAATATCATGTCTTTATATCAGGTTAACAAGCTCATCCTGGGAAAACTATCTCTAGGTTTTCATTGAAATCCCTGATGGTTGTCTCTTGAGGGTTTAATATGATCTTCACTCTACCCAGGAGATTACACTGAGATGTTTTACATTTTCATTAGATTTTTATCAGGAATGATTTTATAACATGCCATTCCTCAGAGTTTGCATGAAAAATTATTTATTCCATGCTGCATGCTGCTTACCATAATCTGTGAAAGTAACTCTTGCAGCTATACCAGGGTGATTAACTGTTGTCTTATTGTTTACTACTGTACACGGTGCAATAATTGGTGAATTTGTATAGGAGCAGGTTCAGTCTTTCTTCCATGGACATCCCTGGGTGTCACTCTGTATGGTCTTGGGTGACCGAGGCACCGAGGAGTACAGGGTGACCTGCCACACCTATCCAAGAATGGTAGCTCTCTGCACATGGAGAGGCAGCTTGGTTAATGAATTTTTACTAGGTGTAAGGAGTGTTCTTGCAAAGGCAGAACAGCTGGTAGGATCAGGTCCCAGATATTAGATGGTCATCTCTGCCCTTTGTTGCATTGACTAAAGGTAAAATAGTGATTGACCCGAGAAAATCTTTGCTTGTTGACAGTCATGTGCTGGACTACAGTTGTCCCTCCCGAATTATTTTTAGCCATTGAGTTTTATCTCTAAAGAAGTATACTAATATGCTATGAATAATTTTCAAATGTTAGTCAATGTGCATTCCCTGCCAAAGACTTTTCATCTATTTTATAGGATATTTGCTAATTACCAAAGCTATTTGGGCCCATTCCTGCAGCCTTTACACAGCTAAAGATCTCAGGCCATATGGACTGGATCCTCAGCTGTTGTTGATTTGGCCCTAAAGCTTTAATCAAGGGCTTGTGCCATCCCAAGCTATTTTCTCCTCCAATCTGAGTCATGAATGAAATCCAGAATGCTGAATTTGTGGTAAGCGAACACAAGGCTATAACATGCATTGTGCAAACTGCCACAGTTGCTGGATTTTTATGATATCAAACAAGCAGGAGGAGATGGAACTATGAAGTAGAAAAACAAATTACTGCAACAGTAGTTAAGCGGACACAGGGGAACCTTGGCCAAGTCCACTGCCTTCTGTTCTTTGCCCGTCCACCTACCACGTATGATGCCATGATCAAACGTACCGCTAAAGGTAACATACAGAGGAGGCTCTTCGTAAGTATTTTCCAACTTCAGGTTTTTTAATTCATTATTTCATAATGAATATTGTTGTTTTACTTGCATAGGAGGTACAAACATAATCTCTGCCTCCTCTAACGTTATCCTGTGATCAGTAATGAGCGCTAGACTACCATGACTTCTGAGCAGATGAGCTTATTTATCTCACCTTTGTTTTAAAGAGCAAAGTTTGGGAGGACCGGAGGGGGAAGGGAACCACAACCTTTGTGGGATTTGCAGTAAGCATCAGTAGTAATTGTTTTGTTTTATCTTAGGGCGTAGGTGCCCTAGTCATGATCACCCCAAAGAGCCTGGCAAGAAACAACTGGTGAATACAAGTAGAAAAAGGAGTACAAAGGAGACAGGAGAGCCAGGGTGCGAGGCAGTGGTCTTGGCACTGCACTTTGACACCGTTTTGTGGGCACTACATCAAAGCAGAAAACTTCAGAGTGATACAAAGCCAGACAAGAGTAACTCTGGGGATGTTTTCTCTGAGCCCCTCGCAAGCACAGAGGATGACTTTGGAAACAGCACAAAGGTGCTTTTTTGAGTTGAGCGGGCAAATGAAAAAGACTCGCATCATTAACTGCTAAAGCAGAATGTCAGTGTTTTCAACAAGGAGGAGAGACAGGCTATGACTGACCTGCCATAAGAACAGAAGCAGCTTATGTTTGTTGGAGTAACAAACAAAGAAGAGGGGCAGGAGGGAGAGGCAGAAAGAGTCTAAGAGAAAGCGTCAAGGTTAATATGCTTGTCAGAGAAAGGGATCTTTGCAGTGCATTTTGAGTGGACATGCGTAGGACAAGGTTACATTACAAGCCAGAGAGAAAACCATCTAGTGATGCACTGTAGCATCTGAGACACTGAGAATCAAGATGAGTCCAGACTTTGTGGGTGGATGAGGAAAGCTTTTAGATACTGTACAGGAGAAAAATCTCTAAGATTTAAATATAGCTTAAAAGAGAATGTCCTCAGCTGAAAATGATATCTAAATCATGAACCTGAAGGACAGGAAAGATATTGGTGTGGTCCACCATTATTGAGCAAATAGTATGGAGTGAGCACTCAGGGAAAAATTATTAAGACTTTAATTCTTGCTGTATTGATCTTGAACTGAAGGGTCAGCACTAGTAAAGAAGTGTGAGAGACAAGCTGAGGTATTCATTTGAACAAGAAAGCAATGGACTGGAGAGGATATGCAGATCCAAGAAACAGTCACAATGAATTATTAGTTGCATAATTTTTGCTGATAAGATTCTATACAGATAAGAGGAAGAAGAGAAAGACCAGAGCACAGGGAATACTCACAGTAGCCTGAAAGGAGAAATAGGAAGGATACTCTGCAATGTGCAGTGATGTAGCAATTGCAGAGGAAGAAAAAGCACTGTGGGGAGACAGTGTCAGGAGGCCAAAGGAAACAGGATTTTCCGGGGAGACAGATAGGATTCTTGGTATCAAAACCGACTACCACCTTGAGAAGGAGGAGGAAGGAGTGTTGATCCTGAACTACGTCTGCAAAGCAGTCTTCGAAGATTTTAGCAGTAGGTCTTCCTTGAGCATGCTGGAAAATTTTGAACAGGAACCTGTCTGCATCTATATATTTAATGAAAAGGCTAAAACCTCAGTTAAGAGAAATTATTTTTTTTTCCCCTTGTGTTGATTTTACAGTAAAACTTTTTTTTTTCTTTTTGAAAACCACATGATTTTGAGGAGTCTGACAAAAGTTTTAGCTCCAAACTGTTCAGCTTTCTGGTTTAGTCAAATGAAATATTAATTAGGTAAAATTTTTCTTAGCACAATCCTGGAAAACTTTAGATTGCTAGCTGACCCACTGTGAACAACTCTGATAAAAGGAAGTGTCTCCCTGCTATACCTCAGAAATAATGCCAGAATAGGCCGTGTTAAATGCATGGGCCCTATGTGGTGCACTGTCCAGCTACAGACCCAGGTTATGACATGTCAGTGGAGGATACTGCATCCAGTTGTGGGAAGCCTCCACAAGGAGGAAGATAGTTAACTCGAATCTGGAGACAACTTGCAAGAGCACTCTGCTAGTCTTTACCACCCAGCAGACAGACTACACTCAGGCAGTGCCCAGATCAAACGAGTCTTTATCAGTCAACATCAGCCATCTGACCTGCATCTGGAAGCAAATCAGGAGTCAGTGCAGCAGCCAGAGCTGGTGTAATAGTCTCTTCATGGCTGATAGCCATCCTTCTTGCCCAACAGGCCAGCAGCTATCTTTAGTGCCAGCAGCAGATTCTAAGTGATCTTCAGGGTTAGTCTGGAGCACAACCCATTGCAACAAACTGATACTAAGATTACTTCTGCTTGGTGTCAGAAGATTCATATTTTCTACACAATGATTTAAAGAATAGTTGAGGTTGTTTTTTTCCAATTGAAAAATTACACAGAAGTATTGAGGAACAGAAGCGCAAAAGCCAGGAATGATCTAGAAATAAAAGTCTCACCACAGTTGTGCAGGGTATTGACCATAGTATGCAGCATGTAAACTTCTTAACTGTAATTTTGCAGCCCTTAGTGATAGAGTAAACCTGAGAGAGCATTTAGGGTGACTCTGCCCTTTTGCTCAGACAAGTTTGGACGGCTGTTGTTACATGGGATGAAGGAAGGCTAAAATCAAGACTAGTCAAAGGAGAATGCAAAAACTTCTTTCAGTGCAGGTGAGAACATGCTGCCTCCTTTCCCTGGCACCTGCTGGAGGCTATGGTGGATCATTTTCCTCCCCCCTCCTTTTTTTTTTTTTCGAGTGCTCTTCAGTTTACTTTTTCTTGTGATCCCCATGGTGAATGGTTTCCTTGCCATACCACACGGACAGGATGAGATCATTGACAAGGGATGCAGTGCAAAGGGAAGCTGAGAGGATGATACCATGACTGGGCTTTCCCCAGGGGAAGAAAGTACAAGGGGGAAAAAAGAAAGCTCCCTCCCAGGCTTTTCACAAGATTTTGAGGACATTTGGGAAAGGAAAGGGGATTTAAATCATCCAGCGCATGGGTCAACGTCTCTCTGTTAATGTTTGGTTTAGCGATATCCAAATGCTAGTGATTGGGACTGTACTAAAAGTTAGGAAAAACTCTTGAAAATGGAGGAGGAATGGGCTGGAGGAACTATATCTGGTAAGGCAAGATATCTTAAAGGAGAAGCAGAAGCATTTCCAGTGCTGACTACCTTGGAAACTAGGCCCGTGACCAAAATTGGCAAGGAAATGTCATATTCGAGTACTAAAGTGAGTAATTAGGTATTTATAGAAAGGAATGAGTAATTTTCTGTGTTATAACTTAACATAACTTTAGAATTAAAGTTTATGGGATTTTTTTGGTAAATATAAATGCACATGAGTAACTTGGTGCAACACGTGGGATTAAGCAGAGTTCCTGCCCTACGAACACTCTGGAGCTGGCCACTGTAACCTCTCTCGTTATTTAAATTGTATTGGAGGAATCTGGAAGCATAAAAGATGTTTTAAATTGTAGTTAGCAGGGCAGTAAAAATGAATTCCAAGATCATCTGTCTAAATTCACTGAGGACTTGGTTCTATGACTGCATTACCCAGAAGTCGGATTCCAGGCAGAACCCAGTGGCGTTTTCCTTAAATAAAGACCATACTATCAGATCTGATTAAGTCTATATATTGAGAAGACTTTCATTTTACTACACTTTGGATTCAGCTTCAGTATTTCCAGAACCTTATTCCAGTTGCTGAACAGCATTACAATTTCTCTTTACTGCAAGTTCAGCTCTCTAATCCTATAGCCACTACTCTTCAATTTCTTTCTCCTGTTGTCGGTTTGAAACATCATCTAACTTACACTGATAGTAGGGTTATTAGTGTCTGGGTTTTAATGATTGGCCAATGATTGCCAGAATGCCTGCCCCATCTAGTCTGCTCTTGATGTCTTTTGCACTCTGTGGAGGGTGGCCAAGTGTTTCCTTTGTGCTGAAAAGAAAATCACAAAGTCCACATAGGCACTTGAATAGCATATATTCAAAATACCCAGGGAGTTCCCCCCTATTAGCTGAAATGCTTTTTTGTTTACATGTTTAAAACCTGCTTAAATGATGGCTTTTGTTTGTGTTGTGCATTCAGGCCTTACTGGAAGAGATGGGTAGTGGGGAGACAGTGAGGAGGAATGGGGTGCCAAGATATTTTCTGTATTAAATCACAGATACAACCATAGCCAAGGTACAGGTTTCACATAGACTCACGCAGTCCAGAGGACGTTCCCTTTGAGATTTCAGTCCTACATCCTGTGCCTTCCTGGCCTTCCTTCTGCACAATTGGACTTGAGCGGTGTGTTCTTGACAGAAGAGTTGAATATCTCTTGCTGAATTTCTTGCAAGGAAATGTAGAAAGCAAGGTTTTGGAATACTGTGGATCATCATGATCTGCAGGATTAGAGCTGTAGCTGCATTTAGTTACAGTCAAATTCTTGAAACGGAAAATACGTATCAGTTGGTTCGAAGTGGTATTAGTAGAATGTTGCAGCCTAAAAGTTAGTCAACTGATCAGGATTCAATTCCACAATTGTAGAGGTTTTAGGATCATTCTGGCAAGCATACTGTAGGCCACACTGCTTTGCTTAGGTAAAGGGACAGAACTGTACATGATGGATTTGCTTTATTGTACTCATTGCCTTCCTTCTCTTCCTGCCACCTCTCCAAGTTATGGTTCCATCTAAGATTGATTAGTGTAAACTGCTGCTCATTGGTTTCAGGAGTAACAATTTTCTGGAGCTCCTTCACAGTGGTTTGAAAGGAAAACAGAGTACCAAGCATTCTGCTTAATTAAGACCTAAAGAGGCGGTGCAAACTTTTGATGATTAATTGAAGCATGCTTTAGACTGATGCATATTTAGTTATTATAATGTGATAATTTTATCTTGTTACACAAACTACTCCCTTTGGGAACATGATTTAACTCTGCAAACACTCTGTGTTTATTGCATTGTTCATTATGAAAAATAACCCAGGCTAAAAACCACAAGGAGATGTATCTGAACAGTATCTGTGCAGCGGGTGCAGGGAGTACTTCTTCCACCTGTAATGACACAACCCAAGGGCAGAAAAGCACCATATTGGAACTCTCACCAAAGCTATCCCTATGAATAGCTGAGAATGTAGAAAAGCAGAGGATGGAAATTCAGATCTTGTATTGTATGAAGAGGGAATATGTCTTTCTATTACCTGGTGTAATTATAGAAGGTAGCAGTATGGATGTTCTACTGAAAACTCTGCTGTTACTATTCAGTTGTCTCTGTGGCAGCTCCTTTTTGTCTCACCTTTATGAGTGCCCACATTACCTGTCATAAGTGTGACAGAGCCAAGAACATAAGCACATTGCAAGAGCAGCTCATGAAATGGCAAGCCCAGATGGAGAAAAAAATACAGTTGTAAAAAATTAGTTTCTTTCACTTCAAAATTATGTATACCAGGACTTGTGAATGTTATTTTTGTACATTACAAACGTGTGTCAGCCTGGTTATGTGAGTCTCGAGAGTGATGGTGAATGATCTTCATCAGAAGAGCTGCTCCAGCGAGAGCTCACATGATGGACGTAGGCATGCTGGCAGGATGAGCTCATGTTTCTCAAGCGGATATGCTGAGCTAGACTACCAGAGAAAGTTTGTTTGTGAGCAAAGGAGAACATTGCCAAACTGGTATACTGATGTAATTATTGTGGAGAAACTTTCTTACTGCAGACATAATCAGAAACAGCATCTGAATAAAGAAACTTTCTTACTGCAGACATAATTAGAAAAAGCATCTGAATAAAGATTCAAGACAGGTAAACAATCTCAAAATACCGGATTTGAAATTCCCCATTTCCTTGTGTTCTTGTTACAGCAGATTCTTCTTGCTCAGTGCTCTAGGCACAGAGACTTGATATATTTTCCTGAAAGAAGGGCAGGAGTCTGGTAAAGTGATTTTTAAAGAATTTTGCTTTACAAAACAAAAGTCTGTAAAAAAAGTGAGAGGAGTTTTATCTTGAATGGAAGATACAAATTTCTGGTTTCTGATTAGTCCTGTTCTGCAAAAGACAGCAATTCAATCATATCGCCTGAATGTTTTCAGTTTAAATTATTGCCTCCTATTGCTGTGGATAGTAATGGTAGAAATATATGGACTATTACTTTTCCATTAGCGTTGCAGTCCTCTTTTTCTGTCACTAACCTTAATATACTGTAACAAAACATCCCTATTAGTTATTTTCACAATGTGTGCTGAGACCTTGGCCTCAACCAGTGTCAAGAAGGAAAGCACACAATCGTGTCTGGACATAGATCATTGTCTCCAGCCATCATCTGCACCCATAGGCCATAAGGCATGGCTCTGTACCTGTACAAGGTACCAAGAAATCCTTTTCTCTGCTATGCTTTGCTTCCATGGGAGCTGAAAGAAATGATTTTATTTTAGAGCAAATCTTTTTTCCACTGGACTGCACAGGGTTCTTGATGGTCTGTTTGGAATGAGTCATATCGTACTGGATGTTTTCTTTTTTGACCTGATGAACTGTGTCACAAGAAGTTAGAATTGCATCAAGAATTGATTTGGGCAAACCTACACCTGAGGGAGGAAAGATGACGTAGAAAGTGCCATTTTAGTGTACTGTTCCAAGAAGTGCATGCTCTGAGCCCCTTTCTGAAGTGCTCCTGTTCCCTGGCTGCTTTACGTGGCCACACTCAGCTAATCTTTTTGTAGCAGAGTTCCTGAGTCTATTAAATGGATGAGACATCTAGTTTTATTATTACTGTTACTATTGTATTGTATGTGATCATTCTTTGATGACTGGTATGAGAAAGGAGAAGTAATTGAAGTTTTTTGTATTTAGGCAAGTTCTTTCCTTCCCGTTCTCCCATCCTCCTTTCAGATTGGTGAATGTTTTGATTACTATTGATGATACCTCCTGGATATAGCTGTCTTATCCTGAAAGTGCGGAGAGTGGCTGGAAGTAGTAGTTTATAGACCATTTTCAGCTGTTTTATTGACTGTCGTATCCATGGGCCACAAGTGAAGCAATGCCCCTTCAAAGAATTTGTTGTGAGGTGGTGATGAAGTTCTGGTTCTTGACAAAGTAGCTGCCTCTCCCTCTCCTCTCCATGTCTCTTCTTGCCAGGATCTGTCTTAGGGAAAGTCTTTGGCAGAAGGGCAGCATACTGGTCTGAAGAGAAGTGTGTAATGTGGCTTTTCCGTGCAAACAGCTGTTTCTGCTGCTGTGATGACTGTGTAATTGAAAAGGGACAATTGGTGTGGTCTTCCTAATCATCCTGGGATACAGTCCATGTTTGTAAGTGAACAGGAGCTGAATGACAGCTGAGGTGTTTCCCCTATGAAGTCATGCATGAAAGCCGCTGAGAATCTCAGTGGTGGAGCTTTGTGCTTCTCCTTAAAAACTGTGCCCCAGATGAGACAGGGTGCTTCAAAAAGTGTTACTCCAGCACCTGTTTTACCAGTGAAGTCTCTTTGAGATCTGTAGTTTTCTTTTTTTTCATTGATGACAGTTACACTTGCCAGAAGTGGAGGCTATTAGAAAGGTATCACTGGTAGATCTTCTGTTTTACAGAGATAAAATACTTATCAGTAGGAGAATATATGTTGCTGTTATCTTAAACAAGAGGTTGCCACCTGTTTCCTTTGGTTCACAGATTCTTCTGTCATCCCAATACATTCAAAAGGGAAAGCTCAATGTGAGGAATTGGTTTATTAATATGCAAAAGTTGCTGAATTGGGGAACTTTTGTGTAAGCTTAGTACTTCAAATGGCTCACGATAAAAATGAGAGGGAAGAGCTCTTGGGCTGTGTGTACTAGAGTAGTTATTATCCTGGACAACACTGGTCCATAGAGAAAGCTGTCATGACATCGTGCAACACCACTGCAACAGCACCCTTTGCTCCTGTGAGCCTGACTGAGATTACGACCAGCACAAGGGCATGCTTCTTGACCCTATAGATGCTTAGTGGTAATTTTGGCCTAATTGTTTTGATTTCCCGTGATGTTCAGTATATGAAAGCATTTATAATCTTGGCAAATCCTACTCTAAAGGGTAAGTGATAAAATACATTAAACACAAATCTGTGTTGTAACTTAGCCTTAAATATAGGTCTGAAGGTAGACAGTCTGATTAAAACTAAAAGGTCGTTATTTTACATTGTGCAATTTTATTTGTAGCTATAAATCATAACACAATTTGTGGAAGGGAAAAAAGTTATTAAACTGGCAGTATTTATTCCGTTAAGGTGAATAAAATGTGGCACGTAGTTCTGAGTTATGATAGCTGGGGAAAGGAGCCAAATCACTCTGCTAAAAATTAGTTTGCCAATAATTTTACAGAACGATGACAGCATAGCTTCGAAAACAAATCCTTTATAGGGAAATGGGATGGCTGCATGACAGACTCTCTGAGCTATGAATTCTCCACAGCTCATGGACTAGGAACTGCTTTAACAATTAGTCTTTAGGGATTTTCTTTTTTTTTTTTTTTTCCAGAAGTTAGACAATGGCTTCTGTCTATAACTGAAAGGTCACAATGTATCATAGACTGGACATAAGAAGTGAAGCATTGCGAGTTTTAAGTTAGAAAGATTCCTGCTAACTTACTGTCTTGATCTGTATAGGAAGCTTAACTATTCACTGCCCTCATCTGTGAAGCTGGGGTGGGAATGTTGACCACACAACAATATCACCATCACTTTAGTAATAAACCCCATCTTATTTTTTTTTTTTTTTTTTAGCATGGCAGAAGTTACAAATGTGACATTGGTAACACACGTTAGAGAACAGCTCAAAAGAGGCTCAGGATCTCTGCCTGAATTAAAATTTGACCAGTGAGCATAATGCCTGGAAAATAACCTGGCAGACTTTACCACAGTGCTGCATCTTCCTTCTTGCTCGACTCTGTGTTCTTGTGACTGCTATATTCACATGAAAGCTCTCTGTTTTGTACTCTAGTCATTATTTATTTCAAAACAACACGGAAAATGAATATTTCACGTTCCTTCTTATTTAGAAGAGGGCTCTTGTTAGGGGCCTGCCTTGGTGCAGTACCCTCTGGGTGTGTTTTAACACCAGTTTGCTGAGCAGAACGTTTCAGGGGCTCACTACAACAGACTGTAGGTAACAAGAACAAAGCAGCAATACTCATTAACCCTCTAGTCTTGGTTACTCATTTTTAATAAAGAGTTGTGCAGTCTTAAACATACTAAAATGCTCCCGACATTTCCTGGGCTTTTCAGCAATGCACCATTTTTTAAGCTAATCATTTTTTGCAGCCATCTTAGAAGCTTTGCCAATCTGCCAAGCCTGGCTGGCACGGGTCACTGGCTGCCTGAGGATGGAGCTGGTGATCACAGGCACGCACAGTTCTGCTCTCAGACAGTGAGAAAGTTAGAAATAAGATGAGCCAGTGCTGGTTGTATCTAAGAGTAAGTGTGCAGATGTCTGAGGAAGGTGTTTGCATCTCATGTAAACATTGTTCTTATATTTTTGTTGTAGAAGATGATGTGTCAAATGTACAAATAATGTGTGCCTGGTGCCAGAAAGTTGGAATCAAGCGCTATTCCCTGAGTATGGGAAGTGAAGTGAAATGCTTCTGCAGCGAGAAGTGCTTTGCAGCTTGCCGAAGAGCATATTTCAAGAGAAACAAGGTAAGAGAAACTAAGGAAAGATGTAACCTACATAGATATAGCTTTAATCAAGCCCAGTCCTGGTCACATTTAGCATCTAATAGAAGCTCTTTTCTTTTGTTTTCTCTGTTTCACCTAGTCCCTCCACTTTCCATCTGTTGGACTGTCAGCCCTTTATTAACCTTCTTTCTTTCAGCTTCCTTCAGCTCAATGCTTGGGTTTTGAGAGGGAATTGAAATAGCAATAAGCATAAAGATAAGAGTCCCAATTTGGCTATAAAGTCTCAGGATACTTGCTACATATATGCAACTAAGTGGAGGTATCATGGAAATAGAGGAGTAGAGTAGAGGAGGGTCATGTATGACAGTGTCACTAAGTCCCATGGTTTTAGGGCCTGAATCTGGGTCCCATCATGATAGCAGCCATTTTACCACTGCTGCTAGTGAGCTCTACTTTTATTCTTTTAAAGTGTATCCTTACTAATCAAATATCGTTGCTGCAAAATTCAGACTCAATACAGTTCTTTGATTGGGGTAAGCAGTGCTAGAACATCTAGAGTAGCGTGAAAACCCTTCCTACATAATTTAAATTTAACTCTGTCTAAAATTAGAATGCAATCCTAATATTGAATGTCTACAAAAATTGCTGTAATCACTGAAGTACAGTGCCTGAAAATGCCCTCTGGGTTACTTCAGCAGCTGTTTTTCTGCAGCAAAATATGTGATATCTCATTTAAAGAAAAATAATGAAGTAATGCTCCAGCATTTTCAGTTGTTGAAAAAGTATCTGTGTCCTTTCAGCGCTTAATAGTGTGAGTCTTTGGATAGTCTTTATTGTCTCAGAAATGTTTATTATTCATAAAAACCTATACATTTTGGTTTTCTAAATGATGCCATTTTCCCTAATTCTACAGAACACTCAAAGCCTGTCAAGTTCCAACTTAATTCAGGTCTCTCAAACTGATTTTTTATATTTGTACGTATGTACATATTTGTACATAAATAAGTACATGTGGATCCTAGATTCAGGATGCACTGTTATAGCAAACTACTCGAGTTTATAAATTTATGTCACATCATCCTGACAAAAAAAAGAAAAGAAAAAAAAGTACCTGAAGAATTAGGTTGCAAAAATCAGTAGAGTGGAATTTTAGTGACAGTCTTGGAGAATCAAGCTCATAATGTCTGCTGGAGCAGGCAGGCAAGTTAGTCATGTGAGTCTTCTGCAGGGAGTGGTGTCACATTCTTTGTAGCCATAAAAAAGATGTAGAGAAAGGAAATACATGTTCCTCAGATTTGAAAATAAGTTCCCATGGACGTATGTATATGTACACATGTATGTTTATGCACATGTAGTTCAATGTGCCTTACAATGTGTAAGACACTCTGGGATAACAGAGTGTCCAGAGTAACAGGATCCAGATCGCTGTTAGCTGATATTCCTGTGACTTTCAGTCACAAATTTATTTGAGTAATATACTTCACAGTAATGGAGGCATTGTCAGTGTTCCTAGTTGAGTGGTCCTGCGTGTCTAGCAGTGATGAGTACTGGATAATTTGGGAAACCTTGGGGATGCAGATGAAAAAACATCCAGTTCATGATGAGTTCTCTTTCATCTACAGCTTAGATCCTGAAATAAGACATTTACATACCTTACTAAGTGCAAATAAATGCATCTTAACATAATGCATAGGTGTACTTCAACCATTAATTTAGTCAGGCAATATATAAAAAAGTTCCCTTTTACCTGACTTACACTTTATTACCACTGTGCTTTATTGGAGGCCTCTTTGTCCTTGTATTATGAGAAAGAATGAATTAGAGCATCCCATTCCCTCTGATTACCTTTCGTTCACCTCTGTTAACTTCTGGAACCTAAAGGATGAATCTTTCCATCCATAAAGCTCTCTGCTTTCATTGTTTTGTATATATCTAAATAACAATATATGTTCCTAATATTTTGAGATACCATCATATCCCAGTGAAATGTCCTATTTTTCACTAAAGAGGTTGCAGATGAACATGTCATGTGGGACTTCTTGGCAAAACATGATGAGATAACATATAATTGATAACATGTTGTTTGCTGTATTGGCTCCGCTTCAAAGCTAAGCCCAGCGAGTTGATTATTTTTTTTTTCCCTCTTTGCACCTGTGGAATCTGGAATTGCTGAGGATCTGACCCAGCAGGGGAAATCTGGAGCTGCCCTTTGCATATATATTGATGCCATTAGATGATCAAGGGACAGAATATTTAGGAAATGCTGCTGTTAAATTAAGACGGGTAAAGTAGAATTCAGTGGACCTTCATGCTTCTTGTTTCGTGTTTCACCTGTTAGTAATAGAGCAGACTCTTGAGGAACAAGATCAAAGGAACAAGGCTGCTGACCTTTAGTCTGTTATTACTAGTCAGACAGCTTACCTGTCTTCTCTATAAGCCTAATGCTTATTTATGTATTTGAGAAGTTATGCCAGGCTACGCTTTCTCATTTTTCAAACAGAGGAGTAAAATAGTCACGTTTCATCTGCCTTACGTATGTTTGAAGCAGTGAATCTCTGTTTGAAGCAGCAAACCTCTGCCACAATATAGTGTTGTATTACGTTAAATATGTACAGCTGCTGCATTTCTGGGAGCTGATAGGAGTCTGTGGTCACTTCATTTAAGGCTTGAGTTTCCTAATGGATCATGTTAAGCAGTCTTCTCTCCCTCCCCTAGATAAGAAGTGCTGTAATATGCACTTGCTTAAAATGATAGGACTGTTTAAACAGGAAAGAATAAATCATCACTAATGTCACAAAGCAGCACCAAGTAATGCTGCAAAGTGTCCATCCCTGATTGCCAGTTGCAGTGTTCAGAATTAGGACTTTTGTTGTCATCCTAATAACAAAATCTGCATGCTGAGACGATGCATGCCCACAGATTCCCAGCTGAGAGAAGGCTTGGCATGAGACCACCTGGAAGTGCCCCGGAGATGAGCAAAAGTGCTCTAAAAAAGCTCCAGGTTAGCTGGCCACTGACTGCTCCCAGCTTCTAACTCCTTTCCAGTCCTCTGCATTTTGACAGAGCACTGGCACAGGCTGCCCAGGGAAGATGTGGAGTCTCCTCTGGAGGTTTCCAGACCTGCCTGGACATGCTCCTGTGAGACTTGATCAAGGGGAACCTGCTTTAGCGGAGGGATTGGACTGGATGATCTTGAGAGGTCCCCTCCAACCCCGACCATTCTGTTATTCTCTCCTGCAGTAGGTTTAGCAACCTACTTTATGCACCGGTGCCTTGCTGGCTTTAGGGGTGTTTGAACCCAGACAGTTTAGTTGGAGGTGCACATCAGTCCTTCCTTCCTTTTGTCTCAGTGGAGCTGTGTCCATTTGTGCTCTGGAAGCTATGCCCCTGCACCCTCTGCATCTGCACATAGCGAGAGTTGTCAAGGAGCTTTTTGACTGGGACAGGGAGTTTGTAAGGATAAAGACTTCTGCAGCTGTAAAGTTGCTCTTCTTGTAAGAAATGCAAATTTTGCCCCAGCTGTCATGACCATTTAAAATTATCTCTATTAGCAAATATGCCTTGGAAGAATAGAAATCTATATGTTTTGAAATTATAATGGATCTCCCCACAGGATGTAATTTTATCTAAATTACCAGAAATAAATGAAGAAAAAAATCGAGGCTTTTACCCCGTTAGGCAAAAAGTCAAGGATTTAGATTAGATGTGATGTACAGAAAAAAATTAAAATCCCACCTCCCTCCCCCCAACCAAAAATAACCTAAATCTATGTTCTTGCTTCTGTTTGTTCTGTTATGCACAGACAAATACACAAAATGAACTACTGCATAATGATAACCTGTTGTGTGTAATAATACCAATTAAAAGGAAGTGCTCAGGAAAAGGAGCATTTTGTACTAACGTTTGTAATTGAAGATTTAAGATTTGGGGCTGTTCTGATGCTTCTTTCCTTAGAGATTTAAGTTTATAGCCCAACTAATATAAAGTTAAGTACCAAAGAGCGACATAAGGGCAAAAAGCACTAGACCACCAAGTTTCAGAATATTAAATTTAAAGGGAATGATTGGATTCATAATTGGATCCAGTGAGTTTGAAGCCTGAAAAGATTAATTTTAAAATTAAGCTTATTGACTCAATGGGTCAGAAAACAAATCTATTATGACCAAACAGCCAAACTCAGAGTAAGGACTGAATTCAGAGGGGTTATAGGCTCTGTTCACAGGCATATTAAAGGATAATTTACTTGATTTGACTAAGACATAAGAGACAAAGTGTCTTCAAGGCTGTCAGCTGGTATTTTATGCTTGACCTTGTTCCTATTTATCACTGCCTCCCAGTCAGGAAAAAAGATGATAGATATTTTTGTTTATGATGTAGTAAAATTTCATTTACACTAATAAACAAAAAGGCATAAATCAAAAAGTAAAAGTAAACGGCTGTTTAGCAGGATGAAGCTGTAAATGATGATGAATCTCTTCTCCTCATACAGGACATTGATGGGCAGCACTGTATCTGAGTTTGTAGTGCAGGGTAGGCAGTGTGTTTTATGCTCTTTTATGTCATCTGTGTAGTAAGAATGAATGTGAACAATCAAATTGGACTGTAAGACATATTTAGTCCTGAGTTCTGTTGCATGAGGCAATTCCTTAAGTTTTCGAATTATGTGTAAAGGTGCTAAAGTACACAGAACATCATAAAGCCATAGTGCTCCTACCTGAGTAGTCTTTGGATTAATTGCTATGTGATTGATATGGACATGTATGCACAAACACATACTAAAAACTGGAAGTAAACAGAAGCTTTAATTCGACAAAATTATTACCAAGGATTGTCAGAGAAAGTTCTCTTGATTGAAGGCTTAATTGTACAGGCTAACAGTGCATGAGAAACAGTTAACAATCTCCATGTTTAGTCAATGAGTAATGGCAAAACAAATATGCTACTTTTTTCTTTCTTATGCACCTTCAAACTTTAATTTGTAAAATGATCATAATTCATGAATTGAAAATTGCTTAAAGCAACTTGGTGCAAATAATGCCCCGGCAAAGAAAATAAAAACCAAGCTTAGCTGTTACGTCTTCCTTTAGATTCCCTTTCCATAATAAGTTTTGAAACACATAGAGTTCTGAACAGAGAACCTGTTTCTCTTAGTGATTTAACTTGCATTAATAAGGTTTTCAGAAAGGTCAGTGTAGAGCAGGTGTCCTACCTGGTTTGCGTGAAATCGTCTGGATTTGGTTCTGTGGAGCTGTAGAGAAGTGGGATTTAATAAATGGTTCATAAAGTTGCTACTTCTGATGTGGATTTGTGTAGAATGTGCACGTGTGCCTCTCTGTGCTTGTGTGTGTATGTGCACATCTGCATATATGCATATGCCTCATTGCCACAGTAGCCAGTTAGCAGGGTTTCTTGTAAATGCTTGAAGGTAGAAAAGAAAACAAGCATCTCCGTAGCTGTGATTGCTATGTTGAGATATAAATGAGTGCTGGTGAGGGAACGCAGGTGAGCTGCAGAGTCTACAGAGGACGTAGTTTAAGCATGGGGCACAATTGCAAACTTCTTTGAGGAACTGTCTGGAGAAGGAGGAGAAAGGAAAATACTCTCCCTCAGAGGATGTGTGTAGGGTTATTGGAGGGTAGAAGGGTACAGATTGTGACCAAGAATCTGGAACAGATACTGAAATATCAAGCAAATCTGTGAGCTGTGAAAGAGATACGTGACATCAGTCAGAAAGGAGATGACATCAGCGTCTAGCTGTCGTTAGCTGGCCTTTTCACTTACTGGATACTAAACCTAGAAATCTCATAAAAGTCTTCCTCTAAACCCAAGCTAGGATTTTTCATGAGTTGAGAAGTCAAATGAAATTCCAAATTAACCTACTGAGACCATCAGTCAGAATATCTCCCTGCTCACTCACAGCAAAGCAAAATGTGTTAACATTGCTAATGATGAAATGCATCAGCACCTGACTGATGACACCAGTGACTTAATGAAGGGATCTGGCAAACTCAGTGTGCTTGTCAATTTTCAAACTCTGTGGACATTTTTCTGTCCATCTGCTGCCATTTAATACTATAAATTTGAATCAAATTCCCATTGTCTGAATTACTAGCAGGTATCCAATCCAATTAAAAGGCGTGTTCACTTTCAATTTTAACCACCATGTCACATTATATCAGCCATGTTGCATTCTGGCTACTTTGGTTATATCAAGATGAATATGCTCGTTACAGCTTGAGAACCTGCTGCCTCTTGGACAGCAGGCATTTGATTCAAACAGAGCAACCAGTTTACATGAGATGTCCTTGCATCAGTTCTGGAAAACTTCAGAGATTGCATCTCTCCTTCCAGTTGAAATGGTTCTATAATTCTATAAGTAGGTTTTGTTTACATACAGATGTTAAAACAAACCACCACTAATTGCATTAGGACTTCACTAGAAATGCTGTTAAGGTTTTTGCACACTAGATACATGCAGTTTAGAACAATTTCAGTAACTGTAATGACACCTTGATATTGGAGATGTGAAAGTTGCTGCCTACCAGAGTATCTGAGGAAGAAAGATGGCTGGTAGCTATTGAGAGCAGCCCCGAGGAGGAGTACTTGTGCTGGTTGATGAGAAGCTGAATGTGACCTGGCAATGTGCCAGCCATATCCTAGGCTGCATCAAAAGAAGCGTGGCCAGCAGGTCAAGGGAGATGATTCTCCTCCTCTGTTCGGCTCTTGTGTGACCCCACCTGCAGTACTGCATTCAGCTCTGGGGCCCCCCAACATAAGGACATGGACCTGTTGGAGTGAGTCCAGAAGAGGGCCACAAAGATGATCAAGAGGGCTGAAGCACTTCTCCTATGAAGAGAGGCTGAGAGAGTTGGGGTGGTTCATTCTGAAGAAGAGATGGCTCTGGAGAGACCTTAGAACAGCCTTCTGGTACCTAAAGGGTGCTACAAGCAAGCTGGGGAGGGACTTTTTGAAAGGGCTTGTAGCGATAGGACAAGGGGTAATGGCTTCAAACTGAAATCAGGTAGATTTAGATTAGCCATTAGGAAGAAGCTCTTCCCTGTGAGGATGGTGAGGCATTGGAACAGGTTGCCCAGAGAGGTTGTGGGTGCCATGTCCCTGGAAGTGTTAAGGCCAGGCTGGATGGAGCTTTAAACAATCTGATCTAGTGGAGGATACCCTTGCCCGTAGCAGGGGAGTTGGAACTAGATGATCCCTTCCAATCCAAACCATTCTATGTTTGTATTTTTTTGGAGATGACAAGTGTGCTTTACTGAAGTCTGAAATCACTTAGGGTGAGCTTTTGAAGGGGAGACACCAGGGGGAAAACAGACATTTTGCTGTGTTATGAAGTTTGGCAAGATAGACTTAATGATCTAGGACATTTTTACATCACCAAGGGATTTTTGATTAAAGAGTTCAGATGCATAACAACGATGCATCCAGGAAATGTATCTCAGAACTCCTTTGGCTACAACCAGTGTGAACTAGGCAATCACTCAAAAAAATACTGCTTTCCACTATGTTCTGTGTCTCAGTTCAGGTTTCATTAGATTAGCCCATGTTGCCTTGGCTTTGTATGCAATTAAGCAACTTCCAGCTTTGTTTTCATGTGATCAACACAGAATGAGCATCCGGAACAGTCTTCTTCTGACAAAAACTTAAGGTAGATCTCCAAAGGGAATCTAGTTTGCACAGATTATATTCGGTGTCACTTTCCCTTTCCTAGTGAACACATAAGTCATTAATACTAATATGAGCTGGGCAAATAATGAAGTGCATACTAAGTAATATGTTTGTTCAAAAATATCATGACATTTGAATAAATTATTGCTTTAATGCATCTGTTCACTTATCAGTCAGCTCATTAACTTAGGGAAATATTGAAAAAGGAGCTGGAGTATTTTTTCACTCTATATATTTTAATTTAAAAACTGAAATTAAGCAAGTACAGTTTTCAAAAATATGTTTGGATTGGGAACAGTGTTGTGAACGACAGCCTCCATACACAGTCCTGAAACGACATATGGAATATTACAATTAACTGCATATTTTAATGGGATGAAATTCTACCCAGGCCGGGGACCATGGTGGACAACCATAGAAAACCTGAGGGGCCTATCTGAAGGCAGAAGGTCATTTCTACTCCTCAGGTTTCTTGGGAGCACATGTTGCTGTCATGTTTCGCTAGTGGTGAAGTAATTTGTGCAGGTGAGGTGGCAGTTCATTGGAGTTGCGACATTTTTTGTTGTACAATGATCTGAATTTAACTACTCTCTCACTCTCCCAAAGTGGTGACTTCCCTCTCCATCACACATAGAAATCTTGGGACAAATTCAAGGATGAAAATGAGTCAGACCAAGGGAGTAAATCACATTGTATGTCTCTTGGCTCCTTCTAGGTAGGAAAGTTTCATCCTTTCTGGGTTTGTTTGCAAATATCTGCTGGTTTATGGGAATACTGAAGAAACTTTTACACACATTAACCTTGAATCTGGCCTTGTGAGTCTAAATGAGGCAGGAAGAAGCCAAATGGATATAACTTACAAGCTGCTGGATGAACAGGAAAATCTGCTACCGGGAATTGTTAGTTAAAGTCAGCTTCTCACTGTATATCATGCTCACTGTGCAAGTGGAAAAGTGAGGTGGGTTTTATAGGGCAAAAGTCTGAAAATGTCAGATATATTTTGTGTAGAAAATAGTTTCTGGAATAGTAAAAGACTCATTGCTGGCTAGCTAAGTTCGTTGACGGGCTGCGCTCTGTCAAAACCCCGAGCATTTACAACTCATCCATTTGAATTTAAATTGGGCTGAAATTAAGCATATGTTGCAAGTTGTCAGTCTGGATGCAATTTTGTGTCTAAAGTAAATGTACTCATCTGTTTAATAATTTTTAGAAATGCTCATAAAGTGTCTGATGGTTTTGGGTATAGGAGGTTGTGTGTGTGTCTCTGGAGCTTCAGATGGTTTTGGTTTATTCACTCTCCTCCCTAAGAAGCAGGAGGCCAGACTCTGTCTCTGCTGCACGAAGGGGCTGCTTGAGATGCTCAGGCAAGAGCCGGATCTTCTGACTTGTACACAAAGGGCAGGTGGAGAGAGATGTGGCTCTGTTGCTGTCCATTTACTTTAGAAGCAGAGCAGAGCATCTCTCTGACTCTTTTCTAGGCTTCGTGAGAGGAAGCATACTCAGCGGAATATGGTAACCTGGTGCAGCTTTACTGGGGAGTGTGTGGGTCCACCAAGGACTCAGCTTCGAATGCTGTAATTTTCCTCATATCGCATATATAGATGCAGCAGTGCAGTGTTCCATGTGCCTATGGCCTTTCCTTCACCTGAAATTCAGACTTTCAAATGAAGTGGGAAACCTATTGAGTTAGAAATAAAACAACATCTCAGTCTTAGTTACTCTTATTATTTTTAATTTAGCCCCGAGGCTTCCACAGTAATGGTGCACAGTGCTACTAAATTAGGTGGAAGAGAGCTCCTAGAACTAAACACAAGTCTTAAAAGCTTTATCCACAGATGAATCATAACAGTCACTTGTAGATGTTTATGAGGAGGTAGGTTTGGGTGATTTCATAGTGTAGTAGTAATAATGCTCAGCTTTGTCTGTTGTCATGTCTCCGTTTGCAGAAGCAATTTATCAAGGAGTGCCTTGATAAGGCAGCTCCCCACTTGAGTTTCGTCTAATGCACAGGCATTAAAAGAACAGGTAGTCCTACTCCTAATTTTTGTGTCAGAAAGTGGTAATTTCATCCTAAAGTTAGGAAGGGCCAGGAGCTCTGAAAGAGAAGGCTGTAAAGAACCAAGGAAAAGGGTTAACCAAGAGAAAGTTTTAAAAAGGGGGAAAAAGAAGCATTGAATCACTCTGGAGGCTATTTAAGAACACCATATTAGATGCACAGATGGTATGTATACCTCTGAGCAAGGAAAAAGTAGAAAGGAGAGTAAATCTGGCATAGTTAAGTGAGGAAGTACATAAGCTTAAAGGGACATTGTCAACTTTAAAATCACACTTCTATTGGAAAATTTGTTACCTACTACTGTTACAAACAACACCTATGATTACAAAGATGAGGGAAAAAAATCCCTCTGCTTTTCAGTGTGTTTCGTTTGGGCCCAGTCCAGATTCCATCAGTGTCAGTGGGTGATGTCCAGTTTTTAGTGAGCTCTGGATCAGGCCCTGTGCGTATTTGCCCATACATTGTTTAGAGACAGTTTCATTATTTTGCATACAGTCTGTTTTCGTGCTGTTTCTAGGGTTTTTCACATAGCAAGAGAAGAAAAAACATTGTTTTCCAAATTAGAAGCGTGGTTGGAAATGACATTGAGGTCACAGGCACACTTGTACCAGAAATACCAAATATTTTGCTTTTTTAAGAAAAAACTTCATCCTTCAAAAAATTTAAAAATGCAGTTAAATCACTTATAAACAAAGGTCCCTGAGATAAAGTGCTGGAGGAAAAGGACAGGGAAATTATTTGAAAGGCATATGTACAAGGCACTGTAGAAGGTGCAGAAAAACTATCTTTTTAGAAAACAAAAAGGCACCTGAAAGTGCCTCATGCCCATAGACCACCCAGATGTGATTCCAACCCCTTTTGAAAAAGCGTAACAGCAGAAAATGAAATTAAATTTTCTGCATCCATCTTCACCAGAGAGGGTGATGAGGAAATTCCTGTTCCAAGGACACTTTTCACAAGAAATCACAGTGTGGCCTTATAACAGAAATTGAAGTCTCTTAGGAGGATGTTACGGAGCAACTTCAGCAACTCGAGAGCAGTAAATCACCAGGAGCAGATGGTACTCAGCTGAGTGTTCCTAAGGAAATAAAAGTGTGAAGCAGCAGAGATATTGACAAGGATCTGCAATATATCATTAAAACTAGCAACTGTTCCTGAAAATTTGGAAATCTCCTAAAAAAAAAAAAGGAGAGAGAGAGAGAGAGAAAACAAAGTTACTTTCTTGGGCACAGAAAATGAAGCTGAGAGTTCCTCAGTAATTTTTGTTTGATTTTCTAAATGGCAGAATAAGATAACATTCAGTTAGGCATGACCTGGCAGGTTGTGACATTGTAAAGAACAGCTGGGATATAATTTTTATACATAACAGCTTTTAGACCAAGATATTTAGGTGAATATAGTTTAGTTGGACTCATAGTCATGCTTGCTGGATAAGGTTGTTTATTTTTGATGGGTAATTTGATGTCTGCGGGTATTTTGATGCCCTCCGTGGAAACAATGAATGCATTTTGGCTCAGCAGAGTACCTTGGTCCATGTTTTCGTATGAAGTTGGACGTTTAAATAAGAAGCTGATTGCATTCCAAAGGACCTGAGTTTACTGCCAACACAAAAATTACTTTGTAATGCTGAGGAATGTTTTTATATGTTCTACAAAAGTTTTAAATTAAATTTGCTACAGAAAAAAATAATTGTTTTTAGAAAAAAAGTTCTTTTTTTTAAAGAAAAAGCAGATACTTGGATGCACAAGCCCACTCGACCAAATCCCTATTTTCTGCAGTTATACCATATGGGCAAGGAGTAACAGAGGCATACAGGGGCTTTGCCAAGCAAACACAGCTAGCATGTACACACACGCATGGAAATCAGCCGAGGGAGGCAAATTAGAAGTTCTAATGGATTTGGAACTTAGTAAAGCACTTGAAATAGCATCTCATGAAATCTTACCCTCAGATTAATTCAAATTACTTTGGATATGAACACTGTCAAGTAGCCTGCAAACAGGCTCAAGGAATAAAGTAAAGGGTGGTGATAAAGAGCAGCATATCAGGTTGTGGATAGAGAAGTGCCAGAGGGACTTTCATGAGGTTTGTCTTGTTTCATATTTCATTAATGATCTCCAGGAGAGAACAGAGAGCAAGTTCACAAACTCTGCAGATGATACTAAACTAGGAGGAGTTGTGGATATCAGGCAGGACAAAATGCAGTCCTCTGGAGGAATTAGAAATAATCAGAAAAACACAACTAGATTACTTTTACTGTGACAAAAGCGAGTTAATGTGCCTACAGAGAGGGGAAAAAGTGTGACCTGCAAAAAAATATCTCAATGGAGTGAGAGAAGCTGGACTAGAGGCTGAAGCTAAGGATGGGTAAGAACAATAAGTTGGACTGTGCAAATGTAATGATAGTTAAATGGCCATAGCTAGGGTCTGGAGTGTTGAGAAGGATTCTTGGATGGTTGCTGAAACATGGATAGAACAAGGAGTGACAAGATTTGGAGGGAGTTTGGACAGGCAGGGTTAAGGGATGATCAGAGACGAAGCTGGTTTAGGGAATATGAAACTGTTAAGCCTGTGTATAAGGAGGAAAAGACTGGAAAGAAGTTCATCTTTCATAGTTTTAATGCATAATATTTCAATGTGTTACCACTTGGAACTGTGGCCTGAGCTGCTTTGCTTGGGACGGAGTAAGCTGGGATGAGCAAACACTAGTAAATACCAAACCTGGCTCTGGCAGAGGGAATGCATACACCGTCCCTGTGTATTTTCCGACTCTGACTTCTGCTGAAATGAAGGAGTAGTGTACTTGGATTCAGCAGGCCAAATGACTTCCCAAAATTACACTGCCCATTTTTAGACTGAACTATCACAAACAGTAGTTAAAGGCCTGAGCCACAAGCCACTGAAATAAACAGGAGTGCTCTGTCTGGAGTCGCAGTTGAACTAGGCCTGAAATGAAATAGTATAGTTGCATAGGTTTGGTAAAACCGATGATTTTTAGCAAAATTTATAGCTAAGCCAAGTAAAAGAGCAAAAGAAACTAAACCTCATTCATCAGAGATATTGCCTGCCAGTGTAAGCCCCAGATGCATCCTATAACTGCATAGATTATAGGATATTTTTCACTCATTCCTTCAGGTATTGGCTATTGTCAGCTGCAATTTGCCAGACGAGATGAAAAAATGGGCTGATCACTGCGGTGAGACGTATTTTCCTAATGAGAGCGGTTGCACTGATGGTGTAGCAAGCGTGAAGGGCTCTGTGACATAATCCAAATCTAAGTTGACATGTTCCATTTGGTCGGCCAAACACCTAACTGGTGTAAGCAGGCGTAGCTTTATTAAAATCAATGGGGCTACTTACATCAGCTGTAATTTTGGCCCAGTGTAGGAACCGTAATAGCTCCATTTAGCTCTTGCTGGGTCTGGAGAAGCAATACATCTGCTATAGTGTCACCAGCAAGTGGTTTTATTATTACCATTGTTAAAATGAAACTGTTTTGTCTCCCTTCCAATCATGCTCAAATCTCTTTTAAGAATTTCAACATTCATAATACAGTTATCATGTCACCACACTACTCTTCTGAAGTATTTTGAAAACTTCAGTATTTTCTAGTACTTGATGAAAATATGGAAAGTGTGGAAGACTTTTTGTAAAAGCATTAAAGCAATATATGAGGTTGGGTTCATTCTCACATGGTAAAGGCTATTTTTAAAGAAGTGTCACGTGGAACTCTGAATGCATTAAGAATTAACACATTTTAGTGTAAAATTTGATGTGTCGCACCTTCACTGTGCCTCACTTTTCTGGAGAACAGAACTAGAGATATTAGAGCACGTCGCAGTGGTTACAACTAATTAGTCGCAGCTAATTACAACTGTGATCATTTAGAGCTTTTTATTTCTTCAGCCTTAAACTTAGGTTTGAAGAACTCGATATAAATTGCAGAACAGAATATACAATAAGGTACTGACCACTGCTTTCAAAACAAAGGAGGTGTTTTCATCTTGCAGATGTCAGAGGCAGTGTTTCCAGTGATGTCAGTAGGGTAAGAATGGAATCCCAAGCCAAGTCAACAGTGGCATTTCGTCAGGAAAGACGAAGAATTAGATATTTTTCTGTGTAGTTTGTGATCTACAAATACTGCTTTTTGCTGATAAAGATATATAAGGTATTTTAAATGTCACCTAATTTATACTGAATAAAAGTCTGCCACATTTAGGGTGGATAGCTCTTTTTTCTCTAGTAGCCCAGGGCAGGGAGTTAATGCACATTTTTCCTGCTTCACCATTCTGCCTTGCCCTTTCCCTTGCTTTATTAAGTGGAACCTTTCTAGCTTTTTTCAATACCACTATGAGTTTTTTAACCTCTTTCTGGCTATGTCTTCCATCATTTCCTAACCTGTTTCTTCATTTTCACTGGCAAGGCTAGGATAGAGTATAGCATTGTACTGTTCTGTGTTTGTTCTGATTCTGTATTTATGGCACGTCCTGTGTTGTCTTATGGTTGTTTTCTTAGGTAGGATTTGTTTTTTGGTGCAAGGTGCTGAGGAGATTCTCAGTTGTTTTTTCTCTGTGCCCTTAGTGGGGTTTAACTTGCCACCCCAGCAAACAGTCATGTCTTTACATGCAATTGTGATTACTGGAATGTAGGTTGTTATTATTAATCATCTTTTCATTCGTACTGTTACATTAATCGTGTGAGGAGACACAGGAGTGAGTTTGGATCCAGCAGGATGACAACTTCTTGTTCGCAGTGTTCCGAAATTCAACCCATGAAGCAAAGAATGACTTTTCCAAGTCATTTCTGTGTTTGACAATTTGGAAGGCGGCTCTGTGCCATTTTGCAGTACTCCATGCTAACTGTGACCCGTGTGGATTTAGGGATTTCATGAATAATAAAAGAGATGCAGGAGCAGTTGGTAGAAACCCTGGTTTCGCACGTTGTTTGTCAGAGCTCAGTAATGGATTTACCCTTGATCACAGCCACCACTAAGAAGACATTCTGGCTTCCAGGGCCTCACACTGCACACACAGGAGTCATTTCAGTTTTGCACACGTGGCTCTCTGGCCGCCCTCCCTTTGTTTCCAAACAGTGTACACGCATGTGCTCGGCCATGTACGTGTGCTTTTGCCTGTTCCTGCAGGAAATCTACTTTCGTGCCCAAGAGGGAGAAAGTCTAGCACCTTTTCTGCAAATGAGCGTGTTCCTTCAGGAAGCGTGCTTGCAGAGGAGCAGAGAGGACAGCACAGCTGTAAACATTCTGCTCAGAGATAATCAGCGGCCCAGCAGGAGCACCTTCCCCACACAGCTGTACAATTCCCTTTGCTCTCTAGAAGGCACTGCACCCTACGTGCAGTTTCCAAGCTACATTTAACACAATTGCCCATCAGCACTTAGGAAGCAGTTACCACAGAAACCCAGCAGAGACCAATTAGTCACATGATTAAATTAATTAAAATAACCCAGGGTATCTGCCATCTTGCTTCTTTCTCCTACGCATAGCGCATGACCCAGGCGGAGCTGTAACCGGGTAGCGTTATTGTGCCTTTTAATCCTAGAATCGTCTTCATACTGTACTGGAGGTGGTCTTTGATTTTTCCTTTTCCACCGATCTGCATAAATCCCTTCCCAGAGAGTCGCATTACTCCTTTGCCGCAGAGATGCATTATTCCTTTTCTGGAGATCTGCGCTATTGCACAAAAAACATTCTCCAGCCCCCTCAATAAGCCAAGTAGTATCAAATTTACAAAACATCAGATTTAACAACAGGGAGATTTGTTATGTTTGGGATAAGAGGATTTGGAAACATTTTCAATTGCACAGCTAAGACTTTTGGAGGTCTTTAATGACAGCTCTAACAATAGGTGCCAGAGAGAACTCTGTAATATGTATTAGCACTTGACCTGAGAATTGTAAAGCACTAAGAAAAGACTGTATGTTGTGTCTTCGTTTCACAAGTAATACTGTTATTGCAGTGGGGCGCGTTTAAGTGGAACAAGCTGTCTGCCTTGTGAGACTGCTTCCCAGGAAAAGCAGGCAGTTCAATTTCTTCGCTCATTTTTAAAGCCTAGAAATGCACAGTCATATTCTAACTTAGTAAATCAGTCCTTTGTCCTTGGTCCTTTGGCTGCCTTGATAATGACGTCCCCTGAATATCCATGTCAACTAGGGTTTCCTTCTATTATCTCAGTGTCATACTTGTGCATGCACACAAATCATCTCTACCTCAAATGGCATAAAACATGGAACATTGCAATTTCCATCTCATCCAAAGATTTGCTGGTAGCTACTCTGAAGTTACCTTGATGCATGTCACCAAAGGAAAAAAAAAAAATACTACTATTTCTGGCCACAGAGTACAGAGCAGCTTGCCACTCCAAGGCAGATTCCATACAAACAGACTTGACAAAATAGCATGCATAAATTACACGGCCCTGATGCATTAATTCGTGCCTAACAGAGCAAGTGGCAACAACATTACATCTACAATGGATGGGTATAAGATGGAAGAAATGCAGTCTGTGGGTTAATGTATAAATAATCAACTGTTACGGAATTTGCAAATATTATGGAAAAAAGCCAGCAGGTTTTGTGTGTGCTGTATTGCTGAAGTACCATGTACAAACACATTTCCTAGGCTTAACTGGCTCTGACTAGCCTGTCAGGAACGACATACATGTTTGACAGTGCTGTGGCACAGATGCCTCAATGTTAGATAGGGTCTAGTCACGAAAGGAGGTCTCTGTCCACCAGAGAAATGCCACTGGCAAAAGTGAGCCTCCACTTAGTCACAGCATGTTTCACAAGGTGAAGCAAGCCTTGTACCAGGTATAATACGAGTCTGTGATTTTAGAGAAATTATCCTTAACTGACCAACATCCCCTGCATCCAGGTTACAGAGACACACACACACATTTAACCAGCCGTAAATAAAACCAGCACTCTGAATGTTTCCATTTTACTCATGTTTTACTTGTAAATTGTCATGGACCGCTGCAACATGTGTAATACTCGCTGAAAAATTGTCTCTTGTGTAATGTTTTGTCTTGCTATTTTTGCAATAAGTTACAGTAAGAACACTGAGAAATAAATTCTTCATGGGATCGCCCAGTTTTACAATGTAGTAGTCCAATAGAAATTGGTTGAATTACGTTCCTATAAAACTGAAGTAAACTAGTGGAAAATCTGGTCTAAAGATTGGAGATGCAGTGGCCACATGCTATTGTTTCCAGAATTTGAAATTGTCCCATAAATGTACTCAGGAAAAGGATTATGGGAAGGATGCTTCATATTTAAAGTGCTTCATCAACAAACCTTCCAACTAAGTTCTCAAAGCTTTTCTTCCTTAGTAACACAGATGAGAAAGCATTCTTTTCTTCAGACTAGAGCAATATAAATTTTTGACTCTGTTTTCTTGTTGTGCTACATAAAATAAATTTGTCTGAGAGCAAAGGACAAGCTCTTCTGCAACAAAGTGATGACAAAGGCTGAGGTGGCTGTCTGAAGTTTGCAGTACAAATAGGAAGCAGATTGGTTCACTTTGATGTGCAAGGGCTCTATGTTCTTGATACAAGTTTCTTGGTACAGGTTTCTAGGTTATCCAAGGGAACATACAGGCCCACCTCAGCCAAGTGTTGTGGAGGAGTGAATGGAGACGTTTCATGAGTCCTTCTCTCAGTTGTCCTTAGAACAGCATTCATAAACGAGAGAGCAGGGACTGAAGTGGGTCCGTACACAAATCTGTGCCACATCTGCATTTGAGAGGGATGTGATGAACTCTTTCCAAAGCACGAGATGGGGCTGTCCTTTGGGTGCTGTTCTCCTCACCAGATGGTTGAGGGGTTCATAGGGACACTTCTAAAGTACTGTTGCTGAGCTGCTGATGAGATAGTCACTCCAAGAGCACACAGATTATAGGTAGGGATTGCAGAAGACGAATACTGGGGAATAAAGAATATAATGTTTCAGTTGCAGAGATTTTGGGCAGTGGGAGGTTTGCAAAGGACTTCAGCAGGATTCCAGACTTCCTTTGTAAAAAGTTGAATAAATTATATTTGTCCTCCTTGGACTAAGGAAAGGGAAACTTGATGAAATGCAATTATTTTTCAAGTGACTATTGTGAGTGCACAATGTAATGCACGCCAGAAAAAAAGGAAAGCATATCAAGATAGCAAAAGAATTTTTGGTGAATATTTTCTACTCACAAGAGCCAAAGCAAAGAATGAAGACCCATATAGTAATGATTTTATTTTTCTAGGTGTCTTGAACACCTCATCTCTCAGGAACCATGATGGGGCTTACAGCTAGACTTCTATACCTGGGAAAGTCAAGTCAACTTTGGCTTGTTCATAGGCAAGCTGAAGTCAACAGTAAGCCTAAACTGAATGGCGGTAAAGTGATTGGTATTTGACTTACATGTTTTTAAACAGTAGGAATAGATAAAACATGCACTTCTGAATTATTTATGTATGGGTTTTTTTTTTATGTGGTAGAGGACATGAGAGTCTACAGTCCTAAGTAAATAATCTAATGCATCACATGAGAAGGAGTTCCCAGTGAAAGAGAAACACAACGTCCTCTGAGAGTCAGGGAGAAGGTAATACAGGTGTGATGAGGATAATATTGGGAGTTTCTTTTTGCAAGAAGTCACTGCTGCTAGTTCAGAAAGAGATGGAAAAGTTAAGGCAGTCAGATATCCGGGATTCATGCGTCCCTAATCTCTCCACTCATTTGTAGCCTAAAATGGCTCTGCCTTAGAATTAGTTAGGGAAGAAATAACGTCTTGGAGGCCATCCAGGGATTTCCCTTCATTTCGAGAAGGTTTGTTTAATTTAATCTTAGTCTGTCCTCATGACATTACTAAACAAGAGCGTATAATAGTCTGAGAGACTCTGTCTTCCGATGTACTTCAATAGCTTTCCTCAACTCCTTGAAGTCCAGAAAGTTTAACAGAATAAGTAAAAGCTCACAACTAACTTTCCCAGTTTGTATGTGATATTAATTGTGTAGGCTGTGGGGTTGAAATCTGGTCGTTCTCAAGTCATATTCATAGATTAACTATTTGTTTTGGAACAGCTGTATTCACAAGAGAGCCGTTGCTTAGGCATGGAGCTGTTAGTATGAAGGATGTTGTGAGTGTTCCTGATTAGAAACAGTGTACAATTTTTGATAAATGTCTCATGAGAATTATCTAACTCAAAGCTGGGGGACACATTTCCTGGTCAACTGGATAAAGGAAGATCCAGGTGATTCCAGTTTAGACAGATACAGCTTGTTCTGAGGCCATTTGGATAGGATGCAGTTTCCAAAGCCATATCCTCTGGGCTTGGCAGTGTTAGGTGAATGGTTGGACTTGATGATCTTAAAGATCTTTTCCAACTGTAATGATTCTATGATTCTATGATCATTCAGGCTTTATGTAAACTGGATGGAAATAATTTTGCTGTTGACTGTTTCTCTAAAATTCCTTTGTCTGAAGGCTCAACGCTTTTCACTTTTCTCAACAGCATTTCTGTTAGTCTTGATTTCCTTTGCCTGTCCTGCTATCCCTCCTGCCACCAGCTTCTGCTTACTTCTTTGATTCTTCCTGTCTCTTGTACCTGCTCTCTGTATCTGTCTTTATGGATCCTGACATTTCCTACACAACACTTACTGTGAACTCCACCAAAAATCAGAAGAAAACTGTTTCTGAATTCCATATAACAAAGACTTTTTTTCCCCCTGAAGCACTATTTTGTATTTTAACGTATATTTATACATTTCCTTGTGCTAGGAAGTGATAGTAACTGTGTTTCTGTTGTTTGCCTGCATTGCCAGTAGACTCATAATCTAATGGCAAAGTAACATGGCTTTGTCTAAGGAACTGACAGCCACTGTAGGTGGCAAAGGGCAAATGCCAAATAGGTAACACTTTTATTGATGTGCTTTTAACAGATTCTTAGCAATTTCTCCCCGTTTCTGCAGCAAAAAAGTGGTCTCCATGAGGAGCAAAGAGTGACTTCATGGAAAGTTTTTGTTCATAGATGTGATCTAGGGGTTTCCATGTCCCTTTCACTCTTCAGCTGTCCCCTCTGCTTCTGAGCTCATGCTATGTGCCTTTCCTTTTCACAGCTCTTTGGGGTCTAAATCCTGGCCCCTTTGAAAGTCAAAGGCAAAACTTGATTGAGTTCAGAGGGACAGGATTTTAGCCCAGCTGCTCTCATTGAGCAGATGCCCATACTGCGTTGCGGGTGTGTGTGTGTCTCTCTGCTGGGAGAGAGACAGCGTCAGAGCAGGCACAGTCAAGGGAGAGCATGCCAGTGAGTGCCAGAGGAGAGGCTGAGGACACTTAACCAAGATATGTCAGCGTTATTATCTCTGCTTTTCTGAGCAGCACCACATGCTCCACTGTCAAGTCCACTCAGATTAAAAACCACAGTGAAATGCTCCTGTTATGTTCTTCTGAACAGGAAATCAGAGATAACTGAGATACCTAATATGTATCTGAAAATATAAGGCTTTTTTTTTTTCCCCTCCGTCGAAGAGTATTGAAGAAAGAAACAGTTGTCATGAACTACCTATAAGATGGTTCTCTTCTCCACAGAGTTTATTACCCTTCATCTTTCATTATCTTATAATATTTACAGGTAGCATATTCATTACCTTGAACATTCTCACATGCTCAGAAGAGCACACCGTGTAGAGAAATTAGATGAGTTCTTTAGGACCCAAATACAGGGTATTCTCATTTAACATTTTCATTTCACTGCACCAAACTGTGGAGCTGCCACATAAGCAACTTTAGACTTCTTTACTCAGCTTGTGAGTCTCAGCGACACAAGAGTTTTGACTGGTCACATTACATGTCATGTTAAAGAGCCTTTTGTCTCCATTCAGGCTTTCTGAAACAAGACAAATTATGATATTTTTCCTGTTAATTTCTGTTAATTTCTTTCCTTAATGAGTTTCATTAAAACCAAAGCTTCCGGAAGACTGAGCCATGACAGCTGTCTAAAGACTGTTTCACTTGCTATGGGCTGTTTGTGCTGAATAATTATTTCAGCTTTGTGAGGATTATTTCTTTAAATAAGAACAATGATGCTCTGTTTGGGAAGAGAAACAAATGCTTGGAGTAGTGCAGCATAATTTCGTAGTGCAGACTTGTAGTAGTCAATGGCTTTCAGGAATACCTGGGAAAAACACATCTCTCTCAGTCTGACACATTTTTTAATGATTTCACTTAAGGATACAAAGGCAGCTATTTTAGCTGGCAAGAGAAAGAGGGCTCAGCTTTTAATGAAGCAAATCAATTCTTCGAAAGAGAGAAGGGCTTATTCTTCACTGTTGCATTTCTGTGAATGTGACCCAAGAATGAAAAAAGCAAGTCTTTCTGGTTTGCCATTCATAAAATATTCCTGTAAGCTGCAGACTTTGATGAGATAATGGTGAATATTTCAATTCTTGTATATTACCAGCACTGTAAAATATTAAAGATGCATTGTATATTTCCCAGCTATTGTAATTAAAAAGACAAGGCTTTTACAACATAGTTCAGTCCGTTTGCTGAGCTGACCATTTTCTTTTGACGCAGACATTCTTAAATCAAGGGGTGGGAAGTTGGGAATTTTACAGTAGTCCACTGCTTCCAAGTCTGAACTGGACACTCACCACCTGTTTTCATGAGCTGTTGCACCAAATCCCTTGTCAGAGTTGCAGAAAACCCGGCTGGTTTGACGGAACTCATGTTCCTATTGTGAGTCTCAAATTTCAAGACCCAAATGGTAAATTTTTGCTTGAGGAAAGTGAAGCATTTTCTGAGATTTTGTGACACCCTCTCCGCTTCCCAAATTCTTGCTCTTTGCCGCCTGTTTCTAATCACGTGTCCTTCTTGGTGCTGATTTTATCACAGTACTCTTATTCCTTGGAGGGTAGAGGCCAGTGACCTCCACTTAAAATGAACTTGTAGTTAAGAAGGTGGTTGTTTAGGAATGGCACCTCCTTGTTTAACAAAGAGATTCTGTGTGCACTGTGTGCTTCCTGACCCAGACATACCTTGTCCCTGTCAGTGTGTCTGGAGAAGGAGTAGGTGACTTCCCACCTCAGTTAGCATCATCAGGATAATAGTCAAGAAATCCTGATACACAGATTTTTTTACTACCAGAAGTGATAAAAGACCAAAAGAGCACAGCTTAATTTTTGAATCACGGGTTGATTCTATAAGACAGACAGAAAACCACAACCCTACCCACCCTCAGAAAGCTGTGGATATAATGAAAAATGAAGCCAAGCGTATCTGATGTAGTAACTGTCAAAAGGGAAGTCAAGCTCATGTCTGTACCGCAGGACTGGTCTCAAACAGCAGCTGCTGCTTGATGGATACTCAGGACATGGCATGGGTCAGGTGTTTAAGGTAACTGACCAGCTGACAGCTGAAGATCTGCAGTGAATTTGCAGCTTGGCCAGACTTTCGTAGGGTGCAGCATCTCCCACCAGCAAACAACTACATATCAGGCAAAGATGGGCTTCTGCCATTTTATTTTCATTTCTGACTGATGGCTGTAGCTATTGGAGAGCTATGTGCTCCCAGCAGGAGAGGAAAGATGCCCACAAAGGCAAAGTGCAACCCAAATGGGATGCTCTTGCACCACATGAGCCTCTTCTTCCAAGAGGAACTCATGAAGGGAGCAGGAGGGTATCCCACCACTCCATAGGGAGCACCACACCTGAACAGCACTAAGGCAGCCAGGTATTGAACCTGCTTTAGCAAGGGAGTTGGACTAGATGATCTCTAGAGCTCCCTTCCAACCCCTTCCGTTCTGTAATTCAATGATTTTATGGGCAATCATGTTACCGTCAGATTCTAGAATGAGGGAAAATGTTTTCTTTGTTCCTCTCACTAAGACTGAGATTTCCAGAAGCATGGGACAAAATTAAGCAACCAATTTCCCTAAAGAAAAGCAAACAATGGGCTTTGTTTTCTTAACGTACACTGAGTCTTTGAGAACCCAAGCCCAAATGGCCTTGTAAGAGGGAATCGCATGGGGCCTTGACTCTGGCACTGTCATATAAATCCAGAACACACATTGTAATCTCCTTCTGTCATGTCTTAATTACTGTTGTGACATACTTTTAATGGGAAATTTCTGCAAGAAGTCAATCCATCTTAAAACTTTCCTCTGATGAAAAATGAGAATGAAAGATGTAGTTTTGGACTGATTTGAGGAAGGCTGCTTATTCATTGCTAGAAAGGCCAGAGAAGCTGTTATGATTTTCTCCTCACACTCAAGCTTATGTGATCTTCCCTTCTGTTTTTTTGGTTTTTTTTTTGTAAAAGCAACCCCAAACTAGGAGGGCCACTTTTCAATCTGCCACTTCATAGACATCCTCTGTCAAAAAAACAGGTATATGTAAGCCTGTTTATAAAAATATACCCACAAATGCCTCTTTTCGTGTTCAGATGTTCTAAGAACCCTAGATTTAGTTGTTCATTGATCTCAAGTATCAGCAACATAAAATCAGTTGCTTCTCCTAAGAGACGTGATGACTTCCCAGTCAGTTGTCAGCTTGTTTTGCTCCAGGAGTTCAGGACTTGCCTCTCCACCTTTACTGTTTCATGAAGTTTCACTGCAGCGACTTGATCTCCAACCATGAAAGCTATTTCAGATTTGCTAAGAGCCCCGCGGCTCCTGCTCCCTGAGAGCCTGTGGAATGAAAGCCTTTGCGTGCACGAATGGATAGGCTCTGCTGCTTTCTGCACCGTGGCTAAAAGTAGCCAGCGTAAAAATTCCTGCCTTTCTTGTTGTGTGGTGGCTTTTAGAAATCAGCCTACTCCTGCGTATCAGACGTAATGAGTATAAAGGAGCTGTGTACTTTGTTACCAAGAGAGGATGCCCTCTGAGGGATGTTTAGAGTTGAGTCTACTTCCAAAAGTGTTGGTTATTTTTTAATGTTAACACTGGCTGATACACAACCCAGCAGAGAAATTCCACAGTGCTCTGGAGTGAACCTCAAATCCAGTTACCTTTACCATATGTTGTGCCCAGATGTTTAGCTGCCTCACCATGATGTGAGAGCTCTTCAGTCTAATATAATCCATGAAAGATTTATTCTCCCTATCAGCTTTCTTCCAGGCAGTGATTTTAAAATCATCAGATTCCGGTTGTTGCTTGAATCCATTCAGCCATCAAGTCTGTCAATGTTATTGTCAATATTCCAGATCAATTCCTTGCTGAGGTCTAGACATGGGCCTCATTTTTCTGTTTTCCATTAAATCAGTCTGTAGAATAACACAGGTCTTCTTAGGTGTGTGGGGAGACTAGCAATGATGTGGAAAAAAATGGAAGTTGATCAGCTCTAGCTGATACAACAAGGGTGGTCTAAAAATCCTTTTTCAGTTATGTTCTTAAGATCTTCTGCTTCCCACAGTGATCTTTCTACAGTATCCAGAACTTGGTGCCCAAGAGGGATGAAAAATGATTCAAAAAGAAAATAAAAAACACACAGACATTTGTGAGCTCTTGCAGCATTTGACTGGCCTCAGCTGCATGTGGCAGCTCCACCCTTTTGTGAAGCAACTGAATTGTATTTTTAGGAAGTTAAGAGTTGAGTTTAAATTTTCCTATTGCTTTCTGTGAGTGGTTGAACTAAGCCTAGAGATTCATACTCACCCACATGTAAATGCACATGATGAGGCTACTGTCTTTTCCTCTGAACCATCGAAAGAGAAATGGCATATACTGGGACAGCTTTTGGTTTTGCTTGTTTTCCATCACTGCATTCTCCTTTCCGTGTCTCAGAGCTGCGTAAATGTTCCCCATTCCACCTGTTATCACAGCATGTGACTGACAGTAGCAAGAGACTGTGATTTTGGGAGTCTCACAGAAACCAGTGGAGCTATAGAAGGTGGTTTTGAAAGACCTGAGTAATATAGCTAGTAAAACTGTAATATTCATGTTAGTTAATAACATGTCCAAGGCTAGTTCTCAAACTGTTTATTTGTTTATTTATTTTAATCCCAGCTTTAGTAAAGAAGATGTTAAAGGTCCTGCTGAAGGTCTAGCAAAAAAATAATTTCCTCACATTTATGATTGCCCTTTCATTTCCTGCTCATGTGTTGCAGGGAGTGTGCCTGTGTAGTTGGTAATAATTTAGCAAGCTCCCATTCCAGTAGTGGTGTTTTCTAGGATGCTCATTTGTAATTGTCTGAATTCCTCTGAGCAGCTCTGCATTCCTTAGATCGGGAGAGAAAGATTTAGACTCCTGCTGAAAAGCATCATTAGAGTGGTGACATTTCTGGTTACTTCATTTATCTCTAGGTGTATAATCTAAGTTGGTTTCCTGGTTAACTGTATCATTGAACACAGAAATGAAAGAAATGCAAAGGAAAGAAAAATTAGGAATCAGAGTGAAATTTCTCTCTGTTGTACTCCTTGTTATATTTGCATGTTTCGATGTGGATATTTTTGTGTTTCAAGTCCAGTTGTCTCATTTTGCTCCGAGTCAGGGTGTTCCAGGTTGCTGAGTTCCAAGAGCATTGCACTTTTTCATAACAGCAGTAGACACTTGGAATTTATCTTTTTTTGTGGTGTGAAAAGACACCTGGAAGGCCAGAGAAGTTGTGAGCTCCTGGCTTTCAAAAACCCTTCAGTGATGAACCTTTCCTTTGACAAGTGTAAGAAGAGAAGCTAGTCCATGTCCAGTTTCATAAGGACATAACGCATGTATGTTTTGCCCTTCCATCTCTCAGCCAGTGTGTAGTGTAACCACATGTGCTTGCTGCTTAAATTCAGCACCCCTCTATGAAGTCTTGCAACAGTTTTATAAACAATTTGTTTACTTTTTTCTGGAGGTAGAAATGATAGCCCCAACTAATTTCCATGGCTTACTTTCAAAGTTCGAAAACAAATCCAGAGTTCCTATCTCCTCTTCCTGGAGCTTGACCGCAGAGGAGCATTAATGTCTCGAAACTGCAGCTGAAGTCAGCCTGCACCCCACAGGCCAGGCTTGTGGCTCTTTGTGTTGAGACCATCTCTGTACTGTTTCCTTCAAACTGCTAGAGCGTGGGAACGCTTGTACCATTGTTTTTAATAGCTAATAAATGTGTCCTTCCACACTCCTCCTAGATCCGTGCCTAGTTTTGGCCAGTGCACCACCCAGCCTGGTGACTTGTGCTGCAAAGAGTTATTTTCTTTCATTTTTGCACATTTATTGGACCTCTAGGTTTTTGTATTGTGAGTAACAATGGATAGTTAGTAGCCACTTTCTTTCTGTGACAAAAATCTGGTGGGTTTTTTGGTAACATAAAAATATTGCCCTATCATATTCATTCTTTGTTTTTAAGTGGAAAAGTCCTTGTTATTTAATATCTTATGTAAGAGCTGTTCCAAACCTCTGATTACCCTTCGCTGATACTGTTTCCTGTAGTGCAGACCATGGGCTGGTTTTACAGAGGAGCCTGCCAGGTATTTACAGTAACATTTGAAAAAGAAGATTTATCCAGTGTGGAGATGCAAGTAAAATCGGTAGCTGAAAGTGAACTAAACTCAGCAGTGATTAGCACTCAAGGCAAGAACTTGTTGTTTTCCTTGCTTCTATTTTCACATCTTTGATAGGAGAAGTGACAAAATATTTGAGTCTTAAATTTTTATTTCTTGTCTGCCTCCCCTCAAAAGTGTGACAAACGTGCTTCCCCTTCCACTTTGCCATTGAGTAGGTGAGGAGTCACCTGCAGGGCTAGTGGAGAAGGCAGCAGACACAGGGTGATGGTAGAACCACGCAACTGTGCTTCCGACGAGATGAGGCAGACAAGCGAATCTTAGCTTGGAGTATTTCATCCTCTGTGGCCATGGGCTATGCAAAGTAGTCGTCCTTCCAGGGGAGCCCCAGGGATGCAGGGTTATGGTGGCAGTGGGCTGAGAGCTATTGGCCTGATACAGTCTTCCTCTAATGCCTTTGGGCAGCCCTGAGGAGCAGCTGGATTTGGAGGTGCTTGTCATGACTCTGTCAGAGGAGGGAAGCCCCCTGTCAGCTGAGGGATGTGGTGGGAACTAGGAGAAGGCATGGACTCATGGACTGCCTTTCTCCCTCAGCTCCTGTCAGTGGGACAATTAAGCTCCTCCTTCCCCTCAGGATCAGATGGGCACTCGCCTGAAGGAAATAAGTTTGGACGAGGTGCAGAAAAGGGTACAATTACCCTGGATGAATGTCTGTGGGATGCTGGGGTGCTCTCCCACTGTGAGGTTATGCTCTCCACAACCTGTTGCTATCAAGGAAGCTACTGGACCCAGTTTTGGCACCCACTATCATGTCAGGCAGGCAGTGGTGAGGCTGGACAGGAGGGATTTCTTTCCCAAATATTAGCCAAATCTGCTTCTGTCTGGGGATACAGGGGAAGCGCATAGGTCAGCTCCGACAGCCCCAGTGCTCAGCTGCATGAGGAGTTCATTCCTATGGTATCAGGAAGGAAATGTGCTATCTCCAGTCATGGCTTTCTTACTGGGGTAGTTCCTCTGAGTCCTAGAAATGCCTTCCAACCTTGTATTTTCCTTCTCTCTTTTCCTTAGGATACTTCTCTACCTTCACCTATGTGCACATACAGTGCCCATCAGTAGATAGGGAAGAAGATGTACCATAATCTCACCTAGCTCAGTGCTGCACAGTGAGATGTGAAAAAAATGCATGAATGATGGATATACAGGCCAAAATCACCAAGCCTCTCACACACCCACCCCCACTGCCCTTGTGGCAGGGCTGTACCCTTGGAAGAACTGATAATCCATTTTTCCTTAGGTTTTGCTTGATACTGGCTGCTGATGGAGACAAGCCTGGGCTAGGGTACCTTAGGTATGGCACAGTGTGGCAGTTTGAAATAAAGAGTCCCTGTTTCAAGGTTGCTATGGAAAAAAAAAATCTACCAGACATCTGGTCCAACCAGCACAGGAGAGTTTTCTACCGTATGTTTCCACTAACGTCAGCCCAAAGCGCTGGGGGAATAGGAGACACAAGACTGATCACAGCTTGAAGGCGACCATGCTAGGCCAGGAAGAGAGCCATGGCCATATTTTGGCTCTTGTCCACCTCCTCCATGAGTACCTCCCTGGAACAGCAGGAGGACGGTTTGCCTGTTTGCTTGCCGGACACTAGCAGGAAGCCATGTGCCGGAGCTGGGAATCATTGTCCTGGAACAAACCAGCCATGCTATTTGTGACCCATGACAGAGAAAGCCCAAAACATGAAGTTAGGGCTGACACTCCCTCTTTAACTTGAGCCACTGTGCTTTTCATCACGATGCCAGGAGTTGTCAGCTTTAACTCCAGCTTTTTTTGGCTTGTGTCACAACCTAATAAGTTATAGGCCAGCTTCTCCTGTCGATGTTTTCGCTGCACAGAAGGCTTCACATTTTGTAAGCTTTTACAGCACAGCTGTGCTCAGAGATAAAACAGAATGTGTATACAGTACAGTATGCATTCAACTGATGCACTAGATTCTTCCCACCATATGTATGGAGTGGTGTGCATTTCACTCCGATACCTCACTGCCAAAACTGCCAGAAGCAAATAAACAAATGGCGGAAGAGAGACACCATATGACGCAGTGCTAGGCACATGACCTAGGCTTTCAGAAAGAGACCCTGGCTGCTTTTAAAGGATTGCAGTGGTCCAATTTCTAAACCTCGTCTCCCACCGTGTGAAGTGTTCCGCCAGCACACGCTGTGGAGTGCTGGTTGTTAAAGAACACTCATAGATTTCCCCATCCTTGTAAACAGCTGATGCTGCAGCTCCTCTTGCTCAATACTCGTTTCCCCTTTCTTCTATGCAGTGGTTCCCCATCAGGTTTCTAAACCGAGAGTATGGAACAATGGAGATGTGTGAAGTAGTCTGATTCTGAAAGGAATGCTACTGTAAAACGACAGAACACGTGTAATTAGGATAATGAGATTAATAATATTAGTAACAATTTAACAATTAATGGATAAACAATGCAAGTGAGACAAATGGTTGTTCCATCTCATTCCCCACAAAAAGAAAAGTCACTAAGTTGCATTTCACAGCATCGACGGTGAAGATGCCTGTAATAAACTGACACGAACGTTAATTACATGGTTAGATGTAATTCATTGAAATTGTAATTCAGTTCCTGGAACTCACACTCTGAGTATGAAAAGAGGATTCTTTAGCTTCTCTTCTCTCTGACCAGCCTGTTGCTAAAGAAAAGACCATGACGGCTACAACCACAGTGCTCCTCCTGCTAGTAGTACTGGGAAACATTGGTGGATTTTCCTATCAGTTGGCCCGAATCTTACATTAGGGTGAATATCTGTCACTAGCCTGGTTGTTAACTTGCTAGCTCTGGCCTTTGCCTAAGCTTAGCTTCACTGCTGATTGTGTGAAGGACAGGCTTTCTTCACTTCAGAGGAGCTTTAAACAGAGATTGAAAAGGTACACTGAGAACAACAGAGCTCCAGCCCCTTACTGTGCTTTACAAAGCTGATACCCAATGCAAAATGGCCTGGATGCAGGCAAGAGAATTGTGTCTAGCGTTTTGGTGGAATCAGATGCAGAACAGAAAGGGATGTTAAGTTTTTCAGATAGCAGCAATATTCAGTACAGTAAGAATGTGTATGAAGTGTTTATTTAGAGCTGTTTCTTTACTTGATGCTTTTGTACTTTGGTGTGGTGGTAGTAACAAGCACATCAGTTTCCCCCAAGCCTTGCTGTCTCCTACTGTAATATTCTCTGTGATCAAGATAAAGAACTCTACATCTTGGTCAAACAATAGGGAATTTGTGGAGCTGTGTGTGGTGGCTAAAGGCCAAAGGCCACATTTCTGCCGATTTCTCCAAACTCTGCTTAGACAGATTTCATTTTGACTCAGCACTAAAATGAGATAGGTAATTCTCTACACTGTGGACCGAAGAGGCAAATGCTCAATCCACAAGTGTCCTAAGCCTGGGAATGGAGAAACACCAGGAGTACTTTGCTGTCTGAATAGCCCACCTGCCTGCTTCAAGCCCAGCCCTTGACTGGAGGAGCCAGAGATGCTTTCTGTGCAGAGGGTGTGATTTTGGCAGCTCACAGCTCTGTAGCTATGTTATCCATTTTGCAGAGGAACATCCTAGCTCCATCTCTTTTCTTCCCTGTGGAAGCAGTAGCTCTGTCTTTGAGCAAAATGGTACAGACCTATGTCACTGTCCATTGGACAGCAAAGAGGCATTAAAGAAGGCCAGAGCTGTAAACAAGCTTACCAGCGAAGTATTTGATGGAAATCTTGGTCAAGTAGGAATTGTGTAAGGGACCATCACGTGAGAGGCTACAATAAACCCATTGAAGCTTTAAAAAGGTGACAGTAGCACCATGAATTGGTAGAAATTATGGGGATGAGGGGCCAGAGTGTACCCTCAGCAAGTTCCCTGATGGCACCAAACTGGGAGGACTGGCTGATTCACCAGAAGACTGTGCTGCCATTCAACGGGATCACAACCAGCTTGAGAGTTGGGCAGAGAGGAACCTCATGAGGTTCAACAAAGACAAGTGCAGAGTCCTGCAACTGTGAAGGAACAACACCATGTACCAGGACAGGCTGGGGATTGACCTGCTGGAGAGCAGCTCTGCAGAGACAGACCTGGGAGTGCTGGTAGATAATAAACTTAACATGAGCCAGCAATGTGCCCTCATGGCCAAGAAGGCCATTCTTCATTGATTNTGGGATGAAGCTGGAACCCAAAAAGTTCCATTTAAACATAAGAAAAACCTATTTTACTGTGAGGATGACAGAGCCCTGGCACAGGCTGCCCAGGGAGGATGTGAAGTCTCCTTCCTTGGAGGTTTTCAGCACCTGTCTGGACATGTTCCTATGCCACCTGATGTAGGTGAGCAGGGGATTGGACTAGATGATCTCTAAAGGTCCCTTCCAAACCTGCCATTCCATGATTCTATGAATGACAGGGACATACTCGTGCATATGCATGAGGAGGCAGCAGTGCTAGCTGGGACTGTGCAACAGTCCAGTACAGCCTCAAGGGATGCCTTCAAGACAGGAGGTGTAAGTGAGAAGTAGAAAGGAGCAAATCAGAGTTACAGGAGAGGTGGCAAAACACACAAGTCTCTGCTATGTGGTTAAAGGGCCAGGCAGGTTGAGTTAGGTATGAAGGTGGCAAAGAAGCCATTTGGGTCAATGCAGAAGAGAAAAAGACAGCAAATATGTTTCTTCCTGCTTGATTTTCTAGTTGAAGCATCGCCATTTTTAAGCCTGTCTTTAAGAGTTAGAGCAATGTATATATATATATATATTTATATATATTTAAATTTGTAATAACACTGTAGAGTTGAAAACAAAAGTGTAGTCTTATAAACCCCAGGGCCTAAAGTAAACTGCTGCAAATAGTTAGAAGTGGATTCCTTTAGCCTCCGAAAGCTGGCCAAGGATCTACCTGTAGCTGCTTCCCATGGGAGATGGTAGTGAAGGAAACTGGGAAGACCGAGATGATTTTTGGCACATTTCATCTTACTGTGACAGAAGGAAGAAAACTCAGAATGGGGCTTCTCCAATCCCAAGGCAAGTTGGGAAGATAAAATATAGTTGGTTGCCTCCCATTGCCTGAAAAGATCTGTGTGCTCTGCACTTTCTTATGAGTTTTAAGGAGACAGTTTCCTGGTTTTAGACATGATATATGTCACTGTAATCCCTCTGGGTGACAGAGGGTTGCAGTGGGCAGTGCAAAACCCAGGCACGCCACTGTGATTTAGAAATACCTTTCTGCCTGTGTTGGGAGCCAGCTCAGAGGTGTTTGAGTTATGTCCTGTTTGTCAATGAGAGCATGCTATCCCCTGTGGTCATGACTGCTTCTTCTTTAGAGAAGAGTGGAAATCCTGGAAAAGGAGGGCTACCTCATTTGTATTGTCTCAGCCTATTACTATGTGCAATGTCTTTGAAAGTAAAACTTTGAATAAAAGCCTAAAAAAAAGTGGCAGGAGGGGATACTGTACCTGGTGTTAGACCCAGAGGCAGCGGCAATACCGTGACCTTAGTCCCTGACCTCCAGCTGGGCTGTCAGGAATTATAACGAATGCTCTTTGCCACCAGCCAGGTTTTGCTTTTGTCCTGCTTATAACTGCCACTATCCCACCTTTTATTGCAGCCATTCATCATCAGCAGAAAGACTGGGAGATGATAATAAGGTTGTAGAAGACGTCATTTGTATGAAAGCTTCCCCTCCTTTATATTCACCCTCTCCTTGCCCGTGCTCCTGCATGCGCTCCATTCCTATTCAGTTTTGCCTTCCTCTCCAGACCAGCCATCCCTTCTCCCAGCCCATAAATGATTGCTTTAATATTACGGCTCCTCTATTTTCATGTGTGAGTGGCCCAAGTGGCACATTGCTTGTAACCAAAGCAAGGAGAGATTTCTATTTTTGCCCTTTAAAAGGCTACAGAAAATACGGAGAGTAGGATCCTTCCTGTCTTGCACTGGTCCCAGACAAGCACTTACTGCTGCAGAGTGGCTTGCAGACACAATCCATTTAAAGGAAAGCTTTACCAGACAGACCTGGCCATTGTTTTTCCTTCTCCACATCTATTCAAAATGCGGAACTGTTTATATGCCACAAAGATGGGAATTAAAGAAAAAGAGTACGTGTTGAATTTACCAGCTGTTTAAGTCATATTGTTACCTTCTGTATCGATCAAATCCGTTGCTTCTTAATTGGATATTGACTGTTGTGAGGCAAATAAGGCAAGCTGTCAGAGAGGGAAGGGATGGGGCATGAGGTTTATCGTAATGGTATGTTGATCATGACTAGTCTATAAAAACCAGTGGGAGAGGAGTTCATTAAACCAGCCTGCAATTGCTTTAAAAAAATACGCTCGGAGTCAAGATGATTAATCATATCTGTGACACCGCAATCAGAGAAAATCCACATTGTTGCTCTGCTATTTACAATGCTGAAGCTTGAAATAAGCAGATGCATTGAAATAAATTCATTAGGGACAGTGATTTGTTACAATGCTGAAGCTTGAAATAAGCAGATGCATTGAAATAAATTCATTAGGGACAGTGATTTGTTTGGTCTGTGAGCCTTAGCTAACCATAACCAATATGTGAGGATTTTTTATAAATTATTTTTCTTTTCCTTCCCCCTTGGTGTTGTGTTTTGTTGTCCTGCCTCCCTGCTTCTCTGTCAGGTTGACTGGAAACCTGTGCTTGCTCTGCACCGGAGCCTCTCATCTGTGCTGGGGAATCCTAGTAGAAATGGCAGCATCGAGAGGGGTACTTGAGCTACCAGACAGGGAACCACAAACAATACTTTGAAAAAATGCTTGTATCTCATAAATTCTAGTAAGCAGGGAATGCAATAAGAGAAGGAAAACTCACCTGCTACATTGGTGTGAGCTACCCATTACAAAAATAGAATTTGCTGGGAAGTCTGTAGTATATTTTTATTTCCTTCCTAGCCATATTTTAGGCTGCGTATTGAGTATGTTGCAATAACTGTCAAGCACGGTCCATTAGTGTCTCTGAATCAGGCCTGTCGTGAATCAGAAGGGAGATTAATAGGATAGGCTCCCTTTTATGAAGGTCCCACGCAGCTGTGACTTGTCGAAAAAGCGTTCAGAGGGGAAATAAACAAAGTTTATTTCAAATTATCTCAATGTTATGTGTTTGTTATCGTATTTATTCTTTGACAATTCAGAACTGGTTATTAAAAATTTATGATATGGGTAAAGGTTGGTGCCGTTTGAAAAATTAGCTTTTGAGGCAGCCACCTGAACACTTCTCATATATCATGAACTGTCAGGGAGAGGGTAGCGCAGTCTTGTGGAAGCTGCAGAAGCTGCCAGGTTGTTAGCTGATAGAGGAAGGAAAAAGGTGCTTAAGTCTGGAATGCAATGGGAAAATGAGCTTTAATGGGGAGTTTTCAGTTCTCTGATTGAGCAACTAGATTGAGGCAGGACCACCTTGGCTTGCTCCTGGTCATTTAATGTCTCAAGGCCTGAGTCATTTAATGTCTCAGTCCTTCTACTCCTCTTTCTATAAAAATTAGAAGAGCGGTCCAGGGCAGTAGACACTGCTATTTTTGCTTCAATTGCTCTTTCTGGACATATTGTAAAACTGAAGGTGACCATCAGTTTATCCTAAGTATTTTGTGACTAGTAAGAAGGACTATAAAAGTAGAGCATTGCAAGCTGTATAAAAGGAGAATCCTGATTTTGCCTGGAAGGATGAGAAGTCCAGCAGGAAATCAGGGTATAAAGGGTATGAAACAGAACTGAGGGAAAAGGAGAAAAAGGTGTATAGAATCCAGAAAGCTGAATTCTTCTCTTTTTTTTTTTTTAGTGTAAGTTTTGAGTGACTTTTAAATGCAGTAGGATGAAAGTTATGACTTTAGCAGACACCATTAGTAGTATTTCCTTTTGATTCACTTACAGTATTTCTTACATTATAATAGAGTTTGCAGCTTGCATTTAAATATAAACTGTGGATAATTTTATACCATTAAATTCTGAGCGAAAAGAAATTAATACATAAAGCTGGACTTTTTGGAGCCATAGCCCATGGAATACAAGAGTTATTCAAAACCAGAAAAGATCCATAAATAACCATTTATCAGATTTTCAGGCACATTTGTTTGGATTTTTCAGTGTGCTTCAGTTATGCAGGAAAATGAATGTGACATTCCTCTGTTGCTTTGATGAGGATAATTTCAGAAATACTGCCCTATCATTGCACAGATTGGCACCTTCTCTTTCTTTGTCGTAATCCCTTTTTTTTCTAGGGCAGCTTTTCTCAGCAAAATTGCCTGTTTCCCAGGAGTTTTTACACCTGTTTAGAAAGGGACAATGAGGGGGTGAGGGTTGGGTTTGGTTAGAATAGCAGGCTTGACCTGGCGACTATTTATTTTTGAAGTCAGAAAGTATTCCTTCTGTCAGCACAATAGAGATGATTGCAGGATATTCTGAATGATGTATTTTTGCCGGTTTTAATCACATTAAAGAGATCACAAGTTCCCAGAGGGGTGTTTCCACACCAACCTTTCTCCTAAACGTATGGACTCTTTTCTAATACTTTTCTAATACTTTTCTAATCCAGTCTGCCGTTAGTGGTGATGTGTTCAAATTCTTTATTCGCTTTCAAAATAGAATCTAAAATTTGAACAAAGGTTAAGAGTTTGGTCCTAGATTCATTGCTGTCTTTAAAGGATATGTCACAGTAAAGCACAGGTAGCTCCTACCAAGAGATACACCAACGACAGGGGCCCTTGTCTTGTGGAGGATGCCTGTGGAGTGTTGAAGTTTAGGCTCTACTTAGGGACAGCACTTTTACGGAGACATCTTTGCTCCTTCTCAGTGACCATGTAACTTCACTCTTTGCGACAGGGACTATGCAGCTGTGGAGTCCATTCTATACTCCGGAGCATCTGATTGCCAGGGAGAGATTTCAAGGAAGGCTGTGGGTAGATCCCAAGCAACAAAATGTCTCAAACCTGTCTCCAGTGGTATCCTCTCTGCTCAGAACCTGGGAAGAGCCTCATGTGCAGTCTCACAATTTTCCTTGTCACACCCGTATTGTTCTGGTTTCTACCCGCTGGTGACTTCTTCCAGCATAGACAAGATCTCAATTCCTAACTTAAATAATGAGTGGAGATGGGCACGTGTATGATGATACACGTGTTCATGTGCACGTTGGGGTGGCATGTGTGAGGAGAGAAGAGGAGGCAGCAAAAGAAGTCAGCATAAACTCTTCTGGTTTTCCTCTGCATACTTAATAAAGAAGTTATAAGAGGGCATATTCCCAACTTCTTTTAAACTTTGTAGATCACCTCCAGTAGACAGATTGTCTTGTGGACCACTTCCCCTCCCCTTGGCGATCAAATAACATTCCTGTGGTGACTACAGCAGTTGCTTACATGGAAAAATAACATTAGGAAAGTATTTAATGTATTTTTAGCTGTCTTTAAATGCATTTTAGCAGCTGGAAACAAGAGTAGTTAGTAGCACGTGACCTGCAAGCTCTCCATAGACCACCACCATGTGTGCAAAGAGCCACTGCTGGCAGAGAGACCCCAGGCTGGGCAACATTGGGTAGGGTGGTCAACTCTAACCTGGGGTGGTCACAGGAGGTCAGGCAAAAGGGTTTTAGTTTAGTTTTTATTTTAGTGGGTTGGAAAAGATAACAGTAAAAAACCCTGTGATTTTTAGTCCTTTATTTTCAGTGATCTGAGTTGTGGGAGATTTTACAAAACATTGTTCTGACATGCTTCAAAATACCTGGGATTGTTTCAAAAAGCTTAAGAAGATTTTAGAGGCTTGCAGTGGTAAAATATTACAACTGTAGAGATTAGCGAATAGAGTGCAGCTGAGAAAGGCAACAAACTCATAAATATCGCTTATTCCATCACTCCGTGAATCAGGAAAATCCTGAAATCCTCGTGAAGAGCAAGCCTCTCATCAGACTTTAGTAGGAGCTTTCCCCAAGGGAAGACTTTCCCTGTAACTCCCTCCTGCAATTGCTGAACGAGGGAACATCCTCTCCAGACCACCGTCTCTGGCCTTGCACCGCTCCCAGCATGGAGCCACAACCCAGCACTCTGATGTCAGCCTCCCCTGCTGCCCCAGCCCACAGCAAGTACGTTCATATGTCAGGGAAGAATATGCTCAACAGATGGAACTTCAGTACTATTTTTACCATTGCTGGTGCGGAGAATGTAAGAGAGCGTGATAATTGATTATCTGGGGCAACAGAAATGCACAGGAACTAGAATTTCAAGGATTAGGGTCTCCCTGAGGATTTTCTCCGAGATTCAGTGAAGGGAGAGATAACCTTTGTGGTGGAAACGGAAACACGGCTTTCAGTTCCCATCTGCAGCCAGGCTCTGGAGACAATAGTATTAAGGGTGATGTGAACTTCCTCTGTTCATCACCACAGGACGGGAGCCTCATGCAGTTATCTCTGCTTCTATAGCAACGCTTTTCAGCTTCTCACAGCCTTTTTTCATCCTACCAGAGATGTTCAACTGATGCCTGCATTTAACACGTCTGTGGGTAACGGTCCCGTGTTTCATCTGTTTTAAAGGATATTTGTGGAAATTAGGTTGGCAGTTTTATCCTGAGTAAGCAGGCTAATAGACTGTCACTCTGCATTACTCAAATGGCCATTACTCTTAGAAAATAGATGTTAGGTGTTTTCAGATAAGCAGCCTTAAACTTTTGCGGACTGAGCAAGTAGGATTTCATTGCAAGTGCATTGTCCCATTTTAGTGGAAGCTTTGCATTAACAAGCTCCATCTTAATAAATTATTCTGTTCAACCTGCCTTGTGACTTCCACTGCCCTTAATATTAAAATGTAAGCACAGATTTCCTCTCCCGAGGCTAAAAACAACTTACGCTAAACCTGAAAAATCCTCTCTCTGGATGAAGATAATTTTTCTCTGAGAGTAAGGAGAAACAAATATCCTTGCACTTCAGAGAGGAGGAATTTCTGCTGTAGATTGTTCTTCCTCCGTCTTGTTTAAAAAAAGGGAATCTTGACTTAATATATAGTCTGTTTCCAAACTTTTGGCATCTTTCACAAATATAGGCTGGCTGGCTTATGAACAGATAGCACAGTTTGTGTAGCCAAAGATAGTTGTCATCATGCACTTATTAATGAGTACACATATCTCTGAACATGAAATGCTGTGCTATTTTCAGAAAGGTCCTTTCAGATCCCATTTTCCAATCCTTTTAAAAAAAAAATCTTGTTTCCTTACTCTCCTTATATTTTTCTTCAAAGCTCAGTGGTGAAAAGCAGAGGGGAAAGGGACCTGGGAAGGAAGATGTTCTCATCTGTCCAGCTTCCCCATGTCAAAAGCTACTCTGTGCATGTCATTCCTGACAGAATGTTTGCCTAATCTGCTCTTAAAAAACTCCAGTGATGGGGCTTTGACAGTCTCCTTAGGCAATCTGCTCCAGCCTTTTGCTCTACCTGTCATTAAGAAGGGTTTCCTGATATCTAACGCACAATTATAGGCCATGATTTCCTGTGCCATCCATCATGGAGCTGACCTCACAGCCCAGTCAGCACCACCAAGTCGACTGCCATTTCCTCACTGGATGTTGCTTGCCAGCAATGACTGGTCCTTGGGTAACATACCCTCTCTTGCCTGCAGCAGCCGTGCTGGTGTGAGTGCCACGGGTTCTGTTGAGTGTCCATCCCAGTGTCCCATGGGCTGTCTGGCAGGCAAGTTTCCCTCTCGAATCCCCTGCAGCTGATGGGAAGGCGGCTGCTTGCCAGTAGTGGGTATTGAATTAGGAGGTTTGGGAAATCCCAGGAGAGGCACTGCCACTGTGAAGTTGCAGCAGTTTTGCGCTGATAAAACTAGCAGCAATCACCATGGTCCCAGGCCTCAGAACACTCAGAGCTGAAGCCTTTTTTGTCCTGGAACAAAATGTTCTGCCAGAGCAGTTGTACCATATATTGCATATATGCAATCGTGTGTGTCATTTTGGACATACATTTTTTTTGATGAGAACATCTCCATAATGATTTTAGCAGTTTAAAAGCATTTTTAAAAATGACAGAGATCACAGATTTGGCTTTAGGTTTTTTCAGTTGCTTCCTTTTAAACACTAGCAGGCAAAATACATCCCATGGCAGCCAGTCCTGATAGAGAAGCTGTTGATGCCAGCCTGAGGTCGAGATGCTGTGAAGCTGAGGCAGTTGCTTACTGTTGTGCAGAAGTGATTGAGAGTGAGCCAGTGAGGATACAGGCACATGACAATGCAAGATAAACTCTGAACCACTCTTTAGATATGCTTAGAATAGTACTGAACATTGTAAGACTGTCTTCTTCTACAAATTATTTACAACTGGAAGATGGTAGCAATGAATTAATGTAAAGCAACTGGAGCTTTAGCCCTGACTGCTGAGAGAGAAAAGGTATTTTTTACAATGGAAACCAGCTACCTAAACTACATATGCTTCTGCTGCCAGAGTAAATTATAGTAGTATGTAGCTAAACTGGTTTTGAGACTAGGAAATTTTAGTGATATCCAAAGCTAAATAAAAGAAGGTTTGGATCAGTGAGGGGGGACACATATTGCCATCAGCAGGGGAGAATAACTTTTGTGTAACTGGAAATTTGGGTAAGCGGGTTAAGGTCGGTGGGGTTTGTCTCTATATTTTGACACATGCACTGCAAACACCCTGATATCCATTTCATTTTACAAGGTGTGTGCGTGCACCAAGATAATGCTGTGAAGGGTCACTGGCAGGTTACAATGTGCCAGCCGTCACATGCACAATGTCTAGAATAGTGCCAAGATACAATTTCAGGGGTCTGGGGGCGCTGATAGCAGTCAGAGCCCTACACAACACCTGTGCCCCATGCTGCATCTCACTTAGCTCTCTGTCACTGAGCATCTCATAGGCACGTGTGATCTCGAGCTGACAAGTCCATTTCTGTTTGCACAAGGCATTTTTAAGGTCATTTGTCCCCTATTTGTCTTCTAGATAACCTGAAATAACTTAATTGAGTTGCCTGTATTCCTTCATGGGGGAGAGGACAAAGTTTGTTTTCAAAATGAGAATTAGGTTATTTTGGTTTTTTTACACAACAGTCAAATTTGGGCATTGTATTCCACACAGCATGGGAGGTAGATTTATTGTGTGAGAGGGGTTTCAGTTTCAAAACAATAGTTAAAAGAATAAGTTTAAACCTTCATTGATATAGAACTGATTTCAGGTGCTCAGGAATGCTCTGCCTCTTCCTTGTGGTTTGAGGCAACATTTTCCACTCTGCAGCTATTGAGGGCGGTGAAAGAAAATACCTATAAGCTGCTAGGAAATGTACAGAATAAACTCATTTTCCACTTCCCACTTCTTGCAATAGTCATCAGTTGTAGATACTAATCAAAAGGTACTTTTGGACAAACTTTGCACTTTTAAAAATGATACTTTGTGTTGTGCGGACTTTGTTCACACCCCATGGCTGACAGACAACAGTCCAAATCAAAGCCCACTGGAGTCAATGGGTCTTTGATGAAAAGCAACCCTTTAGTGTTTTCCTTAAAATTCTCTGGTGTTAACCCATGGCTCCCCTTTCCCACCCTGTCTCCCCAGGGAGAGACAGAAGCCTATTTGAAGGCAAACAACCCTTAGAGCCTACAAGGTGCAAATATCTTTCATAAATGCCAACTCTGAAAAAGCTTGGGCACGCAGAGTGTGACACACAAAGACAGGCCGTTCACACCACACAAGGGGGGAACGATATGCCAGCAGTGTCACAGCCTCTGATATGTGTGTGCGCTGATTGTACCCAGGCATCTCTGGAACCCCCAGCCCTGGGGGAGGGATGGGAGATGGGGAGCAGGACTACCTGCTCCTCTATGCATCATCTCCGCCTGCTTCCCTTACTCCCCCTCTAGTTGCCTCCCCCCTGTGCCCTCCTCCTCTCCCCAGCTTTCTCGGGCAGGGGCTGATTTAAATAGGTTGGCAGGGAGCCAGGAGCTCATCATTTTAATGCAGTGTAAAATGGAATGTGCATAATTATATGCAAGCCATATGTGAGGGAGACAGCTCAGCTGTGAATTTTGGGAGGCTGCGAGAGGGAGAGAACGAACAGTCAGGGATCAGATGAGATGGAGCGGAACGGAGTGCAAGTGTCACTCAAATGAACAGTGTAATGAGTGTATTGCTGACACTCCTCCTTTCACCTGCTTCTCCCTTTTGCTTTAACTCAAAAGCAGAAAACACTGTAGATGAGAAGGGAAAAATACTATATGTAAGCAGGATTGCTAATGGGCTCTGGTAATGTCTCCATTTAAACTTCAGCTTTCCTAATTAACAGCATAGCTCCAAATAACCGGTAACTTTTCACGCATCTTTGTCATTAAGTATTTCGACCGCATTCGACTGAAGGATCATTGTTCTCACTAGGTGATGGCTCCTTTCAAAGCTTCGCTTAAACACGGAGGGGTAATCCATGTATCTATAGTAGCATTACGTGTAAATTATGAATATGAACACTTACCTTTTTATTTTGGCCTTGCTGTTAAACTGAAAATACAAGTAAATTATCTAGGGATTGCTTAAGCATGTCAAAAAGTTTAAACGAATACATATGTAATGTAATCCTGAAAAATGCAATGAAGTAAAATTGAAACCCTGAGTTACAGTTTCCAACTCAAATATTTTGTTTTGGATTTGTCTTTTGTTGTTCTGATTACTACACCACAATGAATTTGCATGTTCAACCTAAGCTATGTAAGAAAACAGGATCCCAAGTTCTCGTATCTAAGTATACTGCCTATTTAAATAAACTTTTAAATAATGTTGTATTTGGGATTCCCATCTGTTTTAATGATCTGAGCTGTTATGCTTTTAGCTATTTTTTTTTTCCTTCCATTATTTGTAAGTCCCTAAATAGGCCATTATATTTCCCTTCAGGCTAGAGATGAAGATGGACATGCTGAAAATTTTCCCCAGCAGCACTATGCTAAGGAAACTCCAAGACTTGCCTTCAAGAATAACTGCGAACTACTTGTAAGAATAACATACTTCCAACAAGTCTAGATTGTTACTTTAGCACAGTGAAAACCGTTTTGTTTTTTTTTTTTTTTTTGAAAGGCTTGTGTTCATTATGACATACATTATGAAATATGATAGGGGTGGGTTTTTTTGTTTATTTTTTTTCCTGTTTAGCTTTCTAATGCTAGTTCTGCTATCCGTGAACAATTTAAAATATCAAATTGCTTGAAAAGATCTCTTATATTTGGTGACAGCACATGAATAGCCTTGTTGTACTACCTGGTCTTGCACGGTAAATCAGGGAGAGCCAGGCAGGGACAGGCTGGTGATGCATGAAAATCCCTCACCCCCTACCCCTAACCCTGAGGCACCCAAAAACTCACTTTCCCATCCACCTTTTAGCTCTGTCTTGTTTTTGGGTAGTGATGCCATGTTTTGTTCTGCTGACATGCAGTAGTGCTTTTAGAGCTCGCCTATTCCTGCCCTTTCTAGCTGCATGCAGGCGGGAGCATCCTCTCCACTCCTCTGCACTTCTCTCCCCAGCTTTGAGGAAAGAGCAAAAGCCAGGAAAGCACATACATGGAGCCTGGAGTGTTTACAAGCCGTAAGAGAGTTGATACCAGCTGTGGAAGGATCTCTATTCCAAGGCAGGGTTAAGTTGCTGTTCATTTTAGCATTTGCAGCTAGGCAGGATTGCCTATTATATTTCTATTAAATTAATCTATTGGGACCTAATGTTCTTGATTAGCTTGCAAAAATGAGTGCTTCATGATGAGATTTTCTGTTTGCCTAAAGTAAACATAGACTGGATTGTAAAACATTTAAGAGAGATTCACACACAGCTTTCAAAATGGGAGTTTTGCATGAATGGGTAGATCTCTCCCTCACATTCACCTTTCTTCTCGGCCATGAGGAAGTATATCTTTTAGCTAAATGGAAATATTTGTGAGGAGTTGGAACATGGGGTAAAGTTTTGAAACCACCACCTTTTCTCTCATTTTAACTACAGAAAAGGCAGGTGGCCACGGAGTCACAAGCTGTGTTTCCCATGCATCAAAACTCATGTCTGCATCCCCTGCAGAGAATGCAGGGCCAAACACTTATCTTGGTGTCCCAATGAAATCAAGCTGATGAGCTGATGAAACCCAGTATGAAAGCTGGCCTCCAGATCGAGACAAGTGATCGGAGAAGCACAGACTGAAGGGTGGCAGCTCAGGGGTGGAGGCCAATCCTCACTCCTGACACTGGCCGGAGTGCAGAGCACCTTGAGCTAGTGGGCCCATGGGCTCTCCTACCCCTGAGGTGTCCCCCATGCAGAGCCAACCCCTGGTTAGGTAATGACAGTGCTTTTTAGAGCCACAGGTGTCACTCAGAGACATCAGGAAGACCAGGGTTACATCCTAAGGGGAAGAGAGTAGACAAACACAAAAAGCGATTCCCCGGTGCAGTCACAGCTCTTACACCAAATAAGTGAAACTGTTTCTTTAAGGCCATGATTAATTACTGTGCTACTGGCCAAACCAGGCCCAACAAACCATCACTGTACATCCGGGTGCCCCCAAAGTCAGTAGGTCTTCTTGGTGTTGGAGAAGTTCAGGACTACAGTGGGGAGACAACACGATATAAAATAAGTTACACATGATTTTGATTGAAAATCTGCTTTTATTTTTCAAGCAAGCAATCAATGAACCAATTAAGCCCCTTTGTGCTATTAAAAGCAAGCATTCTTTTAATGCCCAGTTGATGATCCCTTTATTGATATGTATTTAAGTTTTTGTATTTTTTTATCACACATGTACCTGGCAAATCTCAAGTCATCCAAGTTAGCCTTTCATGTGCGTTTAGGAAGTAATAAAAGCAATTTGTCATAGTTTTATTTTTCCTATGCTGTTGGAAACAAAATTGGCAGGGATGTAAGCTGTTCTCAATTTGTATGTGAAGAGAAAAAAAGTAGACAAATAATGAATATGTACCTCTGCTATCTTTAAATATGTATTTTAGGAACTTTCAGTGAAAGTGTTATGTTTTGGTGTTGGGGGAACCAGTGTTATTTGTCAAAGATGTTACATGTTTCACAGAGAGGTAGTAGTTTTCTTTCTACATTTTTTTGAGAGGGAAACAATGCTATATGTTAAAATGTTCTCAAGAGTAAAGCAAATTTCACAGGAACTGGTCATTCACACAGCATCTTTCTCCTAAAGGCTGGTCAGCATCCTACAGTAGTGCTAGGAATCATTTCTGTGGGAGGGGAGAAGGGAAAAAAAACATGAGAGGAAGGAGTGAGGACAGCTGCTTCCTCTAAAAATGTACCCAGCGTCCTAACAGTGTAAGTCAGATGCTGGCTGAGCAGAAAGCTGAGATTTCTTTCACTGGAAAGAGAAACTGAAACTTGTTAGTGCTTTTGAGAATCAGGAAATGCTTGGACTTTTCTCAGTGCGGTTGAGAGTAAGTGCTGTCATAGCCTGTCAGGTGAAATTGGAAGTTTCGGCTCAAAAGTGGTTTCATCGCTTTAGGGTTCAACTGCCGTTTTCCAGCAAGGTTTCTTCTGGCAAGCGCAGGCTCCTGTCTTTGGGAAATGCTAGTGCTGGGAGGATGCTGCTAGGTGGGACTCGGGGACTGGGATGCTGCTGCTGGGTCTGTGTGGCAGGGCTTTCCTGCAGGAGCTGCTGCGCTATGCTGGCCAAATCTTCACATCCCAGGTCACTGGCACACACAGCAAGCTTCAGCTCCTTAGGACTTAGAGAGGTTTGAAAGCACAGGAACATTGAATGTTACAAATGGTATGCTTTCTTCATTTACGTGCTCCTCAGGAGATAATTTGGGTAGTGAGGTACAACTCAGCTATTCACAGGGTTTTTTTGAGACGTGAGCTTAGCAGGAAACAGGAGGAAGAAAGGTATAATTTAGGCGAAAGAAACCCCTAAAGGGCTTACAGTAGTTCTGTGCATTGAGAAAATAGGTGACAACTGAGGATGCTGATTGGTGTGGAAAGCCATTGTACAGTTACAGGATCAGGCTGCCCTAAATCCAGATGCATTGTGTCACACTGTCTGCTGTAGAGCACAGAAAACAAAGAGGTTAAGGTGCTCTAGTTAGTGCAGACATCAAATTTTCATTGTGAACGATTCAGTGTTTTTGAGAATTGTGTTAAAGTGATAAATACTGGAAACTACATAAAACAAAGTTGTTTTTAAAGAGCTGGGTGAGCATGCCGTCTTAGCCAGCTGACCACCCTTCTTCCCATAGGTGCTGCCTTGGGATTTTAGTTTCTTATTCCACAAGTGGCTAGAAGCTTTTCTTTTAGGCACTTCTCTTTGTTTCCAGAAGGAAAAGGCAGAGTTTAGTCCTGATTGTCAAGGAGCAGTATAGTCCATCTAATAGTGGATGTGGGGAGAGAGATGGGATTAACTGCAGAGAAAGGGTAGGTTGGAATGAAAAGGCCAGTGAAAAGCCCACAGCCTCAGCTCTAGCCGGATGAAATTCCTGAGCCATTGCCTAGAGAAAGGAAAAATCCATCTGGCACCTACCCGAGTTACTCAGGGAAGGAAGAGCCATGCTTGGATGCCTTTTAACAAAAGTGGGAAAGAAAAACCAACAGTTCGTCCTCACTCACCATCCCACCCCACCTCCAGTTACTCAGAATATTGAGTCTAGGTTGCAGATTGGCATGCTGCTGTATGAGCAAAGGAGGGTTTGATAGGTTAAGGAAATTAAATGCCAGGTTGCTTTCCAGATCATTTGTTTATGGAGATGATCTGAATACCACTCACTGCTAGGGGATTATATGTAAAGCAAACAAATAACCAAACAAAACATAAATACCCTGAAGAAAAAACTAATTCCAGTCCCACACCCAAACATGATCCAGAGTTTTCCTGCAGTAAAATCATAGTCTTTTTTTTTTCTCTTTGAAATAAAAAAGTCTTCTTCGAGTAGTTCTGCTCTAGGAGGATAAATTCTTGAGTCTGGTATACTATGAAGTATAAGGTAGTAGTACTGGTGCTTGGAAGCTGTTACATAAAAGAAACAAAACAAAATATGCTTCTTACTGGATTTAATGCAAACGCATCTACAGCCAATTGTCTTTAATCACTAACAAAAAGATGCAAAGAAAGCTCTGAAAATACATCTACGACTCAAATCTGAATGTTCTCCTACAAGCGAACGCCTTTAGGCTGGCTTTGGGCAAGGCTGAGAGGAGCCAGAGCTATAGCTGGTACTGCTTGTAGTCATCTCACTCTGAGCAGACTGCTCTGTTCCAGCACTGAAGGCAGGGTTAGGAATCATGGCATATGTGAGGCATCCAGACAGGGCAGCAAGGGTGCAGGCGGAGTAACCTCAGCATCACGACACCAGAATGTGGAACAGGTTTCATACCTATGGGAAAGATTTTTAAAAGCACTGAGAGTATTTGTGACCAGATGAGGCCAGTGCAATTTGTAGCTGTATTCAAGTTAAATGTAAATATGCATATTGGTATTCTTTGGAGGCTATGAGAGTTTTGGTTTCAGAAAGCGAGCTTGAAATTCTCTTTTAAAGATACTTCACCTGCTTCCTGTGCCCCGGTGTCAAGCAAAACCCTCCCTGTTAGTGCTTCAGCATTGAGTCCATTTGTAGTAACAGTACCTTCAAAGGGGAGCTGAGTTAGAGGGAAGTAGGTTTGCTCATCCCTTCTCTTGTCTTTCCAAACTTTTGTCTCCCATGCTGCCTCCTTATTCTTCGCAGAAATGAGGAAGAGAGAGAGAGAGAGTGAAGACTTTTGCCCATGTAGCTCACCCCATTAGGTGCAAACCATCAGAGGGAGAGGGAGAGCACTTCCTTTATCCTGGCCCGGGCTTTGGGATGCACTGAGCTTTCGGACAGAAGGCTGGAGCAGAGCTGCTGCCCAGCAGCTGTGAGGGATGCAGGGCCACATCTAGCCTTTCAACCTTGCCATCAAGAGATGATTTTGCTACCCTTGAAGGGCAGGAGGGGAGAGGAACATAAGACCTGTGACATACTGTGGAGCTCCAGGTTGTAGAGCTACTGGTACTAAGCCTGACGAGAGTTAAAGCCTCCGTGGCACTGCCTACCATTGTTTCAGCATCCCTCGATGTTCACTGCACCTCACCGCTGGTGCTATTTTTTAGTGATTTACCAATGAATTTCATGAGTTTCTTGCTCTGTTTGCTACCACAGTCTGAGAGCAGCTGGTACTGCTGTCAGCTGCACCACAGTATAGGCAGCAATTCGATCAAATGGCCATGCAAAACCCATGAAACAGCCAACAGAGAGCCTACCGTTAGTTTTGGGGGACTTTGGATCAGGCACAGAGAGCTGTCAGAATGGCAGTTACAGCTCTGGAACAAAAATATTGAGAAAAGCAATCATAGCAGTGAATTGATACTGATGATGTTAAAACCTCAGTAATCTTGGCCATATGAAATTCATCCTTTCTTGTGACTGAAATAACAGTGAGGCTTAGGTCATATCTTAGGCTAATTGCTTGTAACATTTCATTTTCAAAAACTAAATCATTCCTGAGTTATGACAGAATATTTATAAAAGAACCTCCTCAAAATGCCACCAAAAAACTTGCATTCTGTTTCTTTTCAAGTGAGGGCAACAAAGGAAGAGAAATTATTGTGAAGTTTTTCTGGCCCTTGATTGCTACCAGGCTGAACAAAGGGGGCTACGTGGCATTAATCTTAGGCATACCCCTAAAGACTGTTCAAGTCCACAGGTGCTGGGTGAATGCATTGAAAAAAGTCAGCGCTCAGTCCACAGGCAGATCTGTATCCCCAAAGGGAGAGAGGAGCCCTGGAGACAGCTGTCCCTGGCTGACCCTCCATTTCTCGCTGCCTGCCTGCACAGGTAGGCACTCACGGGGCGCTGGCAGCCTGATAGGCATCTTGCTGCGATAATGCAGGAGCAAATACAGAGCTGCAGCCTGCCAGCCACCCCGCGGTATGCTGTCCCTGGGAAATGATAGGCTCTATGCCTGTCCACACAGATCTTTTTACTGTCCTAGAACAAATGCCTCCACTGTCTTGCCCGGCGCATGGGCTGTGTCCTTCTTGCTCTGCTTTTTAGTTCTATGTTTTTCTACCCCTTAATGGAAGTGAAGATCATTGCTCACTGTTACAGCAGCAAAAGCTGGACCTGGGAGGTTTGGGTCCTGTTTTTCAAAACCCATTTGGATGCGTTCCCGTGTGAGAGGCATCTGCTTTAGCAGGGGTTTGGACTACATGGTCTCTAGAGATCCCTTCCAACCCCTACCATTCTATGATTCCACGATTCTGTTCCTGGGGCAGCAGCAGCCCTTCTTGGGGGTCTTGAGAGATTTCACCGGTCTTTCAAGTCTTGCGTTCCTGTTCCCTCATCTTGTACTACCATTCTGCTAAAGAACTGTGCTTGCTTTTCATGACTTTGCCATATTTAGAACTCCAAAACCTCTGATCCAAATGAATAGGATCCCTCCTGTTAACTTTAAGTGGGCCCTGAGTGACACCCTGTATTCTGTAGACAAGAAAAGATGAATTACTGCTTTGAGATGTCGTTCCCCTTTCTGACTAAAAATTGCTGTTGGCCAGCTAACAGCCAATTTAAAGTGTAGAAAACATGATCTTTATTAATAATGTTTAAGCTGAAGGCTACAATCAGAGCCCAGCTGTAGGAACTTAGAGAAAACACAACCCTGTCATAGCAAGGCTGAAAGAGCAGCTCTACTGGAAATAAGACCCAAGCCCAAACCAGGGCAAGGGATTCCCCACTCCTCCTGCAGAGGTGGGCAGGGGAGTGCCGTTAACCCTTAAGAGCAGCAAGTAGGGTAAACCTCTGTCAGTTCCCAGCTGCACATTAAACACAAGGTGTAAAATCCCCAGGAGCATGGAGAGCGGGGAGAAGGAAGGTTAAGAGTTGGGGACAGAAGGAATGAAGCTGCCCTGTGGCCAGGGATGCTTTGCACACAAGCAGACTGCCACCCCCAGTAGCTTTACGTAATCACCACCTTTTCTGTGCAGCAAAACAAATTAAAAAAGAAGATTCAGGGAGCTGAAGAGATGGAATAAAAGGTGTAGCAGTAAGAGGGACGAGTGGCATGGGAAGGGAGCAGATTTGGGAAAGGCCAATGGCTACTGGCAGTGGATGTTTTGGCCCGCCATAGCCAAGAGCGATCATATCCCCTTTCCTGCAGCACTTGTCTCGGATATGCTAGAAATAGCAAGCAACTTCGCCCCAGTGTCTCTGGTTTAGCATTTTCCTTCATACCACTACAGAAGCATTATTTTGGGATGTGACACTTGACACTTTGTGAACACAAGCCTGCCTTTCCTCAGAAGAAGGCATATTTTCTGATTTTCTACATCACCATTGTTAATATTATTATTTTGAAAAAGCATCAAGATGCATTTTTTAAAAAGGAAAATAGTTAAAATCCCATTATAGCTCCAATTGTGTCATCTTCCTTCCCAGAAAAAGCATTATTTTTTTATTAATAAATGTGCAATTACTGGTGACCTCTGAATGATTTCTCCAACTTTAATTCATCCTCACTGCAATACTGTGTTGTAGTACTCTGTTTTTACTCTTTGCTTTCCCCATTTGATGTGTTTACTGAAGTTACAATTCTCATATTAAACATGTTCTCGTTGAAAAATTACTTTTTCAAAAATGCTCTTTTAAAAAACCTCCCATGTTTTTGTTGATCTGGAATTTAAACAAGCAAAAAGTCAGGAAACCATTGATCGAAAATGCATTTTTAGCAGGCTACATTTTAAATAACAATTTCAACGAACTTTAAAGTTAAAAATTGTCAGCCATCCCCCCACCCAAACCTCTATAAAACTGAAAAAAACCCTCCAGGTTTGTAGACCTTGGAAAGAAAACCAGTTGTGAATCGTGTCTGCGATTTATGAAACTGGCATTCATAAGCGATTTAAATAAAATTCAGACAGTTTTTATAGAACGTTAAAGAATAAAGATACGCCTTGTTCCAAAGGAAGTGAAGCGCAGTGAAATAAAACTCATCTGATTTCCTTACACATAAACTGGAAATAAAATTTCCAAAGTCATCACCCAGAGCTATAAATATTTTCTTCTTGGGGTCTGTGCAGGAGATGCAGGTGTCTCAGTAGGGCCCGTGGGGCACCATGGTAGCTCCCTGGGAGGAGCTGTCCCTCGCACACCATCTTGCCACTGTCTTGCCCACCTCACCGCACAGGCTCAGGCCCTAAAACTGCCTTTATTTCCCTGGTGCTCAGATCCTTTTGCACCTCTGACCCTGGCCCTCATTCATTCAAAATGATAATGCAAACGGGTTTTGACAGGTCTGAAAAGATGCTGACATAGGCCAGTGTGACTTTCTATAATGGTGCAGTTGGCTTAGGCCTCATCTTGCCACATGCATTGTTCTCCTGTCCTGGTTTGGGCTGGGATGGAGTTAACTTTCTGGTTAATACAGCTGGTACAGGGCTGTGGTTTGGATTTAATGTGAGAATAATGTAGATAATACAGTGATGTTTTAGTTGTTGCTAATTAGTGCTTACCTTGATTTGAGGACTTTTCCATTTCCCATACTCTGCCAGCGAGGAAGTGCACATGAAGCTGGGAGGGGGCATGGCTACGACATCTCACCCAAACCGGCCAAAGGGATATTCCGTACCATAGAACGTCACCCCCCAGTGTAGAAACTGAGGCAGTTGGTGAGGAGAGGCTGATCACTGCTTGGGACTGTTGGGAAATCTCACAGCGGGTGGTGAGCAATTGCATTGTGCAGCACTTGTCTTTTGGGTTTTATTTCTCTCTTTTTTTAATAGTCCTTTTCATTACAATAATAACAATAGCAACAACAATAACAATAATTTTATTGTTGTTGTTGTTATAATATTTATTCTGGTTTAGCTACTATACCGTTCTTATGTCAACCCATGTGTTTTACTGTTTTTTTTCCTGATTCTCCTCCCTATCCCACTAGGAGGGTGTAGGAGCGAGTGAGTGATCATGTGGTGCTTCGTTGCTGGATAGGGTTAAACACCACACCTCTCCATTTAAAATGAAAAGCATTTGGAGGCTTTGACGCCTTGAAGAACCGACATGCAGTGGTAAGAGAGTGGGATTTTGAAAATGACGAGCCCATGCTCTTTTTATTTCTCATAGTTGAGAGCCAGCCAGTGGGAAGGAGAGTTGAGAAGAGCCTGGCCACCATTCATCTGGACCTCAGGGAGGCTTGAGAGTTTTCTGGGATGTTGAGTGTGCAGCTCTCTCTCTTTAAGAATCCCTAGGACTGTGCAGGGCTTCCAAGAATGATGTCCCAAGAAGGCAGAGTAACACCACACAGTTATCTGAAGGCACACTTTAAAAAGATCTGTCTGCAAGGAGTGTGTACGTTGCTTATCACCGCTGTCTGTAGCAGACATGTTTTTTTACATCTCAACAGTGATGTGTATTATATTGCTTTCATGATGAAAAGAAAACCCTCCAAAATATAAATCCTGCATTTTATTATAGAAGTTAATACCAATAATTACTTAAAATCTAATGAATTTAAGTTCTCACTTAATTGCTTTTGAGTAGCTCACTTATTAAAAAGAAGCAAGGACATATTCATTTAATGAGCAGCAGCAGCCTTGGCCTAGCATCTGCCTACATTCTCTTTTCAATTAATCAATTATAGTCCAATGGTGTGTAATTACACATTAAGAAAGTTATTGGATATCACAGCATGGCTGTCCCAGGGGGCTCATGAATACACTAATATAACACACCTGTAATGACCTGTTCTCAGATCTGCAAATTGCTCCCATTTCTCTCTCTCTCTCATTGCTAAATGAAGATGAGAGCAATTACCATTAACTTTTTGAGTCACATCTAGTCAATGAGAGAGAAAAAAGATCCCTACCAGCATTCATAATAAATCTGCCTGTTGGTACTGAGTATTTTAACTGCACCAGGCATCGAGCTGGAAGGCAGTAAATGTGCATCAGGGTCACACAGGCTTGTGGGGATCCCGGGGCCAGTCTGGCCTGAGCACACACTTCACCTGTAGACAAGAGAAACAGGCAAGCAAGAAAATCTCATCAGATCGTGTCCAGGTGTAATTTGCCTGGCTTGGGTTGAATCAAACCTAACTCTGGAGCTGATCCCTATGCAGTGGCTCTGAGTCTTTGCATAGCAACTAAGCCATGTTGCTGTTGTGTTCAGGTTTTTTTCGAATGCTAGAAAGAACAAAATTTACTATGTAATGGCACAGAGGCTTTGGCTCCATGAGAGGATACAGTCACGATGCTCTCTTATTAATGCATAACCAATGCAACCAAGGAGAGATTCTTAATCTACATAATGAAGTCTGACAGATTCTAAATTGGTGATTTAGTCAACTAAGGGGTCAAAAAATACTCCATTGAAGTGAGCTTTTGATGGCTCCGTAAGTCAAGCAAAGGATGGTATCTGTCAACATTTTTATAAATGTTGTCTTGCACTGTGTGATTTTGATGAGGCATTGTCTCTCTCTCTCTCTCTGGGAAGAAGTGTCTGTTTCCTTACACAAAGTTTTCTTGGTCGTGCTTTCATTTGCACACTGGGGTCTTTCAGGTGGGTTTACGTGCAGATCAATGTGCAGCAATATCTTGAGCACAGCTGTTGTTTTCAAGCAAGGTCTGTTTTGCTCATAGTGACCTGAATTACTTCCATGCTGTATGCCCTCCACTAAACTAGCATTAACAGCTTCCATGAAACCTTTATCATGTTGGAGGTCATTTCTTGTTTTAAGGACCGTGCGTGTCTCCTTGTGCTTGTTCTCTCTTGAGATAACACTCCTGAGGGGATTCAGGAGATAAAATGTTGCTCTTAATTGCACTTACAGTGAGGCAATGTATGTTTCAGTCTAAGCTTCAGCTAGGTCCACATTTCACTCTGTGCCACATTTCTTCCCTGTTCTACAGCACTCTTTGGTTTAGGGCACGGTTTGGTTCACATGCCTCTCTGTAGCATCACAGCATTTGACATCTGGCCTGAACTCTCACTCCAGGACCCGCTGATAGTTAACAGAGGAAAGCAAGCACTTCTAGAATTCATTTTACTCAAAGTAATTAGATGATGATTTAGGATTGGTCAAGCCACCTTTAGATGTGGCTATGTCTGTTCATTAACTAGATAAATAGCTTCCATATGACACATTTTTGATATTTACAGTCATGGGTTGAACTACATATTTCTGCATGTGCCTAACATCAAATTTGCACGTAGAGTCATTCAATTAAAGCAGAGGGACTGTTAGTATATTTGAAGTTAGGTATCTGCTGACTTTGTCTGTAGATGTCTGGTCTCCAGCTTTGAAATGAGGATGCTGTTATTTAATTGCCTTTGCGTGTCATTTGAGATTAAAATGTTAGAAGCACAAAGCGATATCTATTATTTAATATTGTGTTATACTCGAAATAGCTAACAACAGCATCCTTGGTATTTGCAGAGAGTTTCATTTATTATGAATTATTATCTGACACAATAGGAGAAAACAGGTTTCAATGTTTACTTTTAGATATTTAAAAACAATTTGAGTGGCCAGGCATAGTAACTGCATAGTAACTGAAGCAAGCAGAACAGTGAGCATGGATCCCAAAAAGTGATCGAAGTGTACACATGTACAATGTTTTCAAATTCTGCTCAATGCACAGCTTTTCTTATGCTCAGGACCAAAATTCAGTTCTGTGCTTTTGAGATTGTTTCAACTTTTTTTATATCAATGTGTGAATGATCAATTAAAAAATACTTTAAACAGAGAAGTGAACACCATTACAGTCTAGGGCTTTAATATACAATCCCATGTTCAGTTATACATATTGGTCCTAAAATATCTGTTAGTTGACTCTTCAGTTGTGTAGTTTTTGCATGTCTGATGGGGAAGAAGATGGTAATTCATTCAGCTGCAAAAATTCATTTCTAGCTGTATTCTCCAAAAGAGGCTGTAACTCTTTGCATGTCACTCTCCTAATTGAGCAATAAACTCTGTATTGTACTAATACTTTTTATTGTGAGGAATAAACACGCTTCTCCTAGACAGGCAGAGAAATAATTGACCACCTGTGGCCAGTCCTGAATGAACGTTGCTGCACATGCCACTGCAATGAATGCCTCCTTAGTCACGATGGGAAAGGGTCATTTTCTGAGAGACTTTTTTTTGTGGTGTAGGAAGCTAACACAGCTGATTCATTTCCCCTTTCTAACAACGTGGATTCCTGACTGCCAAGGGAAGAAGCACTTCGTGCTTACTCGGTTACTGACCCTCTTCTCTGTCTTTGGGATTCAAACGGCAGCTTCATTTGTTAAACACATTAAGGAAAGGTCCAGATTCTGGCTCGAGCCAGGGATGCCTTTATATCACTCTGGCAATAGAATGAAGTCTCCAAAGTTGATGTGCATGCAATGTGCTCCCGTGGCTCCTTTCTGTTGCCAGAGTGATGCAGAGGAGTCTCAAAGTGGATGAGAATCTGTCCCAAACATGGGTTTATGTAATGCCGGAAGATAGTGTGCTGGGACATTGTGCTGGTGTATCGTGTTACAGCTGGCTTGGCAACAAGTCATAAGGGCTGAAGGATGCTGGAGACTAAAATAATGAAGAGCTAAGAGTTTGACTCAGTAGAGAGAAATAGTAAATGCTTCACTTATCAGTTATTTTTCACTTTGAATTGGTAACAGACTGGGACCATATCTCATGTAACTCACCCGATCCTTCAGGATCCAGTCTCCTTTTTAAATTGGAAGGACTGAGTGCCATGAGAAAAGCAGGCAGATGACAGTCCTGGGTGTGCATGCACCCATGGCACATGGTGGCCCTGTCAGAGCTTGTGCCTGGGATGCAACAGCATCCCCATTGGGAGTGTGCACACCCTCACAGGCACAGGGGCTGCACAACACCTGGAAAATGTGTTCAGTTCTATCCTTCACAGATCCTATTTCTTCCCTTCAGAGAGATTGCAGGGGGCTGTGTTGAGTAAGTGCTTTTCACCCCAGCAGGTGTGCTTGGTGTATTGCCACAAGGCTCTGTGCCATCATCCTTCTTATTCACCACACCATGATCATTTAGTGAGGGGTTGTGGCCTAGCTACTCACACAGTCCAGCAGTCCAGCTTTAGGTCTCTTTTTCCTCCAGCACAAACCAGGGCTGAAAGTCTCCTCAGTAGCAAGGGATGGGCTAAGGCCTGGATGAGTGCAAGCTATCCAAAGTTCAAATGAGATTAGCTTGATATCACTGCAGTCAGCGAAAGGAAATAACCAGAGGGCCTGGCTGCTGACATGCTCCCAGCATAAATGGAAATATTTGTCCATGTTGGTTATCAAAATCCTTCCTTGGGGACCTCACTGAAATCTCAGCTGCCCTATGTCACCACACAGCTGCATTTACAAAGTGGTGGCTTTTCTTTCCACTGCCACCCTGGAAAGATGTGCCCCGTTGGTGTCCCTGAGCTGCTGTCCCTCTGTGGACACCTCTGAGCTCAGCTGGGAGGTGGGGGCTGAGCAAGCCACAGCAGCCTGCTTGGGTGAGCTGCATCACCTTGCTCACACAGTTGGAGAGCAGGCCGTGCTTGCCTTAGGTGGGATTTACGACAATCCCACTGCTGTTTGCCTCCAGCTCAGCTGAGTCGGTGTGAGTGCTGGGAAGAACTATCATGTAGACAAGTCTGGCCCAGTTTCTCCCCAGCCCATGCTGTTAGAGAAACCTGCTGAAAGCAAATCTGAGGAAACAGCTCTGCTGTAAAACACTTGAGGATTACCAGTGGTGCAGGTATATTTTGCCCAGAAGGCGAAATGCCTTTTTGAATGTTTATGGACTGACGGGTGCTGCAGTTCTTGGTCTCTCTTGGTTGGCTGCTAGTTCCCAGGTGCTGAGCTAGCAAAATCCTGCATGTCCTGGAGAACCTTTGTTTTCAGAGCCCCTTCTTGAGTGACAGAGTGACAGCACATCAATACCATGGTGTACCACGACAGCAGGAGTACTGTGGAGGTACAACATTCCGCGTGTGCAGGGCCCTGGTCCTGCTCCTAAATCCTTCAGGATACATGCATATACTCATACAAGCTGCTGTGAGTGTGGGGACTTGCCATCACTCTCAGGGCTACAGAAACTACAAAGAGAACAAACAGAAATTAGCCTGGACCTTGTTGATCCTTCAGGAGCTCCAGATAGCTCTGTCTTAGAAGACGGATTTGGAGAGTGCCTGGATTACACAACTTGAGTGAACTACAAGTGTTGAGATTCCACATTGTGTGTTGCCACTGGAGCTTCTCTCCTGGGTGGTATTTTCTCCTTTTTGTAGCTATAATCACAGTGCTCAGTGAGGCTCTGGGAGGACCCTAACTCAAGGCAAGTCACTCTGAATTTGAGACAAGTGCTTCATCTGAATGTATATACAGTGAAAATCTAGAAATGGAAAAAAATATGTTACTTCCTTTAGCCAGTGCATTGATTCTCAAGCATATCTGTCCCATGCCTTAAGCTGCAGGAGGGAGAGGGGTAAGACAGTTGTTCACTTTTCTGTTAACGGAGAAGCAGTGAGTGTCACAGTCTGGTCTGAGAGAAATTGTTCCACAGTCTTGATAGTGTGTGCTCCCTTTTAGACAGCTTCACTTTTGAGAGAAGGCACTGAGGGCATTTTGAATCTGTGCCTGGCACATATAAGCATAACATAGGACCAGTGCAAGTGAGAGGAGAAGAGAGAAAAAAAGGGCACAGGATTTGGTGAGGAGAGGGAAGTGATTTCAGGCATTTGTGACACCGCGGGAACCTTGCGTGATTAGCGTCTTCCTGAGCATGGTGTACCCTAGAGAAAACAGAAAATGGGTAGAGATGGGGTGGAGAGAGCGAAAACTACCTGCAGATGCAGCATCTGAAAACATCCAGGGACAAAGCGACTGTTTTTAGCAAAAGTGCAAACAGTGATAGATGCCGTGGGGCTGCCATCAACTAAAATTTGGCTATAAGCAACATATTCATATTTAAACAAGTCAGCTTTGCACATTGAAACGAGCAAACACTCAAACTGTGCTTGTTTGTTTGTTGTGCAGAAGCCATCAGCTTTTACTCCTTATCCCTTCACTGTGGCGGTGGTGCAGAGTGACAGTGACGGACTGTCTGTCTGTCTAGCTTATCTGCAAGGCCACAAAACTTTTGCATCTTGTATGGCATGATAGGCTGTTCTCCTGCAGCAGTGGAAAAATATGAATCTGGGGCTGCCCTTGCAAAAGTACCATCTCCTGCAGAGCGCTTCCATTCCTGTAAGCTCACTTGGCACAGTTTGTACAGCTAGAGCACATCCACTATGAAACCTAACACTGGGATGCACATGAATAAAATCACACAAAATCAGGAGAGGAGCGAGCATCAGAAAAGCTTTTGAATGCAGGGGGCAAACCAGCAAGGATGGAGTTCCCACAGTTTCTCTCCTGCTTAGAGGAGGCCTGCGTCACTTCTGGTAAAAGGCCTCCAGCTTACACTAGCATTATACTTGGCCAATTATCTTATTTAGGTATCTCATATACATTTAGGTCTTTAAAAGGTCAACTGCAGAGCATGGCTGGGCTTTTTGAAGCTGTAGGACTGGAAGCCTTGCTTCTAGCATCGTTAGAAAATAATTGCTTGTGAATGTCCAGGGATTTGAATCTCCATGTTGGAGCTCTGAAAAGGAGGACAGGAAGGTTTGAAATGTTTTTGAAACAGCTGCTGCTAACGTTACACTCACTGCAGATGCTGAGCAGGGAGCAAGTGGAGCATGCCGGGGGCACCACTGCTGCGCCTCACCTGCCTTGGGACCCTCGCCCTGGGAGACTGTCCCCTCAGGCTGCTTCTCTTGTCGCTGTCCCCAGCACAAACACGCTCCTCTGTCCAAGATTCATGCAAGCTGGCACATGTTTATCAAAAGCTGCAGAGAGGTAGGGATTGTCCCTGTGGCACTCCAGATGAGCTGTTTTCACCTGAGTATATCTGCTATTCTTCCATCTTAGTGTTTGGTTCTCTGCTCCTTGCAACTCTTTCCTTAGGTCTATCTTCCCCTTATGAACGTTACTTCTCTTCCTCCGTTACTATCTTTCTTTCAGTTTAACTGTCTTCTTCCCCAGGTCATGATAAATCATATAATTTATTTTCTATGCCCCCATTTGTGTTCAAAGTTCCTGTAGTCTTTGGCTTCTCGGTGCTGTTAGCTGTAGAAAATCGCCTGCCCTAAGTGTTGTAAGGCCCAGGTGCTACTAGATGTAATTTTTACCGTCTGAAAACCTGACAGTTGACCTGTCAGTGCTCACAGCTTGATTTCTCAGTACGTCCAAACTGGGTGGCTTGTGACTCTGAACACAAGCCTTGAGTTTCTTGCAAAGAAGATTGCCTTGACGCCTGCTGTTAGACCAGTCCTTAATGAGTCGTCTGTTCACTCCTCAGCTCTGTTACAGATATTCCCTGTAAGTGACCCTGGCCGAGCCACTTTTATTTCTCTTTATCTTTGCTTCCCATTCATAAAAAGGGCATAATTGCACTTCTGAAGCTCATGTGGTATTGCAAGCATGAATGCCTCTTGCTTGCTTTGCCTTGGCCTCATCTCTTTTGCCTTTATGATTGATTGTCAGTTGGGATAAAATGCCACCGAATCAGAGTAGCCATGGTCAGTGCAAAACTTATGCTCCAAGCAGTTCACATGGCCACTCACCATATCCTAGTAACACTGACAGCAGAGACTTGGCTTTCTTACCATTTGCATAGCAGTCTCTGTGCTTTGAGGAGCTTCCTATGCTATCTGTGAATAGCACAGAGTTTCCTAAGGCAGGATACTCAGAGGAGTACACAGTGGTTATTATAGGACAAAGAGATAAAATGACTTCCTTTGAGGACTTGCTCCACTGGATTGTTAGCAGAAGGTGTAGGGCATTGGAAGTACCAGAAGGAGAGGGAGGCAATGTAGTTGAATCATAGAATCATTTTGGTTGGAGATCATGGAGTCCAACCACTAACCTAACACTGCCAAGCTCACCACTAAACCATGTCCCTCAGCACTGGTTGCTCCATTTGTAACCCATCTCCTGTTGTCTATCCTTTTTCCTTCACCCTCCCCACTTAGTTCTGTGACAACAATGAAATAAAGGAATGTGAGGTAAAGGCGTCCTTAAGGCTGTCATTGTTGCCAAGTTATGCTAACAGCACTTTCTCACATACCTGCTTCTGAACGCTAATGTCATTTAATTATTGTGAAGTTGCAAATGAAGGTGCCCACACACAAACTCAATATGGATGTAATTATTAGAGGTGGAATGCCAATTAAGCACACCCCAAAAGCAAGTGGTGTATTTTTGATTTGTCATCTGATTTATTATTGTTTACTGCACATGCCTCAGACAGCACCACCAGAGTCAGGAGCAGAGACCCAGCCCTTTGTACGTAAAGCTTGCTCTTAAGTCTATGCTGCACAAAAGAAAACGGCAACTGACATCAAGGAACCATTCTTAAAATACGACTAGAAGTGTAGTTTTGAAGCATTCTCTCCAGCTTTGGTTAGGAACACAAGGGAGGTACGACTTTTGGTCAGCAGATGCACGTCTCCAAAAGAAAGCACTACATATTGTACCACTCACATACGTATGTCAAAAGGCCTTCAGTGAAAATCTGAATTATACAGGGAAGAAAAACCAGCCTGCAACCAGTTTAAATGTGTTAATCAAGTCAGCTAGGAAGATCTGCAGGCTTGGGCTTCAGTACCTAGGGGCACATTGTCTGCCTACCATATAATTACTGGGGTTTTCAATTTTCAAGTATCTCCTAGCATTGCATTTTTCAATTCCAGTCAATCAGCCTTGCATTTTGGGGTGAGGAGCACAATGCCAGCAGAGCATTCTGCCTTGTTGTGTGGCCTGGGCACATTTATAATGTTTTCCCACTCTCCCAACCTGTAAAGAGTCCTTTGAACACTGTGCACTGCACACCATGCAAGAAGCTCATTATCCCAGGCATTTCAAGACTAATTTATAGGACATTTGGTTAATTTGCATAAGCTATCCAGTACACAGAACATGTCTCCACAATAAAGTAATATGCCAAAATCAGAATTTATGTGAAAACACAAATCCTGGACACACACACACACACACACACACACACAAACACACACACGTGCAACATTTTCAAGAAGCTGTCATTAGCACCAATCTCTAAACGAATACCTCTGATAAAGAGTCACAGATTCCTGCCTCTCCACCTACTGTATGTGAAGCTCCCATATAATTTTCTGCTTTGAATCTTGCTTGTCTTTTTATTAAGATGGGTTTTGATCCTTAAAACAGCCCTGAAATATGAATACTTGGCACTGTTGGCTTTGTCTAAAAAGGAAACAAAATCCCCCAAACTGAATCCAAATTGAGGGCTGCATGTTCAGCTATCACTGCGAGGGGCCTCGTGTGTCCGCTGCTCTGATTATTACCTTGACACCAGAAACAGGAGGGCCTGTAATCCTTGAAACAGCTGACATCTGAAGCGCTGATTCTTCCTGTGCTTTGAGTTAGTTGGTCCTTGATCTCTGTGCTTGGCATGCAAGCCTGGCTTTCACTGAAACCTGACCTCGTGGTCCCTTCTTCTGCAGCCCTGTTTGTCTTCTGCTGTTCAGAAATGTGCAGCTTCTGTCCTCAGGACTCTGAATTAGAGCTGCGTAGGTCAAAAGAGCAAACAGGAGAGTTGTCATTATTGGATCCGATGCCTGCCCTTGATTTTGCTGTCCTTTTTTACTTTTTTTTTTTCAATGACAGTTGCAAAATAAGAATGTTGCATGACTTGTATTTTAGCAAACCTTTCCCCTGCTAGGTGACATTGGTGTTCCGTGATCCCTAATGTATGATTGCTTCACCTACACCTACAGATGGCTTTTCTCCCTTCCTTGAAAAAGCCGGCCTGGGATATGAAAGTCAAGTTGGCTTCTTTCTTCTCTCCCTAATATGTCTTCTGCCATTATGAGGGCTCTGAAGAGCACATTAAGCCCATATTTACCCCTGTGCAATCTAATTAACTTCCAGAATAACTGTGCAGGTGTAACTGAGATCTCAGTTTGAAGGCAGCTTTGCTCCACTTATTATAATTGAAGGAACTGTTTGGCCAGCAGCATTTCTATTAGTAGTAATGCTGCTTGAAAAGGAAATAATTTAGTTGGACTTCCAGACTGAATTTGTAGGAATGCCAGCTAGAGTTGCATAAGTGAATGCATACATATCTGCTTACTTGTAAATAGAGGCTAACTTGAGCTGGAAATCACATGTACAATGAACATGTAATCCTGATGCCATTGCTACAAATTCATTTCCCAGGGCAGAGCTATAGTTTCAAGAGCCCGTTTCAGTGCTTTATTGTTTTGAAGGTTTGAACAGCGTTGGTTGTTCACTTTGGTGCATCACGTGTAGTTCCAGTTAGGTGAAACCTGCTGGGTATTTAACGACTTGTTCAGCTAGAACCAGACGCAAACAGAGGGAAATAACCTATTGTAAGAAGAGAAGTACTGCAGATAAAGATTTTTTTTATCTTGCTGTTCCAGATTCTGTTGCTCTGTTTTATCTCTTATTCTAGGCTTCAAGATTAGTATTTGCAGGAATCTGAGGGTTTTTAATCAAACTGTACTACAGGTTACATGGAAGTGACAGCATTAGCTGTCACATGCAGTTTTTTTGGTTTACTCTCTTCCAACTTGAATCACTTTTTACTGTTCTAAGATGTTAGAGGCACATTTTTTTTCCCTCTGGGGATTTACAGTTTCTCTTAGTGTTTTAATTACTTGTGAATAATTTGATAGAAAACCCCTTACAAACGTGCCTGTGATGTACACCATCTAGCTTGGATTTTGTTTTTAACCGATCCTTAATAGCTGAAGTTACTATATACAAGGAAAAACATTTGTAATGCTGAAGTTACTGTGTACAAGGAAAAACATTTATAATGCTGTCAGACAGCAAAATCTCTCTTTAGCAACTTGACAAAAATTTGTTTTGTGTATAGCTCCATGAAAGTTCAATAGATGTAAATGCAGATTAATTATTTAAAAAGTAATAGAAAGGAATGAGCTTCCAAACATGTCATGTTTAATTATTTAAAACCTATAATGGAATTTCAATCCTCACGCATACCTCAGGTCTCTCATTGTGCTTGGACAAGCGCCTGAGGTTAACTGACACGTCCTCACCTCCAAGCCATCTCCCCTCCTATATCACAGGGTGATAAACGTGCCTGGTAGATGTGAAGAACAGTCAATATTCTCAGTCAAGCCTACTAGTAAATATGCTATACTTAACTCTGGCTTCCTTTCCCCCGTTACTATGTTACATCCTGAAATAAAGTCACTCCATATACAAAGTGTGTACGAGTGCACAAGTGTGCACAAGTCTGGAGCTAGACACAGAGGACGAAAGCCTGAAGTCAAGGCTTGGGCAAAGTCCCTCATGATTTCTGATCCCACAGAGTGGAAAGAACCCCATAGTAATGTTGCAGTTTGTTAATTTGATGGTTCAAGGCATCCACTGTGATTGCATTGGATGCTGTACACACATATAGTACAACTTGATTCCCATTTCAAAAACTCATGCTTAGTTAGATAAGGTGAAACCTTCTCCCTATTTTAAAAGGAGGATCCAAGGTACAAACTGAAAATAAAGAACATACAAGCCTCCCAGCTTTAGGGACCTGCCTGAGCTCTGCAGTGGATGGAGAGAGTTCTGCTGGGACCAGTTCAGAGCCTTAGTTAGTTTCCTGCTGTGATTCACCGTCCTAGAGATGTCTGCCTCTGTCTACAGACCTGAGCTGGGCAGTCAAGAAAACTTGGTCTGTCTGCGTTATTTCCCTGCCTACCCTTCCTCTTGTCCAAGGTGACTGAGGAGTTTTGTGTTTGCAGGGAATGACATAATGCCAATCTGTCAAGTCCTGTTGCAGCATGTTAGCTGTATAACCTTCCTTCTTTTACTGTTCTAAGTCACTGGACAAGGAGCACTTGACTCAGGGTGGGTATTAAAATAAATTTAAAGACAAGGTCTTAAAAGAAAAGCAAACATTTCAGTTGCATTGAACGAACTGCACAGTTAGGAGTCTTTGTATATGATGGCTATTGGAAAATCTCAGCTGGTTTGATAAGGAACATTTCCAGTGCTGCTCTGCCCTGGGAAGTTGTTGTGAGAGGGAGTTTTATGGAAAGACCTGGTGAAGGAAAAGGATAAAGAAAGTCAGAGTTAGTCCTTTTTGAGGAGGAGTCTAGAGATCTTAGAGCTCTTGAGAGCCCTGTTTGTGATACATTTGCAGAGTGAGAGTCTAAATATGTTGATTTCTTTTGTTCTGGTGTGCAGCTTCCACATAACTGCTTCATCGTGCGTGTCATGCAATGAGAAAATCATTTGCATGAACTTGTAAGTATGAAAGGGTTTGCCATTATGCGTTTACATAATAAAATCCATGCAGTTGCAGCCTTCATCATCCATACAGGCAAGGAATGAGTGCCATCTACAGTAACACAACGTGTTACAGTAACACAGCGTGTTACTGAAGGGTCCTCTGTGATAGTGTTCTTTCCCCAATGGCGCGTCTGGTGCCTTCTGCTCTAATATACCCTCCTTGGTGAGAAATGATTGCTTTTTGCCAATTTCAACTCTTAGTTAATGCTTCAAATTGAAAAAAAAAAAAAACCAACAACAATACTGGCTTCAGTGGAGTTATCCCAGATTGCCAAGAATAGATGTGATTTATGTGAAGAGCCGGGTGTCAGGTACACTGGTGCTAAGCATTTTCCTAAACAGAAGAGCAAGTAAGACATATCCTCTCTTCTCATTTGGCTAGAAAAGACCTAGTGGGACTGTTTGTTTTGTTTTCTTCCACATCCATACCCTACTTACCCTACTACCCTCCCCACTCAGGCGTCAGTCACAAGTAAAGCTGTTTGCAGCCAGTGGGTCTTGTCAGAGGAAGCCGGGCTTCATGGCAAGAATGTTGTTACTAAAACAAGAAGGACATTAGCAGAAGAAGACTACTAAGTGTTCACACACATTAATTCACCATATATTTTGCTCCAGGCTGCAATTTCAGACCTTTAGAACTCCATATTTATTATTTTTACAGCTAAAATCCTGGAAGACAGTGGTTTAAGGTAGCTAGGGACCATAATAGTAATGGTAAATACCACCTACCAAAGACAGAGTAATTTCTTTTTATTTTTCCTCTCCTCTCCTCTCCTCTCCTCTCCTCTCCTCTCCTCTCCTTTCCTCTGTTTGGAGCCTGTGCAGACTGTAGTATTCCCCCTCTCTTTTTTTCCCTGATCCTTATTTCAGTTTTACTTACTCAGGTGCCCAAGAGTGAGTCTAACAGTTGCTCAGAATAAGCCTCTCTCCAGCGGTAGTCTTGTGCTAATAGAAGTAGGAAGGAGAGCAGGGTCTGTACCAGCAGGATCTGGGTTTCAGCCAGGATCACTGCTTTGCAGCAAGAGAAACTGGAGGGACACAGAATGCTTCCTCTGTGCATAGCCGAGCAATTTGTCTCGCTTGGCTTCTTCTTCTCCAGCCCCTAACTCCAGAGGAAGTGGGAAAATGAATTCCACTCTCCATGCTTGATCTACAAGAGATGTGACACGTCTCGGTCCTGGGCTGAAACCAATGTGACACACTTTTCCTTGATCTAGGCAGATTTTGGATCTGGCCCAGGGTTGTTCTAATCAAATGTGGTTTCCAGAGAGAGAGCTGCTCTTTAAACTGAACGTATTCTGGGACACAGGGTGGTACGCACTATTACTAGCAGTGAAACCAGCAATTCTCCAAGTGTGAATCACACACAGTCAGATCTGGAACAGTTTTGACTCCCTTCAAAGCTCTATAGACCCAGCAATACTCTTCTTGGAAAGTTTGGAATTTTTTTAAACCATTTTTTCTAATAAAGTCAATCTTTCCCTAATCAAGTCGATCTCTCCCTAATGTTATTTTTCCAAGTAAGCAGCTGATGCAATCCCTCAAAGATTTTATGTGTTTGGGAAAGGTGGGGAAATGTATGCAGGGGCTCTGCTTCAGGTAGGCTGTGAGACCCATCCAGTTCTGCTGCAGCTCACACTATGACACAATGGTATAATGGGTCCTGGCCTGTAAATATTAATGCCCAATAAAGACTAGCATGTAATAATAAAGCCCAAAGATCTCTGATCTATATAGATAGGTGATATATATATATACACATATATATACATACACACAGATATATATATTCCAAAGCACCCAGAGACTTCTGTTCCATAAGCCTCTTGCTTGTACAAGCATAAATCAGAAGAAACAATACAAAAACCTGGGAGAGTTATGCCACTGTACAATGGCATAGGTGAGAGGAAGAACTAGACTTAGAACCCTTCATTACAGGTAAATAAAGATTTCTCAANTACACATATATATACATACACACAGATATATATATTCCAAAGCACCCAGAGACTTCTGTTCCATAAGCCTCTTGCTTGTACAAGCATAAATCAGAAGAAACAATACAAAAACCTGGGAGAGTTATGCCACTGTACAATGGCATAGGTGAGAGGAAGAACTAGACTTAGAACCCTTCATTACAGGTAAATAAAGATTTCTCAAGGTTTCAGATTGCATTTCAGACTAATGATTTTTCAAACTGGGATTAGAGTAATATTCTCTAGATCCAATAATGTTACATTTAAGTCTGAGTGTTTTAATGGCTGTTCAGTGGCGATTTTGGTCCAGATGAAGCAGTATTGGCCTCCAGCAATGCCTTAGGCTAAAAGCATCATGTGTTAGCAAAAAACATTAACCTGCCCCTCAAACCTCCTCCTTACTACATTTATAGTCCTGTCAACCAACCTATGAGGCACTGGAAACATAATGTAGGGGGTTTTATTGTTATTTTTATATTTTCTTTAATATTAAAAAGAAAATGTATTGGAGAAAAACTACACATAACATATTACTGCATATACATTCTAGTCAGACGAGCCACATGGGTTATTTTCCATCTTGTGATATTACTTTGCTTTATCACCAGAGTAAAGATTTGTTCAGACAGAAAGGATGAATGTATTTATTTAGGTATTGAATTAAAAAGTGAATTAATTAGAGAATATAAATCTTAATCTGTCTTCTGAAGTTATCTGCAGATGTAGTAGTGTGAGGTTGTCAAGGGTGAGGATTTCTCATTTGGGGAGATTTTGATCACTCGAGATACTATTTGAGGCTGGTAAAGTGTCCCTTCCCTCTTTTGCCTGTAAGTTTCCCTGTACTTAACAGCATCTGTAATTCTCAAAAGAATTTGATGGAAATGTTTACAGTGATAATTGCTCTCAGTTTCCTTTTCTTGTCTTGATTGCTGGGGCTGGAGGCAGGGAGTGCTGCAAAGCCTCGAGTATACAGGCTGTCTTTCCTCAGTCGACAGCTGCTCTGCAGAAGAAAACTTCCATGGCTGATGCTTGGTCCTGTTCTGTCCCTGCTCGTAGAACGTGTGAAAATGTTAACTGTGCATCAGATTCTCCAAGGGCACGAAAGTAAATGTTCTCATGAGGAAAGAAATGTATTTCCACTCTCTGAGGGAGAGAAAGGAGGTGGATTTCCTAGTGTGACTTTTCTCTGCTGCCTCAAAGAGAAGACAGTCACTAGACACTGTGAGGAAGTACTTCAAAGCCCTATAAAAGTTCTTCCAGCTGCTAACTTTTTTTTCCCCTTTCTTTTGTCTTCCTGAATATTCAAAGCAAACAGTTCTTGTCCTCTTCTCAAGGTGTTTATGATGCTTCTCACTTAGCAATACTTTGCATGGCAAAAAAAGTTACAGCAATTTGAGGAGGTACATTTGTGTCATCTTTAGGAACAGAAGCTCTCACTGTGGCAGTAACAGCTTAAGGACCATAAAGTAAAATTTCCATTGTGGAAAGGCACATGCTGTAGTTCACTGAGATTTTCATATTCACCTGCTCAACATAGTTCTTGCTTCTGGCTGCTCAGTTTTTCCCCAGATTATTTCAGGGCCAGGGGAAGTTAAGAGAATGCATGTCATGGGAAGTCTTTGGCTGGAAATCAGGTGTCAAAACTCAAGGTGACCAGTGCTCACATAATTGGAAACTGCTTGCCTCACCAGCAAGTAGATCTGTGCCACTGTGCCAAGCTGGCTTCTCCCACTGCCATCTATGAGGTAAGGACCATTAGGAGCACAGTACAGACACTTAGATGTCTTCACACATCCCTACCCGCAAATTAAACTCACAGAGAAGGAGGCTACAGACACACATGTATGGTCTCCCATCAGACCTGGTTAGGTCTGGAAGAGGAACTGATTCTTGTCCTTTTTTTGTGGGCACAACACTATGCGAGTTCTCGGCTACTGCTTTCACATCTGATGAGCTTGAGTCTTGATGGGAGCTTGAGACACAATGTCTTCAGCCAGGGTTTGCTCTGCTCCACTGTCGCTTGCATGATGTAGTTGTGCTCAAAGACCCATCAACTTGCAGTGGGATGAGGTTTCTTAGGGCCTGCATTACCATTGAAAAGGGAACTGGGGCTTACACGTTTGAAATGTGAGTCTTGGTGAAATAAATTGTCTGTCCTGCTGAGGGCTTGCAAACCTCCCACTGCTCTTTCCTGCTCTTGCCCTCCTTTCATCTTCTGCATCATCTTAATTTTATTTAGGACTTATGTCACTGCTGGAGAGGTGGCCTTTGCCAGTACTGAAACAGCAGTGTGGATGTGCCTTGTAATCAGCTCTTGTATGGTACAAGTGTAAAACCACCACATTAAGGATTTTAAGGTTTAAGTGCTGTTATTGTCCTATTCTGTGTTATTTCAGCAAGGAAGGTTTCTGGGGAGAACAACTTCCCTCTTGGCAAGCCCCACCTCACACTATATTCATTTTCCCTGAAGTTTCACCCATCATATTACAGGCTTCACCAGTGGTTTCAGATCCAAAGTTCCCCCTGTGGTTTCAAAGCCTCAGACCAAAGTTGAGAACATGGAGCTCAGCTGTTTATATACAAAATCAAATATGTAGCCACTCTGATGAAACAAGACCCAACATGGATTTCCATCAGGCATTAGCATAATTTACATTCATTGCTTTTGGCTGGGAACATTAAAAAGCCCTCCTAACACAAAAGAACACAGAGGCTTTGAAAAGACCCCCACTTTAAATACCACAGATGACAACTGCAATGATTCAAAAAATGAAATCAATTTATCATTAGCCATTAATTACCAGATAGCTCTATTTTCTCCTTCTGCTTCATGTAGCTCAGACTTTTGCATAATTAGGATGAAAAATGGAGACAAAGTGGGTCTTGCATTTAGATGGCGTAAAGTCAGTACTCCTCAGAAAACTATCATAAAGATTTTCAGGAGGACAACTTTAGAGTGGTTACATCAAGGAAAAGAAAAGCAAGCGAGCAGGTGAGCTTTGGTGTCTTTTAAATGGAGAGAAACTTGTCAATGGACAGTTTTAAGTTGTAGGCAATTGCAGCATTCTGTTTTGTCAACTGTTTTTGCACAAAACTCCAGACATTGTAAAAATCTGTTTTCCTTCACACCTAGCATTGCTACGAGCTATATTGTAACCACATTCACAGTGTGTTAGAGCCTGCCTCGGGGTTCCTTCACAGCAGGCTTCAGCTGGAATGATTTTTTGTTTTTAAATTTTTTCATAATAATCACTCCATTCAACTGGAACAATTGTTATAAAAAAATTATCACAAGCCATCTTGGACAGAAAAGTCTCGCTTCAGTAAACACGCTGAATGTCTTGCAGTAAGCACATCACAAATGGTGATCAGTGCTGGATAACTACTTAAAGCCACACTTCAGATTATGCCTGTTACTAGTATTATTTGATATTTGGTAGTGAAAAAGCATCAGTTCCCAGTCATGACTGCTGAGGAGGGACCTTGGTCATAGTCATCTTGAAAGCAGATGCTGTGAACTGCCTTTCCCCTCTGGGGATAGTCTGTGGCCCTGCCAGGGACCCCTGGACCAAATCCCTCTGCCCCACAGGCATTGGCTGCAGTGCTGGTCACACAGACCCGTGCATACCCTGCTCAGGCACTGATGGTGTGCTGGGCTACCTGGTCTCTCTTAGGAGGAAGCCTGAGCAGGTCCAGGGTGGGTGTTTTGGAGAAGGATGGTGTAGGGAAAGGCAAGATAGCTTGATGAGTGATGGCAGGTTGTGCACTCACTCCCATGGCTTGGTACAGGGTGCTGGCAGCTGAATACCTTTTGTGATAACTCACCTGGGGAAAAAAGCACAACAGCATCAGGATAAGCAAAAAAGCCTTTAGATGGTGAATTTCAATTCCATTACACTGTTTACTGCTAACCTCTCAAAGGAGTTTGTCATTTGCCAATGTGTCTGGGTGGAATGTATTTTCTTCCCCTTCTTCACTCTGATCCTGTGCATCTGAGCGGAGTGAGGCTCTGTCCTTCTGCAGAACTTCACCTACTCACCTTCCCAATCAACACAGGGTGCTTATCTTGCACTTCTCAATATTCATCCTGTTTCTAGAGTCAGGAAATGCAAAAAGGGAACTCCAGTGCCTTGGAACAATCTTTGTGTCACACAAATCGATGTGAGTTTGTGTGCTAACGTAACAGTTGAGCAGTGCCTTCCCAGCCTGGAAAGGGCTTTACTTCCCCATGGGCAGCTCTGGCGGTGGACCCTCAAGAAGGGAAAGAGGCAGGGGAGGAAGAGGTAATACAGACTTCTGAGTTGATGTTTGCAGGGGTGGTCACTCCAACCCAGAGTCCCACTTCACCTGTTCTGATTTAGGCCTATCTAGGAGCAAAGGACTTATCAGCCATAAGTACCGAGGGCCTTTGGAATATCCTAAGGACAGGGAGTGACAATTGCCGTTTACCATCCCAGCCAAAACAGACAAGACTCCTCAACTTGGGGAAGAAAACAGAAATTGATTTAATCCACCACCAACCAAAACCATAAAATCCTAAAACATAACAAACAGAAAAACACAAAGCGGTGCAACGATGAAGAGCACAACCAGCTCTTTAAGACCACCTTCTCCCCACCCCTCCCCTCTTCCCAGGCTCAGAGCCCTGATCTCAGTGTCTTTATCTCCTCCTCCCATGAACAGCTCAGAGGAGCATGGAATGGAGTTTGTCAGTCCCTTCCCAATGGTTCCTGCCATTTGTGTCTCCTCAAGACAGACAGGCTCCTCTATAGTCCTCCCTGCTCCAGCACAAGGTCCCTCACAGTCCGGGCAGCCCTGCACGGGCTGCTCCGATGTGAATTCATCCCGAGGGCTGCAGCTCCTCTCTACCTCCTGTGTGTGTCTCTGGGGCCTGCAGGCTCTCCAGCACGGCCTGCGCCATGGCCACCTCCTCACACAGTCTCTCGCCCATCTGGGTGCAATGGCTCTCAGTCCTACAGTTGCCCTCCATGGGTTACAGAGGTACAGCTGCCTTCTCACCACAGGCTGCCGAGGAGTCTCTGGTCTGCCACTGCTCTTCCTTCCTTCCTTCCTCCTTCTCTGACTATGGCATCCGCAGGGTCACCTCCGTCTTGTACCACTCCTACACCTCCTCTTCTGCTTCAGATTTCCCTTCTTAAATAATGATGGCAGAGGTACCAGATTGGCCCTGTCAGGCTGGAGGTGGATACACCTCAGAGCCAAGGGATGTTTCCAGAACTGCTTACTGGGACCAGCACTGTAGCTCCTGTTACCAAGCAAAAAGCGGCTCCACACAAACCTATGACAACTCACAAGTGACAAATGCATGAACAGTTAAGGTAGAACTCCCGCCCAAAGTTTCTCCATGCTTGATCATGCAGCAGGCTGCAGAGACAGGGAATTTAGCACTGCAGATGGGATCTTTGAGGAGATTTGTTTAGATATGACTATAACTTTTAGGTGACCTGTTCCAAAGAAAAGCCTTGGTGGTGGATAAGTGGAGGAAAGCAGGCAGGCAGCCACATTGCCCAACAAGCTGGGGAAGCTGGCAAGGACAGCTGAGAGTGGTTTCACATTCCTTTGCCTTTTAAAGATAGTTAGCTAACAGTCCTTCAGGATACACAGATTTGCTGTTCTTTCCTTCTGATAACACTGAATATTGTGTAGTGTCCTGCTGGGAGTGCTTTGCAGCCTTACATAGGGGTCCCGGGTGACAAGGTGTCATGGTGGTATCCGTGTTTACTAGGAACCTGTTTGTGCATTTCAAGCCACTTCCTAGTTTCTAGATTGCTGCTGCATCCAATGTTTGTCATGCTTCAGCACTTGCTGAAAAACATGTGGCTGGTGTGTTGGGTTCTTGCTTGGCAGGCGTGTGTGCAGGGGAAAGGGGGTTGTCTTCTTACTTTGAGGGTTTTGGGATGGAGTGAGAGCCTCTGTCTCCATGCCATGCACACTGTGGTTGGGTGACAGGGTTGGAAACTGCAGGGGAGGGCCTGGGACACATTCTGGGCTAAAAGGAAAGGCAGACAGGGCCAGAACAGGCTATAGGGGTTGATGAAGGCAGAACATATGCCTGAATGTGTATGAAGAGACAGCAGTTGGATCCCACAGTGGTAAAAGGGATTAAAAACTACTCAGCAAAGTTGAATACGTGGATTTTATGACAGGAAGCAAGGATTTTATAATCTTTCAAAGCGTTCAGCTGGTTTCAGAATCTTTTATAAGAGCCTGGTCCTCAGGATGTAATGCAGCTCTACCTTCTGCAAGGTGTCCCATGAAGACATTCTCCTGAGAAAGGAGAGGGACTTTCTTAGTCATCCCCTGGTTCTGGAGAAGCTGAAAAGGGATTGTCTTTGTCCTAATGACCTCTCTCTGTCCTTTCACTAAGCTTTACTGGGGAGCTGATACTGTCCCAAATTGCTGCGTGTAAGGTACAGTCTCTCTTTAAATGCAGCAATGATGTTTGTGTGCTGTTCCTTCCTGATTTCTCTTGGGCTGATGTAAATACCTCCACAGACAGATTTTAGCGAATGTATTTCTTAATGAAGTAGTGTCCGATACTACATTATCATTCAGAGGTCAGTGGTGGACTGCAGTAATGGATGAACTTTGTGCCTGCATTTGACAGGTGATGGAAGCATTAATGATCCCATGCCTGAAGCCCAAGTGTGGCCCTTTTAAGTGCAGCAGGATGCCTGTGTTGTGTCCATGGGGAAACCTCATGGCCACGTCTGGACTCCGCTTTGGACGTTTCTGTCAAAATAAAGATACGAGTGCCAACAAGGATGGCTTTTTTTCCTCTCTTTGTGTTAGAGAAACCTGAGCGTTCCAAGATCCCACAGTCCTGGCTTCCTCGGTGTTCCCGTATCAGGCACGAGTCGTGTTTCTGCTGATGCAGTGTCTTCTGAGTCGTCTCCTGGTGTAGATTGCTGCGTGTTTCGCAGGAAAGCGGATAAATGATATCAAGTCATTGAGCTTATAAGTAGCACACTGGCAACCCGCCACTAAAATATAAATACATTAAATGTACTGAAGGAAGTGTTCATTCTGTTGTTTAGCATTGGACATGCCCCAGTTAGGTAAATTTAATCTTTTTGAGGGTTGTTGCGTTACAGCTGAATGAGATAGGCAGTTATCTTATTACTGATCTTTCTGTCATTCAGGGTTTGTGTTCTGGCGTTCGCGGTGTGAAGTGTGCTTGCCTGAGAGCGGTCCTAGGAGTATGTTCCAAAGAAGATGAAGGTGCGTAGGGGATCTCTTAGCATGTTGCAAGGTCTGACCCTTTACCTCAGACATGTTCATGCAGCTTGTCAGTCACGCCACTACAGGGCCCACCTTGTTTTGGGTAGAGATGTCCAGAATGGTTGCCTTGCCTGTGTTTTGCTAGGAAATGTCCGAAACTCAGCCTCATGGCAATTATTTTCTTCCCGTGTATTTCTACTACAGTCCTTTCAAAAATCCCCGGCTGTGCCTGTGCTCCTGTTGAGATCAAGAGCAAGGCTCCCACCAACTCCAAGGTGAGCAGAATCCGGTGTTAAGCATTAAATCCAAACCCAACTGAGTGCATGAAAGAGAAATCTCTTCATTGTTTTCCATGGGTGCTGGGTCAGGTCCTCTGGCTACGATCCCGCAGCATTAACTTTGGTGGACTAATCCTGCTGGAGCCCTGGGAGGTGCTCGTGTGCTTAAGCGCTATCAGATCCAACACGTGGCGTTAACAAGCACTCTGCAACAGTTTAGCTCTTCTCTTGGTTGTGTAGTGAAGGGAAAGGATGATGCAGGAAGAGGGAAGCAGGAAGAATAAACAAACAGAAAGATTTTGAGCTGATTGTGAAGAATGACAGTGTTCTGTATGGAATGCAAGTACTTAAAAAATAAGACATCGGCTGTGTGTTTTACAGATAAGAAAATGTTATTTTATTGAACAGAAAGATAGATATGTTTCACCTATCACATCTGAACTAATCAGTGTAGGCTTTTAGAAGAAGTCTGTAATTACTCTGAGCACGTCATTAGTTAAATGTAAAATGAATGATATTGCTCCATTTTATTACCTCTAGTGATATAGCCATTTGTATCATAAATTCATTGACCTCATCTGAAATGATCAATCCCGTAAGACAGACTTGATTTATTAATTCTTAAGTGACATTTTTTCTCCTTCAGTAATTTCCTGCTCATTGTAGGGACTGTTTTTCTGACTTTTAGTATGGTACTGTAAGGTGTCATATTACCTTCACGATATGCACATTTTATACTTTTATCTTAAAGCAGCAGCATAGAGTGATTGCTTATATTAAAAGGAAGAAAAGGAGAGAAGGAAGGAAGGAAGGAAGGAAGGAAGGAAGGAAGGAAGGAGAAAATTAACCTCTTTTACTTCAACTTCAACACTTTGAGATAGTGCATAAAATCAGTTATTACATATTTGGTCCACCTGGGATATTTAGAGGAACAGAATTGCTGCCTTTAATTTCTGTGACTTTAATGAATTTTATCTAGTGATAAAATGTACAGAACAGTTTGTGATCAATATGTGAATGAGGCAGACAGACTTCAGAGTTTCTTGTACCTCGGTGAATTATTAAAAACGGGAGAAATCAGTAGAGAATTTCTAAGCAGGATTTCTAAATATTGTACTGGGGAAGAGAAAATATTTGTTTAGCTAGGAGTGACATAGGAACCCACTTGAGATAAACAAATCAATACAGCAATAAAACACTAAAGTATTTCAGTGAATTTTTCAACCGATGACTAATAAAATTAAAATATTAGAAAAGATGCCACAAGGTTTTTGGGAGCTCTGTCTTTCTTTCACTCTACTTAATTAAAGTTACTGAGGAGGCTCTTCCTAGAAGGATAAGGAGCCTGGGTTTACTCTTTTGTATTTCTCAGGTACTTCTTTGGCAGTAGGCTTACAAGTTGGCTTGCTTTTTAGCTGCATCTGAAGTCCTTCCCCATCCCTTAGAGCAGCCACTTCTATGGTTTGTCTCCTCTTTGTCTTTCCCCTGCAAGCAGATGTTGGTTTGTGAGCAATGGGCTGGGAGCTCCTATTACCCTTTTGTGCAGCTCTTTGAGTACATGTGGAGACCCTGTGCCTCTTTGCACAAGCCTCAAGGCAAGAGCATACCCTGAAAGTGGCAGAAGGAGTGCTACAGTGTGCATTCTGATTCCATATATGCAGAACAGACAGCATTTAGGGGCTACAGCAGTGAACTGTTCATCAAAAATTACTTAAAGGTACTGAGTTAAATAGTACCTTATTAACTTGTGGTGTAGATTCACAATATCCCCTGTTGTCTGCTTGGAAAACAGTGGCAAGTCAGAAGATTTAAGAAGGTCAGTTATAAGATGTTTCCACTGGATGATTCTGTGCTGACTTTCTAGGTGGATGGCAAAGCCCATACTCGTGCCAGATACCTGGGATGGTCCAGTGCTCACTGCTGGGTGTGCTCACACTTCCCATTTGCCCCATGATACACAAGCTGTAGCAGCAGAAATGTTTGTTTTGACCCTTCTATGCACCTGACAGCCTTTTTGTCCACGTTTTTTAGGGTGCTGTGTCGTCAACGTGCATTGAGTGCAGGGCTGGATTTGTTTGTGACCCATTGGGAAATTTTCTTTGCAAGGGGCATCGTTGAGCAGCAGTAGCACCTCCTCTGCTTTATCTCACATGGCACTGTGTGCCCTGCATTCCCAAACTTCAAGGGTGGCTTAATTGTTCTCACTTATCAAGTAATTATTTACTTTTATTTAAATGTTGGGATAAAGACATCTTGATAGGGAGAGGAAGTGTGCACGTTACATGTGAACAGAGAGGCGAGTCAGGAGAGGGAATCAAACAACAACCTGACTGGATGACCAAAAGTTTGCAGGTTTAAAATAAATGAGCTAATAGCCATAGTATATAGTGTGTGTATGTGTGTATATACATATATATTAAAGCTATATTACTGAAAACTCAAAAATGTCACCAGTGTTTGTATTAAAGGAAAGCTGAGAGTTAAATGAGATGAGTAATCAGACGTCAGACATATGTTGTTTTGAATTGTTTATATGGCCAGTAGTTATTAAAATTAATTATTCCTTTAATGCAGTCTTTTGACAATCATATCACTTTGGGATTTTTTTTTTTTTTTTTTTTACTTTGTACAAAAATAGAGTAATTTCAAACCAAGGTAGTAATACATGCTGTTTGGAAAAGGCAGAAGAAACAATATCAGGATGTATCCTGACATGGTCATGGGCTCAACATGCTGATAGGAAGCACCAAAAATCTCTGTCAGTGGATTATTTTGAGGACTAATGCAAATGACAAAAATGGGTTGTTTTTTTTATTGTGTGTAAAATTCTGTCAAAAAAGTAAGGCACTGAAAAATCTGACATCTGTTTATCTGTTTATAGCTATGGCAAGATTACTCATATTAATTCTTGTTTAAAATGCCATATGAAGGAAAGGCATTTGTGCAAACAAGAGTCATATTTGAATTGTAGATCATGTCTTCACCATCTGTGAGAGCTGTTGGTGTTGCAAAATTAATGTGTTAATGAAATCACAATAATTTCTCTGAAGTAATGGATTCTGAAGCCTAGAATGACTATTTTTTGAACTTTGGTGTCTAGTGGTTTACAACTGGGAAAACCTTTCACAGCTTAATTAGTTCTGCAGCCTTGCTTTAAAAAAAAATTGGCTATGCCTTCACCGCACCAGTAGTAACACAGAAACGGATTAAATGGAAAGCAGAGAAACAAAACAAAAATGAGCCCACAATGCAAACTTTTTGCTGTAGTATTTGAAAAGTTGCTAAATAGGCCTTTGCTTGCCAAGGAGCTTTACTCAAAGTGACTCGTACACAGAGTGGGCAAAACAGCTCAGGAAATAATTCCAGCTTGTCGAAACATCACAAATTTGGGCTATTCAAACCTTCCACAATGTCCTGACTATTTCCAAGTTTCTCCTTGGAATGAAGGGCAAAGGATGAATGATGCTTTATGCTTCATGATGCCATTTTAAAATATCACACCCTTTCCAACTTACTATTTGATACTCTTAATAGAATACTAAGCATTATAGCATGCTGCAGCTTGGCAGAAAGGATTCGCATTCATTTCTAGCAACTTCCTGAGACCGTCTCCAGTTATCACACTTCTTGAGTAGCATGGCATCCTGCGTGGTACAGGTGTGCGTAGATTACCACTGAGGACCTATCAATTGTACTCTATGGATTTTGGATACTTACTTATGCGTGTTAGAAAAGTTTATGCCAGCTGATGATTCTTGTCTGCGGCATGGGTTTGAGATACATACAATGTACCGTGTAAGGTAGAATTGAGAGCATGATGGGAGCCAGAAAGGGGAGTGTCATTCAGTTCACCAATATTTTGGAGCAAAACCCCATAGTTTTCACAAATGTGTTCATTTTTCTGCTAGAAAAATAATGTATTTAGAAAGCAACTGAAAAATGACTTTTGAAATAACACTATGAAGAGAAGATTGCTTTTCTTACCTGATTTGATTTTATTGCTGTGTTGTAGGTATGTGACTGGTGTAAGCACATAAGACACACAAAAGAGTATCTGGATTTTGGGGACGGGGAAAGAAGGCTTCAGTTCTGCAGTGCAAAGTGTCTCAATCAGTACAAAATGGACATTTTCTACAAAGAGACACAGGCCAATCTTCCAGCTGGACTGTGCAGTACATTACATCCTCCAGTCGAAAATAAAGCAGAAGGCACTGGGGTGCAGCTGCTGACTCCAGATTCTTGGAATATACCGCTAGCAGATGCTCGGAGAAAAGCCCCATCCCCAGCGTCTGCAGCTGGCCAAATTCAAGGTCCTGGACCATCAGCGTCTACCACTGCCTCTCCGTCTGACACTGCCAACTGCTCTGTCACTAAAATCCCCACACCAGTTCCCAAACCTATTCCCATCAGTGAGAATCCAAATATTCCACCGGTTTCTGTCCAGCCACCTGCTAGCATTGTGCCTCCAATTGGTGTCCCACCTCGCAGTCCTCCCATGGTGATGACAAACCGTGGGCCAGTTCCTCTGCCCATATTCATGGAACAGCAAATTATGCAGCAAATCCGTCCACCGTTTATCCGTGGGCCGCCTCACCATGCCTCAAATCCTAACAGCCCTCTGTCAAATCCAATGATTCCTGGAATCGGTCCCCCACCAGGTGGTCCCAGAAATATGGGTCCCACCTCTAGCCCCATGCACAGGCCGATGCTTTCCCCTCATATCCATCCACCCACAACACCTACCATGCCTGGGAATCCTCCGGGCTTGTTGCCGCCTCCTCCTCCTGGAGCTCCATTGCCCAGTCTTCCCTTCCCCCCTGTCAGCATGATGCCAAATGGTCCTATGCCCATGCCACAGATGATGAACTTTGGATTGCCATCCCTTGCCCCGCTGGTGCCACCTCCAACTCTACTAGTGCCATATCCCGTCATTGTCCCTTTGCCTGTCCCCATCCCCATTCCCATACCAATCCCTCACATCAATGACTCCAAACCCCCAAATGGCTTCTCCAGCAACGGTGAAAGCTTCATTCCGAGTACCTCCAGCGAGACGCCTGGGACAAAGCCAACCAATAGCTCTTCATCCCCTCGAGAGTCAAAGCAAGGATCGTCTAAATCCTCCGACTCGTCACCGAGCTGCTCGGGCCAGTCCCTAAATCAAGCTCAAGTGCTTCAGGAGCACAACAAAAATGAAGTTGTTGACTTGACTGTCAGACCTAGTAGTCCGGTGAACAGTAAGTTTGGTTTCCCCAGTGTGCTACAGGGTCCACAGGATGGTGTGATAGACCTAACAGTAGGCCACCGGTCTAGGCTGCACAATGTTATCCACAGGGCTTTACACGCCCAAGTGAAAGTCGAACGTGAACCCAACAGTGTTGTAAACTTGGCTTTTGGTAGCTCAGACAAAAGGAACTGCAGCGACTGCAGGGACAACTGCAGCCCGGTTGACTCAAAAACGTTACCGTGCAGTGACGGAACTCACTGCTGTCCCGTCTCCTTGGCCTCCGGCACACCGGGACTGGAAGCTGGTGCAGCGGTGTGTAACGTCATTGTAAATGGCACGAAGAGCACGGAGGGTTCCAAGAACCCGGAGCAGCTCCAGGAGCTGAAAAAGCCCCAGCCCCCGGAGGAGCTGGCGGTGAGCGAGCTGGAGTCCGTTAAGGAGAACAACTGCACTTCGAACTGCCACCTCGAGGGAGACGTTGGTAAGAAGACTGGGGAAGAGCCCCTTGCTGGAGGAGACAAACAGGACCCCAACCTTAACAATCCAGCAGATGAGGACCATGCGTATGCTTTGCGGATGCTGCCCAAGACAGGTTGTGTGATCCAGCCTGTGCCAAAACCAGCAGAAAAGACTGCTATCGCGCCGTGCATTATCTCAACGCCAATACTCAGCACAGGGCCAGAGGATCTGGAGCCACCACTGAAAAGGAGGTGTCTCCGAATTCGAAATCAGAATAAGTAAAGGTTTGTGTAATCACTACTGCCTTCTATGTGAATAGAATAAGTATTTTTTCTGGTTTGAGGTCAAACTCATGTGAATGTGGCCTTTGTGAAACAAAAGGTATATATTCCAATTTATCAACACTTTCAGAAAACTATTGCTATTTATGTTTTAATGTTCTTCTTCGTGTTGTATTGCATCAGTACTTGTCAGTACTCCATCCATCAGCAACCTCATTACACTTTTGCTCACAGAACATTTTTTGATGATGCTGGCTGTGAAATTAGTGTGTTGTGTATGTCAAAGTCAGTGGTTTTCTGCCTTGGATATAGCTTAGGTCTGGGCCGTTAATCTTCTTACTTATTCCAGCTGAGTTACACAGCAACTCAAGCCTTCATGATGATGATTGAAATTGCCCTACAGCATGGCATGGAGCAGGACGATGATGCAGCTGCTTCTTGCTAGCTCAGATCCCATTGACTCACCAAATGATCATCTCCAATCATTATACTTCGGTCTGCCTGCAGACTTGCACCCTGATTTCCAGCTGGGCCATTCTTTGGGGAGTGAACCCACTCTCCTTGAGCTTTCATTCCTCGGGCATTGGTGCTTAGGGACTGCCTGCTGTTTAGGACCTGCCCACTGTAGTTTATCATAACAAGCTTTGTTGTGCCTTAGGGCTTTACTGTCTTACCTGAAGTATCTGCCTATAGTATACGCCTCTCACTTTAGAAAAGCAGCTCAGGTTTCTCCCAGCCCTGTGATTTGTGTATGTGCATGGTTCCTGGTAGAGTTGCAACACAAAGCAGAGAGAGATATGGGCAAGTCCACCAACAGCCCTGGCTTGTCCAAGGACAATGCTTGAGGCAGTGCCCCCCCTAACTTTTTTTCCCTATTCCCAGCCTACTGAATCCCTCTGATAAAAACAGCGCTGTTGTAAAACTGTTAGTTTAATATATGTCTGTTGCTTCAAACCTGTGAGCAAGAAACAAATGTAATTGCATTTGTTTAGATTCACAAGTGCGAAGAGCTTCTTTCAGGAAAAGGGAAAATGGTGGGTGTTGCAAGAAATCTGTTCAGCAGTAAAATACTGACGGTTTGCCGGATGTGGCTTGATGACATGCCAGCTTTCATTCCAATCCATGGCATATTCTGTAGCCTCCAGTAAATCCCTGTCCCTGGTAGCACAAATAGTGACTGCAGCGGTGCAATGCGAATATTGCCTCGAAGGGCTTGGCACCTACAAGCGTAGATAGCAGTGCTGGCTGTGGAATCTGGGCCATTGCAACATCTCCCTTCTCGCTTCATCAGTGCAGGCTAATTACACCGTCAGATACTGCAGTATAGTCAGGGCTCCATTTTTATTTGTTAATGCTCTGTTCCCTGTGCTGGCTGCGGTGCTGGAAACGTTACTTTCCTTGATCACAAACACTATTTATTTACTTTCTTTGGTGGAACAGAACTATTATTCTTTGCTCTCTGCATGTGTTGACACGTTTAAAAGATACATTTGTAAGAATGGAGGACAACGATAACTTTCTTGGACAAATAACCAGCCAATATAGTAACACAGAAGTGAAATGAATATTTTAAATCTTTGCATGCTCCTAGGCCCTGCTAGTGGGGATCCCCTACCCACTCCTGAGGTATGTCTCTTCATAAATATATGCATGCTTTTACTTAGGGGTAATGATTTGATCTAATGAGAAGGCCACTGTTCGACTGTATCCCTCTGATTTTAAGAGATCCAGGGGTAATCTTGCCTTTCCCGTCCTGTTTAAGCTCCCCATAGCTGTGCTTTATTTAAAGCTGGTGCAAAGAGACTTGCACGTCTGTGTGCTGACACTGTAGTCAAAGACAGACTGTTTTTTAGCACCTATTTATTTATTTATTTACTCCAGACCATCCAGGCTGCAATAATGTCACCTCTCCAAGGTCTCAGCCTCAAGAAGGTTTCAGCATCATCCAGAGCCAAAAGCCTTAAAACTCAGATTTTAAGCTCTGGCTTCACTGAGCTGTATAATTTTGCCTGTTGACGTGATTATACATGACATCACTTCATGGATAGCATTTGGCAGAGAAAGTGGGCAAACTGAACAAGCTGCATTGAGAAGACAAGAAGGATACTTTATCACTGTTGTGGTTTAACCCCAGTCAGCAACTAAGCACCACACAGCCACTCGCTCACTCCTCCTCCCTCCCAGGGGGATAGGGAGGAGAACTGGAAAAAAAAGTAAAACTCATGGGTTGGGATAAAAGCAGTTTAACAACTCAAATAAAATAACTATAATAATAATAATGAAAAGCAGTATAACAAAAGGAGAGAGAAATAAAACCCATGAAAACATAAGGTGCACAACAAAGTTGCTCATCACCCACTGACAGGTGCCTGAGCAGCAATCCGCCGCTCCCCACCAGCTTTTCCCAGTTTATCTACTGAGAATGATGTTCTATAGTATGGAACATCCCTTTGGCTAGTTCAGATCAGCTATCTTGGCCATGCCCCCTCCCAGCTTCTTGTGCACCTCCTCACTGGCAGAGTACAGGAAATTGAAAAATCCTTAACTCAAGATAAACACTACCTTAAACCCAGCCCTGTACCAGCTACGAGGAAGAACATTAACTCTTTCCCAGCTGGAACCAAGATGATCATTCAGTTATCATCCTCATCTCTAAATGACAGTAACTGCCACTGTGGTTATCCTCAGGAGTAACCATTTCCCCATTCACTGTGAATTTTACATACTTCTTTGTCTTAGTGTAAGTGTGATCTTACATGGAAGTTTTCAAGTTGGCAGGCAAGATTAATCTGATCCAATGTAGACATCCGGAATGAAGACACAGCTGAGCTAATTGTCTGAATTCTGCTTAAAATCAACCTAGAGAAGCAGGCACTTCAAAGAGTCAGCTGAGCTCATCCTGAAGTCAACAATGAGGACAGCTTAGATGAATTGTGCCTTAGGAGTGCCTATTTCTCTCTGCTCCAAGGGAAACTTAGGATGACTGGCACAGACGTAGATGTCCCCAGAGATGCTGGAAGTTAAAAAGCCCAGACTAGGTGTCTGCCATACCTCTAGGGTTTGGACAATAGCATAGCCTGGCATGGTGTTAGTTATTAGTCAGTCTGTGTTCATCCTCTCCTTGCTCCACAAAAAGAAGTAGCCTCTATGTGGAAGACAAATGAGACTAGTATCCTTGTGTGCTTCAAGGGAAAGAGGATACCCAAAATGCTCTGCTGAAATGAACAGCGTGATAACCATCTCATTCCAGTGGGTTCCTCAGTGAAATATGGGTGGATTTTGAGACTCCCAAGGCACGCAAAAGTGATTTGTGCAACTCTGATGATTGATTTGAGGTGAGGACTCTTTGGTTTCATGCAGAGCCCTCCTTTCATTAGTACTGGTAGCAGTTAGTCCAGGGGAGTGAGAAGGTTGCCTAGATTTCTGTCTGCCCAGCAGAGAGAAAATGTATGTGAAGGCTACACAGGGCTGAGAGCCTGCCAACGTCTGCACAGAAGGGATGAGCAAGGGCAGCAGAGCACCAGTGCAGACCCTTATACTGCAGCCCTGTCTGCTGCCATTCCCATGGGTTCCTCCTGTCCAGGCTTGGGGAAGTGTGGAGGTAAAACCCTGCTCCTTTGGCACTCTGGTTGCAGGAAGGATCTCTCAAAAGACACTCCCAGCCTCACAGAAATTCTGCTAAAATATGAAGAAAGTAGGAGCTGCACTAACAGTTGTGTTGACTTGGGCCGTTGGAGGTTTATATTAATTGCTTTGGCCACACAAACCCAGGAGAAGAAAAAGTACAGAGAATTGTCTTTGTTCCTCTTGTTCCCCACGTACCCTATCTGGAAAACGTGAACATATTACCCTAATGTGCAACTTTTCCTGGATTTAATTTCCCATCGAATTGTATGAAAAGAAGGAAATTAGCCAAATATTTTTTACGCAAGAGTTCTGGACAGACAGATTGGATTTGTGTAAACACAACATGGACTGTCTAAAAAGGAATCAATGCAAGCATGACCTTTTTGGGCAAATTGCCAAACTCTGGATTATTTAATGTAGCAATTACTTAATTATTGGAAGTGCTAATCAGCAATATAATCTTTAATGTTAAAGTTTAGTAACTCCATCAGGATGTGGACTGTCAAGCTGTTCTAGCTTGATGCAATTTGAAGAACCAGCAAAAGATGTGTCGGTGCCAGAGTCTTGCTATGACAAAGGAGTGAAACTAGGAAGAATATTCTGTTAGTGTTACTTTTTCAAGTTTGAGCAACATGAGTTTCTAAAATTAGCAGTGTTAGCTTTGCCTGCCTACATGCTTTACATCCAGGCAGGATCAGTTTTAAACCTCCAGTTTTGGTGTCAAGGTTTCCTAAAGCAAACAAATTGAAACACTAAGGTCTGCTTGGATTTAACATGATAGTTATGGTAATCTAAATTAGAAAATTTAGTGGCACTCACAACTAGTTTCTCTGTATGTGTGTGTGCGCGTATGTGTGTGTGGTGACTGTGCTGGGGCAGAGGGGAGTTTTATCTGCTTGTGTCAGCAGAATTTCTCCCAGAAGTCATGGAAATAGTAGGAGTATGACCACCTACAGAGCCAATCCATATGTCCTGGGGTCAGTGTCTGCTGAATTATAGGCCCAAACCTCCAACTGTCTAGTCCATACATTACAGTCGTAAAAATATACAACGTGCAGAATGCTCCAGTTCAGAGCAGAGGTAGTATATATATCCCACTGTGAGCTCGCCTGCCCATAATGGTCCAGCACAAGATTTCCTGCTCTAGTCCAAATTCCTGAGACGAGGGGCATAGCTATTAACCTCCCTTTCTGCCTTAAGAGGTTTTATCTCTCCCCTGTCACTGTAGCATCTATCCATCAGCATCTTACCCTGCCTTCCATGCTCTGATCAGGATAGATTTTGACTTTTAAGGTATACTTTAAAACAGATTTTATAGATTTAAACACATTTTTTTGTGCTTGTCATCTTCGTTGACACACTACTATGGGCCAGAGCCTTAGCTAATTTTAACTGGATATAGTTCCACTGGTGCTAAACTAGTTTAAATCTGCAGAGTAATTGGACTCATACACTTAACACCTACTCTTATGGTTCAGAAGTTTTCCTTCACCTGGGTTCTTACGAGCCTACAGAATTTTTCCATTTATCTGAAGGAGGAGAGGAGAGGAGAGACTGTTAACACCACAAAGCCTTAAACACATTTGCTTGGAACCGAAGCTTTGCCCTTGAGAGCTGCCTGGCTCTAGCGATGTGATCTTATGTTTCAAAATTGCCTATGTAGCTTCTCAAATATATTAAATCAGAAGAAGGATTTTCCAGAAAAAAAAAAAAGTAAAAAAAAAGAGGGTTCTCAAAATGGTGAAGTATACGATGACATACTTCCAGGGTAGCTTTCAGCTCCCACATCTTGCTGCCAGGGTGTGGGAGCACTGACTTCTGTCTCAGTGGCAGTAAATAGCAGGCTTGTGGTACGCTGCCGTAGATCACTGCACGCTCTTTCAAATCAAAGGAACAAGTGCTGATTTCTGATGGGTGCCTCCTGCTTTTCCATAAAACCTCCTAGGGCATATGTTTCAAATATGAAATCTGATTCTTGAACCCAATTTAGAAATAACTCTGCCTGGTCTGATTTTGAAAGGTAGCAAGGATTTAGGGCTGTTGGCAAACAAAACGCATGGCCAGTCAGCAAAAAATGACATAGCTTGTTGGACAGACTGATAGAAATCTGCACAGCCTGTGGCTCCTGGAGACCATAGTCTACCTGACAGCTCCCACGACTGCAGACTACTGACTTCAAAGATCATTTTGGTGCTTACTTATCCTTATTTTAGTTTTCTCATTAAATGAAAATTATTTAGCTGAAATAAGCCTCTTACCCATGCCATTCCCTAAGATGGTACAACCCCCATTGTTATTGAAACAACAAGTTGCTCATCATTCTTTGGCAAGCTTTAAAGACTGACCAGGCACTTACATAAATATAAGGCCTAATGCTGCTCTCGTTTAAGTTGGTGCAGAGCAGATTTGGCTGCATTCAAAAGTGTCAGGTGTAAAACAGGAATAGGAGGAGACTGTCTCTCCATCTGTCTGTTCTTGCACTGCCGAGCCACCAAACTCTGTGGCATAGAGAAAGTTTATGGGGAAAAAAAGCACCGCTCATGATTAAATACAGAATCCCTACCAAAAATAGATAGGCACCCTTGTAATAACATCATCTGAGACAATGATTGCCTTTACATTCAGAGGCTGAGATCCTGGACAGTATGTGTCTGGTTTCCGCCAAAATGCGATAAGGAGCTAAGCACCTAATAGCCTTTGTGAAGCTTGACCCTGAAACAACTACGGCCAACTTCAGTGCAGAGCAGTGAGCTCTGAACAACTGTGAGGAGCTTCTTAACTATGCCTCAGTACTAAAAGCAACATCTGAAAGTGGGTCAGAAAGGAGCACAACGCTTTTGAGGACCATAGTTGTAACAAATCTTGACATAATCAAAAAGCAAGCAATAGATTTTATGATAAAAATATTTTTGTTATAAATAAGCAGTAGGAGAATCCAAGAAAGTAGAAGCAAATCTGTTTGAGCAAGAAAACAGGAGGAAATCAGATTGTGATTTCCTCCTGTTTGTGACAAGCAAAATTTTCTGAAGCACTTTTAGCTTTCAGGTGATGTGCTGAATCTCTCCCTGTCCCATAGAGAAAAACAGGCAAGTTAAGCACATTCCTGGGTGCATCTGTGAGTTGAAGCCTCATGGCTGAGGCCTGCTAATCATGACCTTATTTACACTATTTTGAGCATGGAATGATAGGGGTTGGAAGAGACCTCTAAAGATCATCTAGTCCAACCCTCTTGCTAAAGCAGGTCCACCTAGATCAGGTAGCACATCCAGACAGGTTTGGAAACCTCCACAACCTGCATAAATTTAAGTGGAACTTTCTGAGTTTCAGCTTTTGTCCATTACCCCTAGCCCTATCACTAGACACTACATAAAAAAGTGCTGTCCCATCCTCTTCACATACACCTTTCAAATATTTGCAAGTATTAATGAGGTTCCCCCTCAGTCTTTTCTTCAGGCTGAACAGACCCAGATCCCTCGCCTTTCCTCCTCACAGTTCCAGTCCCTTCAGCATGTTGGTAGCCCTGCACTGTTTTCTCTCCAGCCATTCCCTGTCCCTCTTGAGCTGAGGAGCTCAGAACTGGACACTACACTCCAGATGAGGCCTCACCAGGGCAGAGTATTGCTGCTCAAGTTTATAATCCACCAGGACTCCCAGGTCTCTCTCCACAGAGCTGCTCTCCAACAGGTCAACCTCTGTACTGGTGCATGGGGTAGTTCCTTCCCAGATGCAGAACTCTGCACTTGTTCTGTTGAATCACATGAGGTTCCTCTCTGCCCAACTCTAAAGCTAGTCTTGCTAAATGGCAGCACAGTCTCTGGTGAATCAGCCAGCCCTCCTAATTTGGTGCCATCTGGGAAATTGCTGAGGATCACTCTGTCCCCTCATCCAGGTTGTTGATTTGGATGTTAAGACTGGCCCCAGAACTGACCCCTGTGGAACCCCACTGGGCACAGGCCTCCAACTTGATTCTGTGCCATTGATTACCACCCTCTGGGCTCTGTCATTCTGTCATTCAGGATTTCCCTCTTGTTGAGTCCCCCCGATAACTATCTTTTCCTTTATGTGTTTTGATAATGAACTGCATTTCATTCCTGGGACCAGAAATTGTGTTTTGAAGCATGTATGGTCATCTTGTGAGAGTTGTGAATCAAAGTAACCTCTGACACTTTGCAGGACCCTCAACTATTCAATATTTGCTTCTACCCTGAAAATTAGAGCTAAATAAATACCTGGCCTTGATCCTGCACAATACTGTGCACACTCAGCACTCGATGCTTCTAATGCAAGTTGAAGGCCCTCGGCATGCTACAGACTGCGGTCCTGCCTCTGGCTCATTTGCATGGCTTTACTTCCCCAGACATGATTTTGGTATTTGAAAAGAATGATATTCCTGTACAACATGTGTCTCAATTTGTAACGATATCCTTTCTGCAGCTGGCTTGTTTTTCCAAGTGTTTCTGAAACATTACTGTCTCAAATTCAAGCCAACCTACAATAATAAATTATCTAGAGGCAAAGAGGCTGAACTGCGTTTGTCGAGAGGATGTCCCCACTCTCTGCTGCATTCCGTCTTCCAGTCCTGGTTTTGGACTTTTGGGCTTTGTAATGTAATTATCTTCTATAGAAGCACATGTTTGACTTTTTTTAAAAAAATAAAGAAATAGAGAGTTTAGGGATTGGGTTGTGCAGAGTGAAATAGCTATCAGTTTCTGACCTCTCTGGAAAGATCTCATCCTGTCATCAGCCGATTGATATTAAAACCTATGGTTAAGAGCAATTTTCAGCTATTTATTTGGAGCCTACATTGTTAAATGTAAAACTTTTTGTTGCCTGTTTATGCTTCAAATATTTATAAGCTTTCATGAAACACTTGTGCTGCCACTTCTAAGTTTCTTATCCAAGGCTAGGGACAAGGGGAGAGTACAAACTTTCCCACTGGAATTCTTCAATTGAAAGATGCTTGATCACTAGTCTAAAAAAAATGTATATATATATATACACACAATGAGGTCACTGAAAATTTGAATTCTGACTCTACCTTTAAATGCCAATTCTGTTTTATCTTAAGATAAAACAGCACCAAGGCCTATTCTAGGTTTCACGTGCTTGTTTCTTATTTGTTCTGGAGGGTTTTCCTCTTCCTTTCCTCACAGTATAATCTACCTGGACATGTTGGCTGCCTGAGCATGCCCCCTTGACTTTGGATAAGTCTGTACCTGTTCTTGCTTAGGCTGAAACGAACCAAAATCGGGGCTGCAAACACCAGGGAGAAACCCTCTGGGGATGATGCTAGGGACGCAAGCCCTGGGTGGTGATGGATGGAGGGGTTGTCCGTGACAAAATGTTCATTGCTTCATGATACTAGATGCTGAAATTTCCACTAAAAAGATTTGATGATGCTTCAGTTTGGAGTTTTTGTGGCACACAGTAGCATTTCAGATGAAAAAGCCAGGCCTAAGCTTAACTCAAGTGAGGAAGAGAACTCTCACAGGGAGGAATGGGCTGTTGATCAGCAAAGACTCCCATCCTCGCCATTTGTCTGCCTCCACACCACTACCCAGAGTTAATCTGCTTTTTTTTTTTTTTTGGTCTATTTAACGGGTTTTACTGGAGAGATCAGCTTGGATAAGAAAATTGAGAAGCACCTCAGAGTAGCCAAAAGCCTAGTGGTTTGGGCCCACAGAAGGCTGCTGAAATTGAAGTTTCTATTCCAATTCAGACAAAATCAGAGGCTTAAAGAAGGGTTATCACATTGCAGTGGTTGCCTGTTTTCAGTAAAGAAGAGTAGAAACTGTCTAGATTTGGGTTTACTTCTGTTTGAGCTCTTATATTTTGGGGGTTTTGCTTGGTGGGTTTGGTTTTTTATTATTATTATTATTTTCAAAAAGATTGTAACAATGGGAGAATTCATTGAAAATTTGACTGGTTTGATTTTTTTTTAAAAGGAAAATTTGCAAATGAAGTATTAGTGAGGCAAGGCAACCTATTTACAAGTCTGCCAAGGGCAATGGGCCCTTGTTGTGGGGATACACCTGGTTCCCCCAGTGTAAAGCAGCATCTGGGCCAGGCAGGCTCTGTGATTTGCCAAAGGCCAGTTCAGATTGAAAGTTTCAGGGAAGTTTCATGGACTTCTGAATAACTGTTTTATAAAAGTTTAGGCCATGAGAAGCTGAAAAGTTATATGAAGAGGCTATTCAGAGTTGTGGGGAGATTGCAACTTTGAAAGGTAGAAAGTGGTATAGGTGGAGAGGAAAGGATGACAATGGCAGAGAAACCTGACCAATGCTGTAAGCTGGGGAGCTGAGCCAAAATGTTCACCTTAGCCTGCCAAGACTGGTCTCCTCTGCCATCCTCCAAAGTTGGTGGATTGAGAGTCTCTTCCCAGATGTGTTTCAGAGCATCAAAAGCACTGCCTTCTTTGGGGCACCCCTGGATGTGGGAAGGAGCGTGAGGACACCGATCCCTCTCCAGGTTGACATTTATGAGTCCCTGCCTCTCCTCTACTTGTATGACAAGGAGAAAACAATGTGATTCAGTGGGAACTGCTTTCACAGAAAGCTTGACAGTGGTGGGAACACGAGGAAATGGAAATCTGAAATGCTGCAGCATGGGTTACTAGTGGTAGCTGTTTTGCCCAGGATAATACAAACCTGAAGGGGAGAGAAGGTGCTGTGTCCCCTGGCTCAGTGCAGAGCATGTGGCTTGGTGAAGTTGCATTACTGCTTTGTGGTACGGGGTAGAATTTACAGCAATCCAGGTCATTATCCTCAAGTACGTGGCTGCTCACTGCTAAATTTACGGAATCTTCTTTCCACTGGCTATGAAAAAGAGCTGCATGATTACTCAGGCCAAGATTGTACTCCTGTTTGGGGGGAATTACTGTCTTTATGGAAATGTATAATGGAGGAAAGAGACTCCCTTTTCCTTTGCCTTATGCTGTACCCTTACCATGTAGCCTGGGACTGGAAAAAAGCAGTCAAGAGCAGACTGCTGTTAGATAGCTGGGGAAGGAGAGCCTGGAACTGTATTTCCACTATTTCCTTGTGACATAACAAGGACATGGTGACATACTTTCTACTTCACTACCTCACTTTAGAGTTCCATTTAACATAAATGGGTTTAGTGAGAGACAGTACTAAATGCACCAGCGAGGGGCTGAACATAGATGTAAACTAGTGACATTTCTCCAAAGGCTTTATTTTAGGAATAGATGCAGGGAAGCAGTAGTCAGCACACAACAGACCTGCTTTCCAGTTCATGTTTCTCCATCAAAGTCCTTCCCTGACTACAAAGTGACTGGATATGATTGCAAGCACAGCCTCTGGTGCATCCTGGCAACAACTCAGTCACAGAGTTGGAGGTGACTAAGGAGGGCAAATCCCAAGCCTCTTCCTCAATGCCTTCCTTAAAGTCACAATGTCTGTTCAGACTACCGCTCATGTTTCAGAAAGCAGGAGAGCCTCAGTTGAATGTCTGACCCAAAGCTGAGAACGATCAATAGCTTACAAGACCAGAGCAGAAGGAAGACACCTCCTTCAAAATCAAGGGTTAGCACTTAAGGACCCTGCTTGTTACCCCATTCGTGCTAAGGGCCTCCCCTGACTCTTGCAATGTGGTATCCCTTCAGCTAGCTTATGGAAAAATACGTCATTAAGTATTCAAAGGGGAAGGTTTTAATGAAGAAGCTTGAACTGCTTTAAGAATTGCTAAAAAAAAAAAAAAAAAAAAAAATGAACTACAGAACTATTACAAGTAACAGATGAATCCACAGTGTTTCCAGGGCTGAGCTTGCTCCCATGGTGACTTTAGCTGCACACTTGTGGTTTATCTTCAGAGCAGTTTCTCTGAGAAAATAATTGCCTTTACTCTAGGGCCATGCATGTCCCAGATGAACTGGGCCTCCTTTAGCACATTAGCATTCATTGTCCGGGTGAATTAAGCGCTGTGCTAAATGATGGAAACTCTGCCATGCCAGCCCACATCAACAGTTGCCTCAACATTCCCCACACAGTCTCTCATTTTTTTTCTGAACAATGAGATGTGAATCTGGAGACAGAAATGTTCAATAGAGCAGAGAATGAGGGAAAAGACCTGTGTCTGTCTGCATGCACACATGTCCAAAGTCATATCAGTAATGTGGTTCCTCTGAGGAGGGAGGACATGGCCAGGGAGGGCAGTGGGTAGAAGCAGCTATTCCTGCCAGCCGTCACTGCCAACAGCAACGTGCTGCCAGCGTGGCAACACTCTGCTCAGGCAGCAGTGCTGGGAGCAGGCACCCAGGCATCAGTGCTTGGGCCTGGGGAGAGGGAAGTACCCCTGCAGCTGACTACCCAGCTCCTCAGCATGGAGGCATGGAAGGGGGAGTGGACTGAGGAGCACTTCTAGCAACTAGCTCTACTAAGCATAGCCAAGCTTCACACCACACCAGACCCAAGAGCTGTGCAGGATGAAAGGCTGTAGGTCTGCAGAAGCACTTGGCTAAGAGCTGGCTAGCTGTAAAAAGGAAGAATCTTTGTTGGGGAGGCTTTGCCCTAGCTGCCAAACTGTCTTGCCAAGCTCTGACTCTTCAGAGAGGAACCTCTGCATTAGTGCAGCTTGTTTCACAGCTGCCTGTTGCTCAAGGTTATGACTTAATGCAGAAGACATCAGTGCGGCTCTCACCTGCTGTTCAGGGTAGCACTGCATCACTCTCTAAGCCTGCAGAGATGAACCTCCAAATTACCTGCTTGAGCAATGTCATCATCCAGTTGAGTTCTTTTTTGCCCCTGCATTGACAGTAGGGCAGAAACGAGCCTGCCTACTTTTTCCACTCTCTTTTCCATGCTGCCTCCTGGGGTTGGAACTACAGCCCACCTCTGACTTGTAGCTGGTTTTCCAACCCAGGATCAGCGTAGCCCTGCTTAGCTTTGGAAAGCAGGCAACGAGTGTCTTCACCTCAATGCAACTCACATAAGCTCAACCCCATGGCTTTACGCTTGTGAAAATTCTTCTTTGGTGGCTGATGCAATTCTATCTGATCAGCAATATTTGATGTGTGCTGAGGGCAAGTTCACCTGGGGTGAAGAGCCCATCTTGCTCTCTTAAAAAGTAATTTGTTTTTTGGGAGGAAGTATAAATAGCTGCTTTTATTGTGCTGGTTATGCACACCAGTGTTGGCACGAGGTGTATAACGCCCCACTGTGAAGTGGTGATGACTAGTGTGTTCTCATTTCTTTATAGAACTTTGCATGCTATGCCTGATACGAGTTTTTATTCTGTCACTTGATTGCTACAGAGATACATTCATCAAATGCAATTGCTGCCACATGAGCCAATCAACAGGGAAGGTCCTTCTTTCCAATCTGCATGCTCTGTTACATTGGATTCAGTGCAGTATCTGCAGTAGGGGAAAATAGACAGGACTTAGAAAGCTAGCTGACTGCTCCAGGCAGAAAGCATCAAGAGTTGGTGAACTTCTTTATCCCCTCCCAAATCACTTATTGTTCTGCCCTATGCCATGCTATTTGATGCTGATCAGTGAGGGATGGAAATTCATTTTCATGTTGATGCATGGAAAGAGAGAAGTGGGCAAAATACCTAAAGTGCAGAGTGAGATTTCATACAGACATTACAGGGTTTATTTCTCTGCTTCCCTTTTTAGTTAATCTCAGAGAAAGATTTCAAGCCAAAAAGTGACAGAAAGCAGTTTTGTAATTTATGGGGGAGTACTTAGTAGGTAGATAGATCCCAGTCCTCCGTCCAATTCTTTGCACACACAAAGCTGCTCATCCTGCTGAGCACATTGCCTGAAAGCCCAAATGTTACTCTTTAACCTAAATATAGTGGTCTCTATGCTCTGGGAGTTTATGCTAGTAATCTGTACTGTGCCTTCCAGTCTTTGCATTGAAAAGGGTGGAGGCTTGGCAGCAGGATACAAGCTTGGTGACAAGAGGGTTCACAGAGGGAATAGTGTGAAGAAGAGATTGTGTGGCAGACTGAGAAGGAAAACATGATTCAGCACCAAAATTAAGGCTGATAAGTACTTTAGAGTTTTGGTCTGCATCTTTAGGGCACAGCAGATCCCATCCAAGGATACAGAGTCTAAAGCATGCTGTGTAGAGAGAGAGGACAGTCCATGCTAGGCAGTCTACATGATCAACTAACAAGGGAAGCAGAAACATATGAGGCCATGGTGTATCACCCAGTACCCCATAGGTAAACTAAGACATCAGGAGCTTGTTACCACTGGGATGTTGTTTATTGCATTAGATTGATGAGAAGATGTTTTTCAAAAATGTGATCCCCATGATTTTTGTGACCTTGGCCTTCACCATTGGCAAAGCTGCCTTTATTTTAGAGGAGCTATCATGCAGCTTTCAGAACGTCCCAGATACTGTCTTTGCCCCAGTATTGTTCACCCAGTCAAAGCACCCCTTAGCTTCAGAAGTGGGTTGTCTGAATAAATCCTGTGGGTTGCATCCCTTTTGTGTCCTAAAAAATAAGGAAGAAAACAAAAGCAGTCTGAACATCTGGTCAGATAACAGAAGAAAACTGGACTTAGAAATAAGGACCAGGGTAGGAAAAGGGAACAACTGGAAAGTTAAACTTTTTGCCTAATTCTGTGATCAGCTCTAGCAAGAACTGGAGGGTTTTGTTCTCATCTCGTACATGGTCCATGGAAATGTATCAGTTTAGCACTGAAATTATTAGATCTTGGTAGAAGTTTACCTCAGTAAGAATAACGTCTAATTCTGTTTGAGTCCTAAAATGCCTTTATTTGAGTTTCGTTTGTTGTGTTAGGCAGTGTCAAGTCACCATGTTCTGCTGATTGTGACCCCCGGCACGAAAGCTGCTATGGTGGTAGTACAAGACTTGTTACAGACCATTCCAAGAGAAGACCAAGGAAGCCGTGGGGTACCCTAGGTTGACCTCCTTCATTGCAGCTCAGTTTTGCTGTTAGGCATACATCTCTCTTCTGTATGACTACAGGCCAAGAGGGGCATCTTCACTTTGCATGCCTAGCAAGGATAGTACCTACAGAGTTAGCTTTGTCAGTTGGTGATGTGTATTTATGTGAGAGTGGAGCTATCTCTAGGTACCTAGTTCCAATTTCTCTGTGCGACCAATCAGTCTTGTGGAACCACACACCAGCCTGTTCAGTGAGATGTCTCTGGAGAGCCCTGGCACATGTGGTATTCCCTCTCCTATCCCCTTCCCTGGTGCTGGGGGATCCTGGTCCAAATGCTTCTTTGTCTCTGACTCTACTTTCCCTCCTGTGCTATGCAGAGAGCAGTACATCCCAGCTCTGTAAAGCACACTGAGATCAAGGGATGAAGAGTACTGTGTAATTGCAAAGTATTGTTATTCAACCCATGCTCTTGTAGGATGAAAGGTGCTCTATGAAACCCAGAGAATGAAGTATTATTATATTGGTTTCCATCTTTTTATGGCAGGAATTCCTCCATCTTGCCCTCCAGCAGGCTGGGAGGCTGTGTGTATCAATGTCCTTTATGGTATGAGGGGCAGCCGGGGCCGAAGCGGTAGGCTGGTGTGTGAGCCAGGCGTCGGCCTGGCGTGAGGCTGGGTGGGATGTGAGCTCAGGCGGTGCCTAGCCCGCCTGCTATGAGTCCCCCACCCCTCGCCCTGACCGCCTCTGCTTGTCTGCTTTGCAGGAACGCTTGCCGACAGGGTACCTTGCATGGAGAAAGGGAGCAGAGCAAACCACGTCACTCCACTGAATGACACCAGCTGGTCCACTCACCACCCCCTCTGGCTAAAAGTCCAGCAAAGAAAGCAGCTTCCTGTCATGAAGCCCCTCCGAGGAAGCGTCGGTCCCACGGGTGCCTTTGACCCAGAAGACAGCACATCATGGACCCACACAGCGTGCTCAGCATTCCTGCGACCACCCCTCTTCTCCTCCAAGGAACGCTTTTTCCTCTTGGTTTCTTGCTGAGGGGGATTTTTAACCCTGGTTTCAAAAACCACACGGACCAACATAGGTACTTTTCCCTCTCTGACTTCAAAGTTCAGATATTTGAGACTGGACAATGTTCCAGATTTTTTAATTTTTTTTTTTTTTCCTTTGAAAAACTGCTGTGGTTTTGCTGCTACACTAAGAATCGTGATTTGCATTGTATGGTTTTGGACCTATTCAAGTTTTGATGGGGGAAAGGGGTAATACTGGAGTAGCAACGCTTCAGAGTCATCTCTGTCCTACCCACGATGCACTTTTAAATGAAGAGTTAGAATATTTTATTGGCTAATATACTTTCCTTGTTATTTTTACAAAGGCCACCTTTATCCTTTCTAATGCCATATTTTCAGTGTTACACTTTTATGGCTTTTAATTTTTGATTTGACAGATGTAAGAAGCAGCATGAATAGTTTATACTGTGGTTTTTCAGAGACTGAATGCCAAGAGAACTCAGTAAATGTTTATTCTTCTCAGCTTTCTCTTTAAATTCCCCTAAATAGCACCCCATTTGGGAACAGAGCAAGAGTGTTGAACTAAAGACCAAAATTCCCTCAAGGTGTAAAATAATCTGAGGGGAATATTTGCTGGGCGTCACGAAAGACTTGGATGAAATTTCAACCCTGATGGTTTTCAGTGATCCAGGAAGGCAGTGAGACAATCTCTCCATATGCATAGCCCTTTCATGATAATTAGAATGGTATGGACAAACCAATGAAAACAAGGGTAAAGTGAGAAAGATCCCCCATGATTCTGTTTCACTGTTTGCTTTCTCCTGTCATGGTTAAGAGAAATGTGCAATTCGATCCTCAATCAGTGGGTGGAGGATAACAGGGTAGAATTTACTTGTGTGCACTTGTACAGTTGTAGCCAAGAGTCCAAAAGTACACTAGAGCATGTTATACTGGCACTGAATTGGTAAGAGAGTTGTGGAGTATCCCATTCTGACAAATAATAAAAAAAAAGATTAAAACAAAACAAACAAACAAAAAAAACAAACAAAAAAGAAAAGGAAAAAAAAAGCCAAAAAACCACAAAATCCCACAAAAAAATTTTAAAAACAAACAAAAAAACCTTAAAAAAATTCAGATCACCTTGTGATTCAGTGTAACTGTTTACTAACCCGAATAAAGCAATTGTTCACTCTCGAGTGTTCAGAGCACACCTTTTCTATAAGGCTGCTGTGGGGCAGTGAGGAGCAACAGAGGGGCAGGAGCAGCATGTCTTGACTGTGTCAGTGGTGTTGGGAGCAGGGTAGGGGAGTCAGTTGAACCAGAGCCTTGTAGTGATGGTGGACTGTGAGCACTATGTATATACTGTATTTCTATATTTTCCTTTGTACAGATTCACTTAAGTCAAGCTACTGTTTTACAGGTGCTCCTTATTTATTAGAGCTGTGAAAGCTTGGAAAACACACCGGGCGAGTAAGCTCGCTTTTTAAAAAAAAGCCAAAAAAAACCCAACAAAAAAAAAAGGCAAAAAAAAAGGGGGGAAATCCAGCAACTCCTGAGTCTAGGGAGAGAGCTCAAAGAGATACTGATGAAACATCTTCAAGAAAGCAAGAACCTGAAGCACCTTTACTGTGCTCTGCTTTCCTTTTGGGCTTGCAACACTTTTTCTCTCTCCCTGACTGGTGTCAGATTTATTAAAACAAAATAAATCTCCAAGAAAAAAAATGCACTTAAATGTGCTGTTGTTTTATTATTATTTTTTCCTTTTTGTGCATGTGGTTATTCATTCCTCTGCTCCCCTGGTCACGGACCAAACAGAACTCAGTCTAAAGTATTGGAAACAATATGTATGTGTGTTCTCAAAGGCTGCATCTATGTCCCTTCTATTTTCGCGCCTCCCTCGCCACTTCTGTTTCTGCAGTGTTTATGGCACAGGGGAAAAACTCTGCAGTTAACAGAGTGCAGAATTAGGTCCTGATCTTAGAGAAGAGCCCTTCACTGTGAGGGTGACGGAGCACTGACCCAGGCTGCCCAGGGAGGTTGTGGAGTCTCCTTCCTTGGAGCTCTTCAAGACCCGTCTGGACACGTCCTTGTGCAACCTGATCGAGGTGAACCTGCTTCTGCAGGGGGGTTGGACTAGATGATCTCTAAAGTTCCCTTCCAACCCTGCCATTCTGTGATTCTATGAAGAGCCCTGGATGGATGTACTGGCTGCAGCTTCTTCATTCATTTCAAGGGGATCTGTGCGAGGGCAGTTCTCTCGTGCTGCATCTGGCGATGTGTACTGAGTGTGTTCTGCCTGCCTGTTTTAAGGACAGGGTTTTTCCATGCATGAGCTCCCCCTGAAATTGAGCCTAGATTCTTCAGAGCACCCAGATACTCCCAAAACTCTGCAACAGCAACAGATTTTCAGGCCCCGAGCACAACAGCGTTCGTTTCCCAGCTCTTGGCCAGCACAGCCAGCACCGCTGATGGAGGGATTTGAAATGTCCGGTGAGCTCTGTAACTATTAGACTGATTTCATTAACCAGCCATGTAAGGCAAACAACAGCAGCATAAGCACGCCTGCTTGGAAGGGCATGTAGAGCAAAGCTTGGCTCCCTAGTAAACAGCTTGCTGCATCTCTATTTATTCATCTGAACTTGGCTGTAAAATGAAGGCCGTGTGTATTGATTTTGCTTTTGTCAGTGGTCCAGAATTGTTAGCACACATTTTCACTCTTCTGAAAAACAACAGACTCTTTAGAGAAATCTTTCTCTCTCGGGAACTGCTTTTTCCAGGAATGGAATCAGCTTGTCAAAAATCATCAGGACAGCAGAGGTAGAGAAAGCGATCTAGGCTGGAGCTGGCTTCACACATTTCCAGTGATCACAAGCTTACCTTAGTTTTCCTGAAAATTTTCCCTCCTTACACTCTCTTAACAGTTTACCCCCAAGTTCAGGATTCGAACGACTGCTTTGGACAGTTGAATCAGTTCATTGTTGGCTATTTTAAAAATATCTCCAGCTGCATATCTGGGGAGAAATATCCAAGTACACATAAACCTTCAGCAAAATGTAGACCAAATGGTACAATACATTATGCAAAAGAAACCTGCTTTATTTTTGAGGCCAAACCCATCCTTTGTATGATGCCAACAACATGAACGGAATTACACAAAGGATGTGAGAAGATCCTTCACCAATTAATGTGAACCTAGCAAAAGCTTGCAGGATGGTGCTCACTCACTGCTGACATTATTTATTATGCGCTAAGTCCCAATATTCAAGCCAAGCCCTTTCCTGGAGAACTCCCCATCAAGGAGCCAGACAAAGAAAACCCTGATACACTGGGAGATACAGGAGCAGGTTCCCCTGTGCAACAGCAATGGCTCCAGCTCTTGCTGATGTGCAGTTTTTGAGATGCAGAGACTTCATGAGCAGAGAAAGGCAGCTTTGCCTCAGGTCCTCCATCACAGTGCCGGGGCAAAGGGGGAGTTTGCTGTGATCAGACTGCATGGGTCCTTCTACTGGCACTGTATTCTTGCTGTCAGCAAGAATTTTGCCCTTGTGATAAGAGAGGTTCTGCATGCTGCAAGCACTCTGCATTAATTTCCTCTTGTGTTGTGTTGAAGGCTTAATTTTTTTTCAGAACTACTACACACGTCAGTGTTTGAGTGGCCCAATTCTGTGAATAAGAAGGCCCCTCACAATGAAAACATTTTGTGCTTTTTCGGTGCTAAATGATAGAAATAAATTTGCTTTGTTCAAATGAGCACTGCACGCCAAATCTGCAAGGATGCTTATCCAAGTGAGATAACCCATTCTGAGGTCCATATTTGGACACCCAAATCAACACTCGGCCAAACACATGCATGAGGCATTTCAGTGCCATTTGGACTGTCCATATATAGCACTGGATGCTCTAACTTCATTGCCTTTGTTTTAAAAATAGGCCTGAAATATGTAAAGACATCATTTAATGACAACTCTGACAAACGCTCTGTGCTCAAACTAAGAACAAATTTGCCAGTGCTGGTACAGGTTGATTCACCTGGAATCACTCTCGATCTACACAGGTATAACTCAGAAAAGAAACAGCCCCTTAAGTTGCTTCTGCTCCCACCCAAAGCTGACTTGATGTTTAGGATCAGTTGGTTAGGAAAGCTGGTGTTCAGGCAGAATCCACTCACACGTGCAGCAGAGGGAGAGAAAGAGAGTCAGGAAATTAGTTGAACTTGCTTTATGTTGAACATAACTACTCAAATGTCTTGAAATGGGTAGAAGAGCTTTACATAGGCTTGCACACATTTTACTTGTTATTTATGTGTTTCTGGGCAAAAAAAAAATGCAATGTTACCTTGAGCAGCACTAGGAGATTTTCCACAAAGCATAGGATGCCCCAGCAAAACAGACATAACTGTGGAAAAATACAGCTGCACAGCAGCTCCTGGCTGTTTCCTTCCAGCAATGGTGGGAACGTGGCCCCTCAGAGGTGCAATGGATGTTGCCTGCAGCATGTTGAAGGGGATCTCTGACACAGGGATGCTCCTTGGCTTGTCATGTTGGCCAGTCAAGACCTGTTGGGACTTGAACTTCTGTGACACTGTGAGGAACTGGCTCAGTCACCAGGCACTTAGGGGAAAAAAAAAAAAAAAAAAAAAAAGAGTAGCTGAGGCCACTGACAGTGTTTTTTTCTCAAAGATGTTCTCTGGGGTGTAAAGCATCACCTATCTACTGGAGCAGGAGAGTGTTCCAGCCCCTTTGCCCGGTGCTCTGCTGAAATAAGTTTCCCAAGGACATGTAAGACAGAGCAAGACAGCCAGGTGTGCTGGCAGGGACCTTCCCTTACAAATGGTGCAAACATCTAAGAGCTGTGTGTCCCTACATCAAATGCCCAGGCACCTGGCTGTCACAGAAAAAGGGGCAGCCTCACCTGCACCTCCTAACGTGAGGCTTGTTAGCATCTGGGTAGCCCATGCTGCAGGTGGGCAGCAAAGCCCAGCTTCGCTTGGTTATTATTGCCTGGTAAGGTAACTGAGGACAGGGATGCGTTGCAATTCCCACTTCTCAGCAGGCCTACTTTTCTTTGGAGGACCTTGCTAGACGTATTTAGTAAAAGAAAAAGACTTGGAGAAGAGGTAATGCTGCCTTCTTTTTCCAGAAAAAGATTGTGGTTGGGGACTTGCCGAGGGGCTGGGAGATTCAGCCTCACTCTCCTTCTTCAGCTGAAGGAGTTGAGCCCACACAGGCCAACACAAAACAAGGTGTTGGGAGAGGCTCTCATCCCTTCCCGTGTCTCAGGCCAGGATTGATGAGATATAATCTCTTTTGGCCTGCCCACTGGGACATGAGCTGTGCCAAGAAAGGCCAGAGAGGTGCTCTTCACTCCTCGTGGAAGAGACATCATCGGCAGGAGGAAGGAGCACAGCACAGTTAGCACTTGAAGCTCTCTCCTGGAACAAGGGCATCTGCTTCTTCTCCTAAAATGGTTTCAAAGTTGCTGCAGTATAAATACTGACCCTTGACAGAGCCTATCTCTGAAACCAAGCTCAGCCACCTCTTGGGGTTCACCTCAGCAAGTTGCAAACCCACAGCAGACCCACAGGGGCCCCAGCAGAGCAGGGCAGGAAGCCAAAGAGGTCCCAGTGTGATTTAGAGCAAGGGAGCATCTCAGGCTGGCAGGATTGTACAGCAGGCCTGCCCCAGCTGGGCCTTCACATTACCTGCATTCTCCTTCCGGGCCATGTCAGGAGACGTGGTTTTCAGCCCTTGCCAAGGGAGATTGATTTATTGCCTCCCAATTGCTTAATATGGTCTTTGCCATAACAGGCTTTAGCACATACACAAAATACACCGTTTTCAGGGGGACACATGACTCAGGAGCTGCCTGCTATTTAGCTGGCAGGTATCTCTCTGAAAGCATAAGCCTAAGCAGGGCTGGATGCTGGGGAAAGCTGGCTGCTGCCCGCCCACAAGAGAGGTCCGTCGAGATGATTTATGGGCAGGGTCAGGTAGAGGAGCTGACAAACGGGTCAGAGAGGACGGGTGCCAGCCCACAGGCTTATTGTCGGTCGACATCCAGGGAATGGGGAGGGAAGGAGGAGGGGGGAGTGTGAGTCGAATTCCTTAATAATGTGAATTATAAAATCATTTCCTGTGTTAGGGGTTAGGAAAGAGAGCGAAGGACCCGGAGATCTTCCAAACAGAAAACAGCTTTTGTTAAGGCTTTTGGCCTAAGGAGTTTGGGGGGAGTGGGGTGGGAAGGGAAAGTGCTGGCACATTTTTGGCTGGAAGCCTCAAACAACATATTTTTTATTCTAGTCTTTATTTTTCAAAATAAAATCATGGCAAGGCAGCAACAAAGAGGAGGGAAGAGGGTGAAATTAGGGGGAACAGTACCCAAGTATTTCCCCGTAATTTCTGTCCCTGCCATTAAACACACATTTATTATATACAGTAGCGGGTTTAAGCCAGCGACCCAAAGGCTAGGAATGCAACAAGATACTTTTATACTTATCGATCCTTTTATTTTTTTTTGTAAGGGAGATTGTTTTCCTGAAAGTTTAATTCACCTTTTTTTTTTTTTTTTGAGTCTAACTGCCACACATTTTATCCCGCTTCTTTGTGAAATGCTAAATCCATCGGTAGGTTTTAGTTTTCCTGGTGTAACTTTTCAGAAACTGTATATCTGCATAGCAACCCCACTGCAGGCAGCTTATGTCACGGTATCACATGTCAGAAAGATGAAAAGAACTCCAAATCTGAGCTGCTCCACAAACTTATGTCCCCCATTCTTGGGCATATATCTTCTGTACTTAATATAAGTGTCAGGAAGGCAATTTCAAGGCCAGAGAGGTGCAAAGTTTTATCTTGGAGATGACAACGAAAAAAATAATAAAATGACACATGACCTCAGTTCAGCCTTGTGTGGACAATCAAATGAGAAACAAAGATTGTCTTTTTCCTCCTCTCCCCACTCCCCCCTGGCCCCCACCTCCCCGTGTCCCTGTTGTCTGCTTCCAACTGCAACTTGAGCCTGGATCCTGAGCCCGGTGTCCAGATTAGAGATTGTTGACTCAGATTTAGTGGTGAAACTTGAGCCAGGCCCTGTTGATGGCATAGCCTTGAAGGAGCAGGTTTACTTCAAGCCAAAAGAGAGATTACATGTCAGTCGAGAGCCTGCCTTTTCTTTATCACAAACTTCCTGATTTCCCTCTGTTTTAATTGTGTGTGTGTGTGTGTGTGTGTGTGTGTGTGTGTGTGTTGTGTCCCACCGCCCCCCCCTCCATGTACCCACTTTCAGTTCCTTCTATAAGGTGTCATAAATCAGGAAATTAGCAAGTGTGTAGCTGCCCTTTGCCACAGGCAGAGACAATGAGCTTGCTGTGTTTTTAACCAGTGGGTAGCACTTAACATAATCAATGGAGAGCTACGTGCAGAAAGGATGAAAAATTGGGTCTCGCTCCGACCACTTACAGGGTATTTCTCATCACCCAGGCAAGCTGCTTTTATGAGAATATGACATGCCCTGGAAGCTTGCTCTCCATTTTGCAGGAGAGTCATTAAAAGAAATCATTACATGTTTTTTTTTGTTCCTTGGCACACACACTGCTTTTCCTTGGCTTCTGATTTCATCCATCTTTCAGGCGCTTCGTGCCTTTAGTAATTTATGTGCAAGATTTTTCCAAACCTCCAAATGTTTTTCCATTTGGCAAACTGTGTCCCGAAGCCTCCACAGAATGTAACTGTAGAGTTTTCTTGTACTTCAAAACATGAGCCCCGTTAGCACAAAGACGCATCTAATACTTGTAATCCTGTACATAAAAGCTGTAAATTCATACAAGACAATCAAAGGCATCGCTCCTTCTTGTGAGCCTTTACCAGCCTTGCTGCTGTAACCCCTTACTTGATACTTAAAAGGAGAGTTTCTCTACGAGCATTGTTGTTTTCTTTAACTACAGTTTTTGGAAGCTTTATGGTACCATATGGAGAACTATTTTATTCTGCTGCTGGTAGCTTTCTCAATACTGGCTATAAATTAGATCATTTTCCTGGTGTCTGATAGCTACACGCTATCAGTCAGACACGTTTGCTCTCAGGGGAAAATCCAGGAGAATCTGATAGAAAGCGATAACTTTCCCACCATATAGAATTTAATGGAAGATTTTATCCCCACTCTGAAGACTTACAATGGTTGATTAAAGAAAAATATAAAGTTGTTCAGCCTCCATTAAGTTAAAGGGTTTGCAGACTGATTTTTACAGGAACCTCCTTACCTTGCCTCCTTACCTTGGGACATGTGCCAATGCATAGCCCGGGTGGGTTTTTAAAGGGCTCCCAAGAGGACTGGGCACTCATTTGCATTTTGGGGAGATTTGAGAAGGCTGCTCAACAGGATAAGCATGGGCTCAAGAAACAGTTATGTTGCCATGAGCTGAAGCCTGGGCTGCTGTGGCTTTTTTCAGGAAGGCAAACCCAAAGGGAGAATCATTAAATGTTTTAAAGAATGCTGTCCAGTGAGTGACATCTCCAAAATGGCAGGGTACGTAACCATGAGAAAATAGCTCTTTCTTTGGCCATTCATGCTCATGGGAAATTGCTAGGCATTGAGGAACAGCCACGGTACCTTTGCTTGTATTAGTTGATTTTTGAAATCCCTAAGTAGTTTACAAGGTTGCACTGTAAAACACTTCCATTTGTTGGAAGTCCCAACTGGACTAAGTTCCTGAACAAAGAGTCTGTTTTGCCAGCAGAAATGGGTCCAGATCAGCCCTAACGTATTATTTACACTGAGTTGTGCTCCATCGCTCCTTCTCGGCATGTACTGCCCTGCTCGCCCTGGAAATAAATGCTCGGTGAGACTATAGAATAACCGGTGGGATAAGTCTCTTCAACAGTCCTTCACCCAAACTCCTGCATCTAAACTGAATTTATGCAGAGAGAAATATGCACATTTCACTTAAGAAAGGCCAGATCTGCTGTCAGCTAGCACAAGTCCATCAACTCCTCCAGAATCGTTCCTGATCGACCCTGGCGCAGGAGAAAAGTGAATCGCAACAGTGGAGGGGACTTTGTTTTTAAAGATAGGAGGGCTTTGAAAGTCCAGTCCTGCTTCTGTTTCCATCCGCGTCTCCAAAGTAACTAGGGGGAAGGGTCGGTGAAATTCTTCCAGCAACACCGCTGTCATGCAGAACAGAGTTAGTCTTTTACACGTCGCTCCTCTGCCTGCCGAACTATGGGTGACATTTCTCTGAGATGCACATGACATCCGCGTTAATAGCAGAAGATATTGTTGTGATCTGGTGCATTACAGTGAATTGGCTGCTATTATATCACTTTAAAATAAACTTATTCCCTGAGTAAATAACATTAAGGGTATTTTACCAGTCTAGGGTGTGAAGCACATTTTCTACTCATAATTTACATTCTCTCAAGTGACTCTAGATTTTCATTTACCCTATTGGGTTGATAAAGTAACACATTCAATCGTCAACACACATTAGAAAAATAATATTTAGGCACTGAGGAAGAGAATGTGTGGGAAATGCAAAGGACACCAAGGGTACAAGTGTTCACTTTGCCTAGAGTAGCAAGCTGCAGCATTTTACCATTCCACAGCTTTTTTTTTCTTTTTATACCTACTTTTTGTTTTTGACTGGCTGAGCGCTTTTCCTGCTCTCCCAAACTCCTCTGCACTGCATCTAGTTTGCTCTTCCAGAACTGATCGACTAGTACAGCGGGTCACCACCCCTGCTGAAATCAGCCAACAAGCCGACCATAACCCCAGCAGATGTTTGCAGTTTATAGGCCAAATGAGAGCCCCGCAGACCAGTGAAATACCAGCACCACAGATGTGGAACCTGGCCACTCAACACGAGCAACACAAAGCCCTGTCCTGCCCAGCCGGGCTGGGACTTCCAGAGGAGCAGAAGGTCTGAGAGACTAATTAGCCTGCAGAGCCAACACGCTGGCCTATGCTCCATCATTTTGATGGGCGCGAAGTCCTTTAATGAAATGCTACATGAGTGGAGTCAGATGAGGCCCCTCTGTAACTTCACCTCTGAGTCTGGCAATCACCTGAGTTCATAATGTCCCTGAAATGTGCCAGCCAGCTATGCCAGGCTCTGCCACTCATCCCAGCTGGGCTGGGGCTGGCCAACCAGCCTCATTACCCGAGCCCGCACTGCTCCTGTGCTCTGAATGCAAAATGGGAAGCTATAAATGTGGCACCACGGAGATTTCATTTATGTAGGGTTTTTTGGTTTTTTTTTTTTTTTTTTTTTAATTACAGATGCTACTGGTAAATAACGAGGAAAAGAAAGAACAGCAGCTCACAGCAAGACATCGGAGAGACTGAGGATGGCACAGCCAACCCTCAGCCAGCTTCTTTTGTTCAAAGCACGTGCTATTTCTCTGCTGGAAAAAAAAAAATAACACAAAAGCACCACACTTTGTGCTTTCGGACCTGACCAAGACGGACACAGCCATTCTTTGTGGCTAACGTTAGCTCCTGGAATCTCCACAACCTTCCAGGGCTCTTTGTGGTTACAAGCATCGGGAAGCCGTGGTTCAAAGAAAAGACAGGAGGGGGGGGGAAAAAAAAGCCACGTGCGGAACATCCCGCCAGGCAAAGAGACCTCAAGACCCGCGTCCGCGCCGTTGCCGATACAACGCGCGTTTTCCCACGTGCCGTTTCTGCTGTCGAACGATTTAAGCCGGAATTGAGCAATTTTTTTTTTGGTGTGACGGTGCTAGGACTGCGGGGGAAGGGCAGCAGCAGGGATGCGTTTCAGGCGGGTGGAATTTCTGCGGAGCGTGCTTTCGCCTGGGAAGGGATAAGCACACTCCCCGCTTCGGGGGTGCCTTAGGGCTCGGCCTCCCCTGCCCCCGCTGCTGCTCCGGCTCCAGCTCCGGCTCCGGCTCCGTCCCCGGTCCGGCCCGGCTGTCCGACAGGCTCCGGCCTCAGTGCGGCGCCACCTGGCGGCGCCGCCGGCTCCGGGCGAGAGGCTTGTCCCGGGGAGGGCAGCGGCGGGCGTGCGGGCGGGTGGCTGGAGGTGTCGGGGCAAGACCGCGCACGGCCCGCCGCCGCCACCGCCGCCCCGCACCGCCCCGCTCCGCGCCCGACCGCAAGAGACCCGCCGCCCAAAGGAGCGTGGCTGCCCCGCGCCCAGCGCGGACGTGCGGTCTGGCAGCCACCAGGTGTCAGCCGCGCGCTGGGCAGGTGGCCGCTGCCGGGCGCGCCTGCCGGACACCCCAGGGGCTGCAGAGCCGGACGCCTCACGGCGCTGCCGGACAGCGCTGCCCGCGCCCGGGGCGTGGGGGTCACCGGCTGCTCCGGGCACACGGGCTCTGCGCGGCTTTTGTTGCCGTCGAGGCTCGCGGGGCGGGCGCAGCCTTGCCGCGCCTCCCGGGGGCCCGGGGTGGGGAGACAATAGCCGGCTCGGCGCTGCGGCGTGGCGGGGGCTGGAGCCCGGGCGACCCCCGGACCGCTGCTCCTGGTGGACCTTTTCTAGCCCCTGCGCCCGTGAGCACTCACAGACGTTGGCCGTAGGTGATGTCGTGGGCCCTGCAGGGGCCTGTGGCTGTCTTTTAAGTGCTGTGCTCAAGGTAGATCCATCAAAGTCATCGACCAGCCAACTCGCACCGAAGGCGTTGGCGCTGCCTCCTTGCGCTGGTGTGGCTATTAGAGGTTTCAAGGGAGCCAAGCACGTCGGCAGGAGTCAGGAACTCACGTGTTGGCTTTGTGCATGCCGTGTGGCACGGAAATGCCAGTGCGGCGCTGTCATGTTTCGAAAATTGCAGCCCAGGATGGCTGGCCCCGTTGGACACAGTTACACCAACCTTTGTGGAGCTATGGGGTTTCACACCTTCGGCAAGCACGTGGCTCTCTAGCAGGGCTGCTCAAACCGCGCGATTCATCTCCGCGTGAGTGATCTCGCCGAGGTCCCTGCCACGTGGTACCTCTCATTTCTGTGGGGAATCCTGCAGGCCTGTCTTCTCCAGGCTGTGATTCTCCGCTGGTAATGCAGCACACAGGATCTGACAGCTCCAGCAAGCCTGGAACCGGTGTGCTGGTGGACTTTGCTAACACAATCCAAAAGTTCTTTGTAAAAATGGAGTGGCTCTGTTGTAGACCAGCATGCATCGTGCTTAAAATAAGTCCACTTTTATTGGTAGGAGACAGGAAATAACAGAGTGATTAACTTATTCCCAAAGTATGTGCTTAACTCATGGAAATAAATTAAGAAGATTTTTTTTTCCCCCTTCTGCTGTGAGTGTAGTTATTTATGATGTCTAATGAGGAGCCAGGTCCCAAAGCAGTGTTCTTCGTTCCCTAGGTAAAGATCAGGAAACTGGTTTCTCAACTGTTCTTCATTATGAACTTTAGAGTTCATCGTAGATTGATGTTTACTGTGAGCAAACCCGTGGCTGCCCCGTTGCAGGACTGTGAATAGCTAAAATGATGCCTCAGAAAATGCTTTGTCTGCACCGAGACATGATGACCCTGGAAAGGAAAACAGCACATTTCAAAGAAAGTGGTCGCAGTCTCAGAATTTGTCTGATCCAAACAACTTTGCCTGTGATGATTTCTTGGATTAGCTCTGTTAATCCTACAAAATGTCAAGATGATCTCCCCACGGTTCTGTTGTCCTATGCTTGTGGACAGAGGGTGAAGGCTGCTTCCCCTGTGTATGATCTGTTGCAGCTAGAGAGCTGAGATGGTGTTTTTGGCAGAAGAGGGACAACTGCAGTTAACAGATTTCCAGGAGTTTCAGTTGATTCTGGATCATGCTTCTATGTAACTGCTTTTATATTCTGTTCTCTACGGTACTTACGCACAAAAAAGCCTCACTGAAGAAGTTTCCTTTTCTTTAATACAAAGGCCTATGCAGATTTCCTGTAGCTTATATTCCATAGAAACAAAAACTAAACCAAAGAAGACACACAAATAAGCCTTCATGCGGCATGGCCTGAGTCAAGTGGAGTGTGCATGGCACCACAACCGGAATGAAGGAAATTAATAGAAGAACTTTAAGGTCAGAATTAATCTAAATTAGATGTAGAAAGCAACCTGAAAGATAAAAAGAAACTCAAAATGAGTGTTTCTTCATGTCCAAACAGCCACTATTTCAAAATGTAGACAGAAAAAAACTGCAGCTCTAATAAAATCACGTAGGGAGTGCAGATCTTTAAGCAGTAGTTCCTATATACTACTCTGGGACTTTAAAAATTACTGTAAAGCTTCTGAATCATTAGCTGTACTCCCACTTTAAATATGATGCAAAAGTGCCTTTGTTGCAACCAATTAATTTTACCGTTAATTCACTTAATTACATTGTTTTCTTTGATAAAAAAAATTATAATCATGAAATGGGATTCACAATAGGTTCAAATAAACACCTTTCTGCGCCTTTTTTTTGCTACAGAAATCCTTTCCAAAAGAGTACAAGAAAGGTTTGTGGTGAAGAGCAGTGATGCCGTTTCTTCAAAACACTTTTCCACCCTGATCTCCTGTCCTGCCCGTGTACCTGACAAGCCTGTAAGCTTGGCAGCCTTCACCACATTTTTCTGACCAAGGGGAGAAACACATCTCATCTTGTTCTGGGGGTGACACTGGGGAAATAGTGCCCATAGGCCACATAAACAGAGGTGCATATGTCTTTATGGACATTTCTGGGGCAGACTCTGTCCTGCATGGAAGAAACTCTTCCTCAGCAGCTGTGAACAGCTTCAGAGTGCTGGAATAGAGCAGGGCTAATGAATTGCCTGTTAATGCCTCATCCATGATTATGACAGTTAGTAGAGGCACTGGTGACAAGGTAATTTTTAACAGGATGAACGGTATGTCAGAATACTAATAGGACACTTAAAAGGAGAGGTTTCCAGGGGAGTCACCTCATTGCTCAAGAGAGAGAGGGGACTATTCCCTCCGGCCCTTTCCCCAGGGCTCCCAAGGACTGTCACCTATAATGATCCAAATGATCAGCCTCTTCTGAACTGCTGCTTAATTGTGGAAAGTGCTTCAGAGAAAAAAAGAGTCAGTCCTGCAGAGCACCCCAGCTTCCCCAACCTCATCGAGTTCAACTTAAGCCTTGCTGAGTTTTGTTAGGCTTGGAGGACTCAGCTGGTTAATGGTTAATCATGTGTGTTGCCTAAATAGCCCCTACCAGTGACTAAGCCCCTAAGAGTCACAGACTGTGACTGACTGAAGAGCAGGAAAAAGCAATCCCAGCACCAGAGAACCGGTAGGCACAGCAATAAGGTGAATGGCATCCGCTACGTATAGATTGGCAAGGGAACACTAGGAATTAGTCAGTCCATGCTGGTTTTGAGCTAGACTTGCTTACCTGAACATAGCTGTGGGACAAATGAATGGTTCTCAAGGATGGATAGTAAAAGCAGGCTTCTGTGCAAAGGGAGAGGAAGAAGAGTGCAATCATCCTTCACAAAGATACACAGAATAGTGGTATGGAAAGTGCGGAGGCGGGAGGGGAGGGTAGGTGAAATAAGGCTACTTACACTTCACAATACAGAAAGAACTTAAGAAATCAGTTGGAGGATATTTTTTTTTTATCATTACATATTAACCTGAGGATACCATTGCTGTGGGACTTTGGAGGAAGGAGAATTTTGTAAAGGGTGGTGTGTTTACAGAGGGATGAACGTTCAAGAGTTAGGCTTTCCAGAGCGCAAGCCAGATGTTAGCTGATAGTGGCTGGCAAAACATTTGGATGTATTTGTGGTCTTTGTGTCATCTTCTGGTGCTCTCATTGAGCATCAGCCAGAGATGTTACACTCTGAAAGGGACTTGGAGCTTCTAGGCATTTCTGCCATGGGTAATGCAATTACTTGCATGAGTGAAAATCAGATCCATTCAGTCCTTTGACTACGCAGTGATGAATCCTGATGATACACTCAGTTTTCGGCATTTTGTGAGCCTCGTGCACTTATTTTTAGCTTGTCACTGCAGTAAATGCAGGACACAAGAAAACATGGTACTGGCCCAATTATTCCCTTGTGTGATAGTAAACCCATCATATCTTACGTGCTGGCAGTAAATGTATTGAGGAGTACTCAATAGAAAAATACTGTCTGCTATAGAGCACGAGTTTAATAAAGAAAAAGAAACACATTGAACCCTCAGTTTGGAAAAGTTAGTAAGTTGTACTGCAAGTGTGTCTGGAATACATTGAAAAACACACGTCCTCATCAGATTTCCTCCAAAGAAACCTTACGTGTTCATTTTTGCAAGGAATCCCACCAACGTCAATGGAAGTATTCACTATTAAAGCTCATTAATGTGAGAGCACATTTACAGGAACCAGCTGCAAGAGTCCTCTCTTACCAACCAAAGATTTATCTACCTAGCAGAGATTTATTGCTCTGAAGCTGTGGTTGAAACGTGCATATCTGTATATCCTTGAAATTACAGTATACGTCTTTTCAATTGCTTCAGGTACTCTGAGTGTCTGATGGCTGTATGACAGAGATGTGTTGTGAACTGATCCTTTAAGAGCATCTGAGCTTAACTGTAGTGTTTTCCAGGTACATGCCATCACTGATATGCCTGGTTTTCATATTAGTATCATCCTCGTCACAGGTAGTGTTGTTAAACAGTAGCTATTCAGCCTTTTACAAATGATAACAGGCTTTTATTGTTGTTTTACTTTTTCCTCTAACCTCTGCCAGCATCCCCAGCTGTTTGTTCCTAAACTCTCCTGGAGGCTTTTAGTCCTGACTTGTACTAGCTCTGCAAAAATCACTGTTATTCTTTGGTTCATCCTGGAGGAAGAAGGAGTTTGGAGGAGGAGGTGGGGCAGAAATGAGCAGTGAAGCAGGGGAAGCAGCAGCCTTGTGTCAAGCAGCTTCTGACAGAACAGAAACTTTCTCCACCTGTGGTAGATTTGCGGTTAGAGGATCCTTTACGTATTCTTTTCCATGCCTCAGTTATGTTGCATACAGAATCANTGGAAGAAAAAAAATAACACAAAAGCACCACACTTTGTGCTTTCGGACCTGACCAAGACGGACACAGCCATTCTTTGTGGCTAACGTTAGCTCCTGGAATCTCCACAACCTTCCAGGGCTCTTTGTGGTTACAAGCATCGGGAAGCCGTGGTTCAAAGAAAAGACAGGAGGGGGGGGGAAAAAAAAGCCACGTGCGGAACATCCCGCCAGGCAAAGAGACCTCAAGACCCGCGTCCGCGCCGTTGCCGATACAACGCGCGTTTTCCCACGTGCCGTTTCTGCTGTCGAACGATTTAANACTCCTTGTCCTGTTATTTGGCAATCCTCTAGCTGTGGGGCCAGAAACATCCCTTTTTTGAAGGGGAGAGGAGAAACAATATGCAAGCAGTCATTTTTTACTACTTTGGTCCAAATCAATGATCAATTGCATTTACAGAGGAAAATTAGCAGCTGCCGCCACAAGTCTGACTCGCTCCTGATTGATGGACACCAAAAAATCTGTGTCTGTCAATATAGATCAGGACTCATCTCTTTACAGAGATGCAAAAGTTACATGGATAGATAGGTAAAGTGTGGTACATGCACATCTGAAAATATAAGTGAACAGCCTTCAGACCTCAGTGACACTCAGGGATCCAACGGGCGAAAGGGCAGTATGTCCTTCTGATCTGCCTTTCATTGACAAGATCTCAGAACGCATACGTGGTTACCAGTCCAGTGACAAGATGGCAGTTTGCCAGCTAGCTGGTTTCAGAAAAAACAGGCCTGCTGTTACTTTGTTCCCAATGGTTGCCTGAGGCTGTTTTGTGTGTACAGATTGCTCTGGGCCTGCACTGCAGCCCTTTTGTCCAAGTAAACTGGAACAAAATTTCCTATTCTGATATTGGGGAGACCAGAGATCAGCAATTGTGGCTGCTCAGTCCTCATTCAGCTCAGGACTGTGCCTACCTACACCAGCTTTGTAATTGCCTCCCTTCCAGCTGTGTCACTGCAGGTCTCCTGAAGTGGTCCCTGAATATTGGCAATGACGCCCTATGCAATGCAAGGGTAGAGAAAAGACCCCAAAAGAGGAAAGGTTCATGAGGTGGCTGCCTAAGCCCATCACTTGGGCATGTTGACATGGAGGTCTTTCAACTTCTCATGCGCTGCAGCAGCAGCAAAGCGTGCTATTTCTCTTTGGAACCAGCCCTCGGGTCCCTCTTGAAATGAGGCACATTATAAGACAATTAGATACATAATAAGAAAGTAATTGTAGAATAGTTTTGGTTGNATTTTTTTTGGTGTGACGGTGCTAGGACTGCGGGGGAAGGGCAGCAGCAGGGATGCGTTTCAGGCGGGTGGAATTTCTGCGGAGCGTGCTTTCGCCTGGGAAGGGATAAGCACACTCCCCGCTTCGGGGGTGCCTTAGGGCTCGGCCTCCCCTGCCCCCTCTGCTGCTCCTGCTCGGCTCCGGCTCCGGCTCCGTCCCCGGTCCGGCCCGGCTGTCCGACAGGNTGACAAGATCTCAGAACGCATACGTGGTTACCAGTCCAGTGACAAGATGGCAGTTTGCCAGCTAGCTGGTTTCAGAAAAAACAGGCCTGCTGTTACTTTGTTCCCAATGGTTGCCTGAGGCTGTTTTGTGTGTACAGATTGCTCTGGGCCTGCACTGCAGCCCTTTTGTCCAAGTAAACTGGAACAAAATTTCCTATTCTGATATTGGGGAGACCAGAGATCAGCAATTGTGGCTGCTCAGTCCTCATTCAGCTCAGGACTGTGCCTACCTACACCAGCTTTGTAATTGCCTCCCTTCCAGCTGTGTCACTGCAGGTCTCCTGAAGTGGTCCCTGAATATTGGCAATGACGCCCTATGCAATGCAAGGGTAGAGAAAAGACCCCAAAAGAGGAAAGGTTCATGAGGTGGCTGCCTAAGCCCATCACTTGGGCATGTTGACATGGAGGTCTTTCAACTTCTCATGCGCTGCAGCAGCAGCAAAGCGTGCTATTTCTCTTTGGAACCAGCCCTCGGGTCCCTCTTGAAATGAGGCACATTATAAGACAATTAGATACATAATAAGAAAGTAATTGTAGAATAGTTTTGGTTGAAAGGAACCTTTAAAGGTCATCTAGTCCACTCCCCCTGCCATGACCAGGGACATTAACTAGATCAGATTGCTCAGAGCCCTGTCCAACCTGACCTTGAATGTTTACAGGGATGGGGCAGCTACAACTTCTAGAAAGCCTGTTCAATGTTTCACCAGCCTCATCATTAAAAAAATATCTTCCTTGTATCTAGTCTAAATATTCTGTCTTTTTAGTTTAAAACCATCACCCCTTGCCCTGTTGCTACAGGCCCTGCTAAAAAGTTTGTCCTCATCTTTTTTTAAACCCCCTTTAGGTACTGGAAGGCTGCTCTAAGGTCTGCCCAGACCACACTCTGTTCTGCAGGCTGAACTACCCATACTGTCCCAGCCTTTTTGCCCTAGGAGAGATGCTCCAGCCCTCTGACCATTTAGTGGCCCTCTTCTGGACCTGCTCTAATAGGCCCATGTCCTTATGCTGGGAGCCCCAGAGCTGGATGCAGTACTGCAGGTGGAGTTTCATGAGAGCAGAGTAGAGGAGGAGAATCACCTTGCTTGGCCTGCTGGTCACACTTCTTTTGATGCAGCCCTTCTGGACTGCAAGCACACGTGCCAGGTCATGTCCAACTTTCCATCCACCAGTACCCTCAAATCATTTTACACAGGGCTGCTGACAATCCCTTTATCTCCCAGCCTGTATTGATACCAACACCTTGCAAAGTAATAAGGAAAGCCCTTTTATTTGAAGCCTTGAAGCTGAGCAGCACCAAAATACTGTAAAAGTTTAGGCCTACAATTAGTGATTTTAAGTGACAAATAGTAATCCAACGTCTTGGTTTTATTGCTGAGAGGGTCACAAGTAATGACGTGTGAAGTGATGGTTGGGCTTTGCTCTCACCAGAACCTGGTGGGATAGTGTTTTGATGGTTCAAGACCATACAGTCTGGCAATCCACACCGAATGTATCATCTTGAACCATCAAAACACTGTCCCACCGGGTTCTGGTGAGAGCGAGACCCAACTAGCACTTCAAGACCAGACCCTTCACCAGCTTCGTTGACCATCTCTGGACACGCTCCAGCACCTCTATGTCCTTGCAGTGAGAGGCTCAGAACTGGACACAGTATTCGAGGTGCAACCTCACCAGCGCCAAGTACAGGGAGACAATCACTTCCCTGCTCCTGCTGGCTTCACTCTTTCTGATCCAACCCAGGATGCCATTGGGGTTCGTGATCACCTGGGCACACTGTTGTCTTGTGTTCAGCTGGCTGTTGATTAACACACTTAGGTCCTTTTCCATGGGACAGCTTTCCAGCCACTCTGCCCCAAGCCGGTAGTGTTGCCTGGGGTTGTTGTGACCTAAGTGCAGGACCTTGGCCTTGTTAAACCTCATACAATTGGCCTCAGGCCATTGATCCAGCCTGTGGTGCACTCTGTCCTGTTTGCCTGAGGGGCTGCACCGAGGCTCATGCTCTGCCTTGCAGAGCATAGGGCTGCCCTGCGAGGAAAGGTGATCCAGGATCTGAGGGCTTGTTTGTCCATGTCTCCGGCCCTGCTGGGAGTCCAGTGGTTTAGCACACAACATCTCTGTCTCCTGTCAGGCGAGACTGAGTGTCCTTTCCATGGAAACTTGGCGGGCAGTGGGACAGCAGGCCCAGGGAAGCTGTCCAAAGCAGTGCTGATGGTGTGTGGGGAACAGCAGGCAGGATTTTCTGCGAACCAGGAATGCAGAAAGCTCTTGTTGTCAGCAAGTCACAGTGGTCTCTCACTCCCAGGTGGAGGAGATTAAACCTTGGGCAGGAATAATCTTCTGATTTATCCATGCAAATTTATACTCTTCCTCTGTGGAGTGTGGCCACCTAAGCAGTCCTCCTGTCTGGGGGGGCTCAGCCTGCCTGCAAACCACGGTGAGGTCAGGAAGGGCCCTCTTTGGGTTAATGCATCTTCCTCAGCCTTCAGGAAAGTTTTCATTAGGGCTGGAGAATTGGTGACAGCTACAGCTAAGGCTGCCAACGTGTTTCCATTAGGTTATATCTCCCTGTTTTCACTTGCTTGCAACTATCCAAAAGTTTCACCTAGAAGGCTGAAATTTTCCAGGCCTCCTCTCTAGCTGGAGGTGAAGGGTTTTGTGGAAAGTTGGGGAAAAAAAAAAAAAAAAGAGAAAAAATAATATCCTCCTCTTTTTGAGACGGCAGCGTGCAGGCAGATGTGATAATTTAATATACCAAAATTTAATAAAAGCAAACAGTGGTATTGCAACCTCCAAAATGACTGATTCTTTGGGTTTTGGGTGAATCTCAAAATAATTTTTTTTAATGTTAAGAGATCCAGCTAATTTTTACTTGGTCTTTTTGCTGAATCCTTCCCTTCAGCTGCTGCCTGTCTTGTGCTGCGCAAACCCCGGCTCACTCCTCCCACTCCCTCCGCTCCCTGTCCACAGCTCCAGACTTGAAACTGTCTCTGCCACCTGAAACTCATCTTGAGTTTCACAAATCCACTGAGCCAGAGCCTGGATGGTTTCTGTGACCAGCAGGGCTCTTCCCTTAGCGCAAGTTTGCTCTCAGCCTAGTCACTGCTTTTGTCACTTGAGCATAGGTCTGGTGAAATTCAGAAACCTCTGTTGTGCTGGACTTTGTGTTGGGGTAGGCCTCAAAGCTACAATGTCCTTCACATGGGACTTTAATCACAGAATCACAGAATCTTAAGGGTTAGGAGGGACCTTGAGAGATCATCTAGTCCAAACCCTCTGCCACAGCAGGGCCACCCAGAGCAGGTCACACAGGAACTCATCCAGATGGGTTTTGAATGTCTCCAGAGAAGGAGACTCCACAACTCATCTGGGCAGCCTGTTCCAGTGCTCCCTCCCCCTCACAGTGAAGAAATTATTCCTTGTAATTCTTTGGAAGCAGTTCTGAACGTGAGGTCAGCTGTTAAACCACATGGCCACGTAGCATGTAGCACAAAATTCTAGGTAATAAACTTACAGTGTAAAAATCGATTAGCATTAATAGAGCTTTTATTAGCGCCAAAAGTAAGTGTTGCGATTTCTCTGGTAAGCATGCAAGGCAGAGAAATCTGAAGCTAAATAAGCAGTAAAAATTAATCATGGTCTTTAATTCAGTTTATTTCATAAGCTAGAGAGACTCTTCCCCACGTTGCTCACTTGTTTCTGAACTAAACAAGGGTTGCAGTTCTAGGTCTCTGCAGCTGGTGTGTGGAGCTATACAGTTGGCTTAAAATGAGCCAGTTCCCATTTGAAAACCCACGCTTCACAGTTCTCTGCAAAAGAAACAACCAGTCATCTCATTAACATTTCCAGTAACCACTAAAGGAAACCTGGAGTAATCCATTTTCTCTAATGGAAGTTTAGGGTTTTTTTTATTCTTTGGCTTGGAGGTTTGCATCCTCTTTTAGGTGTTTTTTCCTCTGGAGGAGACAGAGGGCTGCTGCTGCCCATGGCTGTTGGTGATGCTTCTTGCACATAGGCAGTAACAGGACATGGTTTTGGCTGCGAAAGACCCATTCTCAGGCCCTGCTGATGACGGATGGTTGAGCCAAAAAAAATACACAAGTCAATAAAATCAAGACCAAGTCAAAATCCTTCAAACTGGATAATGAAAACACGGGAGACAGACAGCTTCAGGGGTGTAAATGTAAAATCAAAATATGGAAATGTAGGAAAGAAAAAAACCTAGAACAATACTATCCCCTTCCTGCCCCACCCCATCCCCACAGTCCACAATGACTTTGTTGTTTTCAGATGAGGACTTTCTCCCGACTCAGCTGGGCTGAGTTAGCTGATTCTGATAACTACTCAGAGGAGATTTGTAAACCATCTGTTTCATAGCTGTACTCAAAACTGTAAGATCTGACTTCATGTTCCTTGTGGCTGCTCAAGATGCCAGAGCACCTTCATTTGTGCTGTGTGAAGGCAGAGATCACGAGGCACACTGATAGGAAACACAAGGGCCCATCTTAAATTTTATTCTCCTCCCTCCAGGGTAGATGAGCTCTATATACTAAAGGAGGTGCTTTATTTCCATCAGGATGCACAGCCCTAAACCTCCTGGAATTAAACCCTATTTGTTCAAAAGCTCAGAGGAGCTCAGTGCTTCCAAAAGACAAACTAATGACACAGTGACAGGTTTTTTATCTGACAGGTTGGTGGCTAGATGACTTTCTGAGTTGCGGAATAAGCCATAATCAATTTTCAGACCCAGTGAGGTGCTTAAAATCTGCATCTCCCAGGAGAAAGCTCCAAAAAACCTGTGCCAGGTGAGGCCCTGCAGATGAGAGAATCCAGAAAGAAGCTTATTTTGTATATTCTGGAAGTATGAATAAGATGCAGATTCTCATCCTGATGAGGGCTTAGAAACTCTACCCATAGAATCACAGAATCATCTAGGTTGGAAAAGACCTTTAAGGTCAACCCAGCACTGCCAAGTCCACTACTAAACCACATCCAAAACCAAGCTTTCAGGATCTCCAGGGACCTTCTTTGGTGAAAGCTGAGGGGGTCATTAAAAAAGAGCTCTGAGAATCACAGTTTGGGATGTTTTTCCCTACAGTAGAAGCAGATGTTTGTGGCAGTGGAGACATCAGTCATAACAATAGTGAGGCCAGCTCCTTTACAGAGAAGGATCTCAGTATCCCTGAGCCTCTACTTTCCAACTGAGTTGTGTCAACTGGTCTATGGGCTAGCAGGTAGAAGGTCAAAAGGAGACAGACAGCAAGACATTGTCCCTTCCTCAGCAAGGCAATCTGGAAAGAATTTCCCTGGCATGCATCTGGCTGAATCCCTAGCAGTGTAACAAACACATGGATGTAGCAATTTGGGAAGATGAACACCTCATCGATTACCTCTGAGGTTCTCAGGAGAGTCTTCAAATGCAAACCAGGCTTGTCTTCTGACTCGAGAGTGCCAAGTTTGCTGTATGTGGTGATCACTGCTCAGGGGTGGGATGCAGATAGGTATTCATATAGATGTATATTTGTGTGTGTCTGTATGTAAGACTATCTGTACTGTGATTAATTTTAAACATTTAGTAGCTGAGACTTCAGGTGGATTTCACCTGAGAAATACTGTGTAAAATTACTCATCAAGAGAATTGTTATTCACTCCCCTTTGCAGGTGAATATGCTAAGGCAAAGCTCAGGTAACAGGAGTGAGACAACATCAAGCCTGCTTGTCAGCAGGAAGAAAAAAACCTAAGAACTGCAATGAAGGTCACTTGCCTGCTCTGAGGCCTGTCATGTTGTACAGCTGTGGTAGAAAATGAGTTCCTAGCTTTCTTGACATGTTCCTTTGAACTTGAATTTCTTGCCTGTTGACATTTCCCAGTTTGAGGTAGAAACCTCCCAGCTGACACCCTGTTTTCTAGACACTGATCCTGAAAGAAGGATCCGCCTAGAAATGGATTTTTCTGATGGAAAATACAAAGTTGTAAGAGAAGAACCAAGCTGTTCCAAGTGAGGAGAGCAAAGGATAGGGAAGCAATGCTTAATACGAGGTTAGTGGCTAAGTTAGGAAAGGATACAGAGGTGCAAGCAAAAGTGGGAAAATATGTGCAGAATATGTAGAAAGGAGAACACGACCAAAAAAACACAGAGTTCCACCCAACAGGAAACTGTACATAGCTCTAAGATATACCAGAGAAAGCAGAAGATGTGTTAACAGAAAGGAAAGTGAAGAAGAAAACACCAGACATCACCAGCCGGCATCATCTTGACTGAGGAATTCACAGCCGAGTTTTTCAGTGCCAAGAAAACACAGCACTGGGGATGCAAAGGCACTTTGGTATGAGGCTTTGACACTCTGGTCCTGAGCCCTTCTTGACTTTTCTGACAGGCACAGCAGCAAGGCTACTAGACAACATATTTTGTACTCTCCTAGGCCACATGTGCTTCTCCTTCAAAACAACTGTTGTCTTTCAGCTTTTTCCCTGTGAGGGAATAAGCTTCTCTTGGACCAAAGCACATTTCCTGCCTGCCGCCTGCACATCATTACGCCATCTCTCCTTCCCCAGGGGACCACAGCTCTTTTTATCCTCCATAAAGGGTCTGCCTTGTAGTGTTGGGAAAAAATGGTGTGTCAGTGCCAAGCACACCCTGAACAGTACCAAGAGGAGGGCAGCGAAACACTTCAATGAGCACCAATACTGAGGGCTACCTGCCTGCACCCAGCCCAGCACTGAGGCTGAACAATGTGCTCCGTGGTCAAACAAACATCCACCAACAGTAAGTGAGCCCATGGTCGCTGCTGTGAAGTTGGTATGTGTGTCTGTCTGCATCTTTCTGTGTGGAATTAAGAGCACAGGGCAAAATCCCACTCTCACCAACAGCCAAGTAAGTCTTGGAGATGCTGCTGAAGGTCATGGGGTAGTGCCAGCCGTGTAGATGCTTTCATATGAAGCGATCAGCAGGAGTGAGGCTGACACGTCCCTGCAAAGATCATTTGGCACTGAAGGAAGGAGCTTTGCCTAAAGCAGCTGACTTATCTATCTCTGGAAATGTAGATAAAGAACATTTCATACTGGAAAAGAGCCCTGATTTCAAGTTAGCTGCTGGCGCTTTCCATCTTCCATTTCCAAGCAACTGGCCGGATTCTGAATTGGCTGCATCTGGGATAGGGAGAGTGATATGAAAGGGACTGGTAATCAAGGAGCACCTCCAGCTTTCTAACTGTAATAAAACACATTCTTATGCTCTTCTTTGGACACTTATGGCAGAAATCCTACTCTCTAGTAAAAGAGTTGAAATCTGGAATGACAATTGCATCAGTGGAAGGAAGCCAGATTTGCAGGGCTGTAAGCGAGCAATAGATCTGGCTGACAATCAAGATGCAACATTATAATTAAACTTTTGGGGTTGTTTCCTTTTTAATGTTGTGCTAAGTGACTGGGACATGTTCTGACTTCATTTAGATCAGTCTGTCTCTCCTCATAAGATAACATCCCACAACACCCTCATAGGAAAGCTCAGGCAGTGTCTCTTGGATGAGTGGAGGGTAAGGTGGATCGAGAGCTGGCTGAATGACAGAACCCAGAGGGTGGTGATCAACAGCACAGAATCGAGTTGGAGGCCTGCGGCCAGTGGAGTTCCACAGGGGGTCAGTCTGGGGCCAGTCTTGTTCAACACCTTCATCAATGACCTGGATGAGGGGACAGAGTGACCCTCAGCAAGTTCCCCGATGGCACCAAACTGGGAGGACTGGCTGATTCACCAGCAACTGTACCACCATTCAGCAGGATCTTGACTGGCTTGAGAGTTGGGCAGAGAGGAACCTCATGAGGTTCACCAAGGGCAAGTGCAGAGTCCTGCACCTAGGGAAGAACAACTCCATGCACCAGTACAGGCTGGGGAGTGACCTGATGAACAGTGGCTCGGTGGAGAGGGACTTGGGAGTGCTGGTGGGCAACAAATAAACATGAGCAGCAACATGTCCTCGTGGCCAAGAAGGCCAATTGTATCCTGGGAAGCATCAAGAAGAGTATAGGCAGCAAGCTGAGGGAGGTTCTCCTCCCCCTCTGCCCTGGTGAGGCCTCATCTGGAGTACAGTGTCCAGTTCTGGGCTCCCCAGTTCAAGAGGGACAGGAAACTTCTGGAGAGAGTCCAGTGCAGGGCCACCAAGATGATCAGGGGACTGGAGCATCTTCCTTATGAGAAAAAGCTACAGGATCTGGGGCTGTTCAGCCTGGAGAAGAGGAGACTAAGGAGGAATCTCATTAACACAAGTCCTTAAAAGGTGTATGTCAAGAGAGTGGAGAGGCACTTTTTTCTGTAGTGTCTAGTGACAGGACAAGGGGTAACGGAAAGAAGCTGCTACACAAAAAGTTCCACTTACACGTAAGAAAAAATTACTTCCTGTGAGGGTGAGGAAGCCCTGGCACAGGCTGCCCAGGGCAGGTTGTGGAGTCTCTTTCTCTGGAGTTTTTCAAAACCTGCCTGGAGGTGTTCTTGTGTGACTTGATTAAGGTGAATCTGCTTGACCAAAGGGATTGGGCTGGATGATCTCTAGAAGTCCCTTCCGGCCCTGACCGTTCTGTGATTGTGTGAAAACTCAGGCCTCTAGGTTTCCATTCCCCTCCTAAACACAAATTTCGAGGTGGTAATAAATACTGGAACAAAAAAGATATGTAATTTTAGTGACAGAGAAGCAAATTGATGCTGAATGTATGTGACACTTTTTCAATTTTCCTCTTGTTTTTCCTGATGGTGTTTTCTACCAAACATTACATTTGCAGATGCAAAATTTAAAGAACACTTTATCTTCAGCACTGAGAAACATAACATGTAATTTGCAGCTTCAGCCAAGAGTGATGGCCTTATTAGTAATGGGAATTTACTGATTAACTGCTGTTAGGAAAACATCATCTTCAAACCCGTTAGTCTGAAACTGGCAGCCGCTCTGTCGGCAGGAGCTTTTTTATTTCATCTCGGGGGAGTTCTGTAGAAATATTTCTCATTTAAACAGCTTTAGCCTTGGCCTTTCAATAATTTTTATGGTCTCAACTAATAGGTTAACAATTAGTTAAGAGCAACTATCAGCTTAATGTCAAGTCATTCACAGGGAAAAGTTCAAGGAGAGAAGTAACACTATTTCAAAAGATGACTTATTTTTTAACAAAAATCTCCCATCAGTTTGAAAAGCCGGAGGGATAAAAATGAACATGAGAGAGAAATGGAAAGATCAGCAATGGGGAGGCAGGTCCTAGGGTCTGAGCAGTGCTGGGAGAGGGGCTGTTGGAGAGAGAGCAGGAGGAACTGGAGGTGCACCGCAGTGACTGAGGGCTACCCACAGCACCCAGGAGCTGCTTGCAGTGCCTGAGGGCTACCTGTGATCCCAGCCACTGGGGTGGCAGTGGCTGGCACGAGGGGAACAGGGAGTGCGTGTTGATAGGGTAGCAGAGCTCTGCTCCCTCCTGTATCTACCCCTGAAGTGCTAGCTGGGGGAGCCCATGCCACAGCGGCTGCTGCAGACCACAGGTCTTTCACCATGCTTCAGGTCTCTGCAGTGAATCCCAGTCTCTGCCTGGTCATTGCCAGGTTCAGAGAAAGTGCTTTACTCCAGCTCCTAGCCCCAGCATCTTATGCTCTCACAGATCATCATGGTCTCCTCTCTCTTGCCTGTTGTTCACTTTTCAGTTTGTTCCACAGTTTCTTCTATTTTTTTTTTTATTTTTTTCCTCCTTGTTTCAGCGTTTCCCCTTTTTGCCTACAATTCCCATCTTTTCTGTTTTCTCTTAGTCTCAAGCAATACCATTAGCCTTCCACCAACTGCCAATCTCTTGTTTATTTCCAGGGTTTTGTCCACTCTTCTACTACCCTGTCCCCTCAGAACCAGCTGTCCGCCCCTGCTCAAGATGCATCTTTGTCCTTCATGCTCTCTAGGCACTAACAGTGCACTGAACAAGTCTACAAGGGATATGTATGTTCTTCCTCTTAGCTTCTGTGCCAGATGTCACAGTGATCTACACACAGCTGGGAAGGAAAGTCCTGCTCAGCCATTGGTGGCATGTGTGCAATCAAGATGGCATTGGCAGATAACCGTATTCATTAGAACCAGTCTCATTGCCAGGGCATGAATGGAGGTTGGATTTTTTCCCCAAGAGCTCTCGCATAGACAGATCTTGGAATTATTTGCAGGGTTGGAAATGTGCACATTGTCACCTCCAAAGTAAATCTCTGCTATACTACAGATCTCTGATCCTTCTCCTGGCTTTGCAGAGTGAGTCAAGGGTATGGGAAGCACCTCTTACTTCCCATTAGCTTCTTCCAGCTCAATAACTTGTCTTTCCTGGGCATAATTTTGAAGCAGTTTCCCTCAAAATACAGGCAAATTAAGATTTTCCCCTGGATGTTTGGTGTAAATGACCATGGCAAAGCTGGACAGGCTTTCCTCAAAGAGATCTGAAAAGGCTGAAATGCCCCTGGCGTATTCCACTCCCCTTTTGTCTGATAATGCCAAATAAACAGTCTGTGAAGGGGCCTGCATAAAACTTCATCGCCTGCCACATCCTGACTCTTGGACTATAGGCTCCTGACAGACGTGTGAGAAGTAGACAGTTGTATCAGCAAATGACTCACTGCTTCTCTTGGAACCAGTTTCTCTCTCTATTTATATGTATGCTTGTATATATTTTTATGCATACGTATATGTATATGTGTGTGTATATATACACACATATACACACACACACACACATATATATATATTCATCCATCACCTGAGATGTAAATCCTGGTCTGTGAGCTGTGCAAGGCAGGAATGCTGATATCTTATTTTCTTGTGTGATTTCTCACAGAGCTCTGGGATGTGAGCCCCAACTGGGATCTTTAGACAGAATAGTAAATGAAACTGCTGCATGGCCCGTGTTATTCAGCGATCTCAAGATCAATGCTGGCTTCCTGAAGTCCAGTCTGCTCCATAGACTTCTTATAATCAAAGGAAAGAGCTTTCTTCCTCCCTCCAGTATTTCTTACAGATGGAGTCTGAGCTTCAAACTCAGGCAACAGAGCACTTTGCAGACACATAAACCAACGATGAAGTTAAATTGCCTCACCTCAGAAACCAGGCTCTAAATGACTTCAGACAGCTTCTAAATATATTCAGTCTGAAGGAAAATTTCCTTCTGCCTTTAAAGTCTGGAGATAAAAGAACAGTCTGGTGAACAAAAAAAAAGTAAAGCTCTCCTAGGCAAAAGATCTAAAATGTTGCAGTTGATTGATTTGGGGGCAGAAGGCAGGTATGTGGCTGAGGTCAGGTTTGTTGTATGAAACGGGTCCTAACCCTGTGACCCACTGGGAATGCGAGCTCCCATGCTAAGGGAGAGGACCCTGCGGTGGTCAGCAGGAGTTGGCCCAGGGCCTCAAATCCACTCTGCCAAGGCCTTTGGCCACTTAGCACCTTGACATGTACTTTCCTGCTATTTCTCCTCTCCCTTGAATGGAGGTGCAAGTAACAAGCCACAGCTGGGGGTGAACAGCAGCTGTGTTGCTACGTATCTCACAAGCCTTCCGTTTTGTTCTTAGCATAGGAGGACTAACATAAGAAGAAGCAACATTGAACCATTTTTCTTATAAATTCAGGATTCATAAAGCAGGGCTAGAATCAATGAAATCCAGGAACGACTTGAACCCACTTTTCTTTAGTAGAGTCCCTTGGATATGTTCTTCTAGCTTTTCTGTAACATTAGCTTTTGCAGCTGATTTTTGTCCAATCTCAGAGAGCAATAAGGAGATAGGACCCTAAAACTATTACCTTGGGGCCTATTCTCACTTTCAGTGACGTGGATGGCAAATTAACTTCAAGGAAAACTTCATCATGCTGTAGTGTTGATAGCATCATAGAGGAAAGTGTAATTAAGGGGCAAAAAGAGGGGAATCATTCAATGCAAAGTATCTCTTAGAGAGTTAGAACTGACTCTACATAACACGAAAAGCAGCTCTTATTTTCTAGGTGAAGTTTTTTAATGATCATTGAGCTGAGATTTTTTTTGCTGTTTTTCAGACTTTTTATTGAGACAGTGATAAATTATTCTACTAGCTGCCAGTGTGTAAAGTGGGCAGATCAACCTTGAAATATTACAGTCTTGGGACAAATTTTGCTCTTGTTTTCTCCCTAGTGTAAATCCAGAGTAGCAGTAATGTCTTCTGCGGAGCCACTTCAGAGTTATATCAGCATAAATGAGAACAGGTTCTTCCCATGCAGATGCCGCCTGAGGGATTAGGAGTCTGCCTGTGAGTTGTACCCTGGCTTCAAATTGTCACCTGAGCCTTAATTCAGTGGGGAACCAAAGAAACTGCTTGCCCTGCGGTTTGAGCATCGATGCTAATGTATTGCAGTGGGGATTTATCAACAGGCTGACACCTCAGTATCCGTCTCTTATTTGCATAGCATGGATAAAAATGTGAAATCAGCACAGCACCGAGCAGGATAGGAAGCAGTTTTGGCGTTAGCAGAGCCGTAGGCTCAGCCACAGGGGATTTGGTGGGTAGAAATGCTCTGTGTGTCCAAGAACACTGCGGTCGTGCAAAGACTGAGACCAGACCCTTGTTTAAAAAATACAGTTTATTAGATAAAACATACATAGAACCAAGTAGATCCAATTCTTTATTAAAAAATACAGAAATAATTTTGCAATAGTAAAAGAAAGCACTGGAATTTTCTATGAAACATAAAGCTGAAGGTTTTGGGACCTTGTTACTTTATCACAGCCGATCCCCCTCCATACTACATTCTTAAACATACTGCATCAAATTGTGAAACCCAAGGAAAACTCTGTTGTGTAAAATGAATGACCATTTAGAGCAATAATACTCAGTTTCATTAAAATGCAAACAGTAGCATACAGCACACGGAACAATCAATATACAGTTACACATTAAAACATGCCTCCAAATAGTGACAGAGAATTCACTGGAAGGACTAAGTTACAAATAATAAAGAACAATGTCTGGAGAAATAAAAAAAGGAATCACAGTTTGACACTACATTTGCTAAATGGTTGCATATGTATTGAAACACTGTACATATTAAGAATGGATATATTGGACCCACCCATACAGAACATGCTAAATCGACAGTTACTATCGTGCCTGGGTGCCTGAATGGGTATGAGATGTACATATGGTGGGCAGGTACGTATCTGTGTACGTACATCACACCTGTGCATACATACACGTAGAAAGGCACACTCCTCCACAGCTGAAGACAAATCACTTCAATAAAACCCTTTGAGGCAGGGTGAGAGCAGCACTAACATGCTGTTTGTCCTAATCCTGCTGCTCCCAGGACTCTGGGCATTTTATTCACGTGTTATTTTCACCAGTAAATTCCACATTACCTCAGCTCTCCCTCGTTTGCGTATTCGCAAAGTGAATATGAAACTGTTCAATATAATGCCATATTCACTGCTGGAGGTGAAATATTAGGGGAGGTTTTTGCTAGCTGAGAAACAGCAAAGTATTAAAGGGTTTGCGTTGCTTTTTCAATATGTGAGAATTAAGGGACAGATATCTTTTTCCTGATTATTGTTAGCATCATGTGGTAATCCTGGAAAAATTAATAGTGTATCCTGTATGTCATCTTCAGTAAGAATTCTTGGTCAAAAATGGAGGGGACTTGCATGAAGAAAAGTCATGGGCATCTAAACATATGCAGGCATCTAAGCAGCCCAAATTGTTCACTGCCTCATGACAATAACAGAAAAATTAAATAATGTTAAAATATAGTGCTAAGTAAAATGAAGGGACAGCAGAATGAACATCAAGTGAAAGAATTACTCAAGCTTTATTGACTTAGAAATTGCAGTCCAGCAGTTCACTTGAGACAAAACTCCAGGCTCATGGCAGTGACACAGAGGTACAGGCTTGGCATCAAATGGCACAGGACTGCATTGCTGCATTGGGATCTTGAGGTGGTCACAGAGTAAGATGCTTTTTTTTTTTTTTGTTCCTCTCTCATTGAAATAAAGCAAACCAAAATGATGCTAAGAATATTTGATGTGTAAGATGAGTACAGGAATCCTATTTGCTCAGCAGTGAGTGTGATATCTGTGCTCCCTCACTGATGCTGGTAGGGATGGTCTAGACTTTTATTAGCCTCAGAAAAGCAGCAGCCTAGGAAGGTTTACCCAGCACGACATGATTGAAACACCTTGAAAGGTTGAGTGGTGCTATGTATTGAGGATAGGGCAGGAGGCACCGTGGGAGGGAGGTGGTGGGTGGACTGAGGGGGAGCTGACACTGTCTTTTCTTTCCAAGGAGGCAGGCAGACAGCATTACTCTATGCTGCAGCCCAGGGGCTGCTGCGAGCAACATTATACTGCCAGCAAAATAAACTCATCTGCCTTTGGCCGTCACAAAGAGAGTAGGAGCCTGGTGACACTAGGTAGGGTTGTCTGGAGTAAAAACCAGGCAGAACAGTGAAAAAAACTGGGATGGTTTGTCAGCCTCAAATACACTTCACATTGAGTCACAAGACCTAAGACTGAAGTCAGCATCTCTCAAGCCCCATAATCCCATAACGACAGCAGATTTTTATTAAAAAGGAAACCTCAATATTTACATTCTGCTTTTAATATACACGCCAGCAGGTGAAGGAAGCCTCATGAGCCAGTGGGCGTGAGCTGATTTCTCTGTTTCGAGAGCAGCCACAGAGGAGAGGCCTGTGCTGTGTGCTGGAAAGGCCTCAGTAAACTCCTGTGGGGTCTGGAGGAGAGCAGTCACAAATGCATTTTTGTAATGATGTGAGATGTGGAGATGTTGCATCTATCAATAGTTAGTGGTATAGGCTAGAATAACTATGGGAGTGATTGAATGCAAGACAGTGTGATTCTGAGCTCTGGATTGCAGCCAAATGGAATGTATATTCAGTTAGGTTTTCTTTTTTCTCTGGCACATTTTGTATATGCCTGAAAAAATAAAATAACTGTATAGTCATATGATATCTGATGTGCCTTACAAAGTGTCTATTCCTATAGTTGTGCACTACTGAGAAAGAGTTGTCATTCACCTTTCAAAGAAGGCAAGATAAATACATAGCAGATATGTTAAAAAGTCCGAAATTGTAGAATACCTCCAAGATGTGATGAAAGCAGCCCTTACTTATACAGCTGCTGCAGAAATCGAGGCTTATCCAGCAAATTACAGAACATTAAAAATCAAAGCTAGCACACTTTGAGCCCCATTAGCAATACAAAAACTGATAGCTGCACATACTTGGAAAAAGCCTTATACATGCTTCACTAGCCTTGGAAACTGATGCTGAGGAGTTGGAAGAGAGCTCAGAGCAGCATTTAAAAAGAAAGAAAATAAAAAGGTGTGAGCAGGACTTGCACTATTTTGTGTCCTGATTTAAGGCTGCCCCTTTCCAGCTGGATAGAAACTGGTTTGCTTTCATCCTTCATGCTGTTTGGAAACAGAACCAGAGCCAAAATCTGATCTCATTCCCATTGGTAGAAGTACATAGCAGCCCCACAGAAGCTACAGCCTCTACTCTAAACTCACACTTGTGCATCCATGTGTGAATCTGCCCTGTGCTGTGGCAGGTATTTCAGTATGAAGGATGTTGCAAATCTTGCAATGCCAGTTGCCATACAAATTTTCTCTCAATGCTCAACGTAGGCTTATGAGTGTGGCCCTCCCTCCCTGCTGATTTTACCTGTCCCACCACTGCCTTCCAGCTGGCCAACACTGCTTCTCTTCTCTTCTTCCTTCAGCCAGATGGCTCTTTCCTACCTCCTATTGTCCTTTTTGTTGGCAATGGGTGCCTCTTCTTTCAGTCATGCTGGTGGCTCTGTGGTCAGCAAGCATCGCTGCCCACACCTACCTAACCTGCCTAATGACACCCACACGTGTTCCATTCATAGGCCCAAGACTGGTCCACGTGGCCATCAACAAGAGAGCCAAGAGTTCATCATCTCCATGAGCAGTATAACTGGGACTTCTCAAACCAATAAGAATTTGAGCAATTTGGCTATCAAGAAGCAGCACGGGAAAAGATGTAAGATAAAGGGGGAAACTGCACTCCCTCTGCGTAAAAGTGCTGAGCCTTTAATGAGGTATTTGTTGTACACAGTCATCAGCCAACTAGTTAAAAGCCATCCTCAGAAAGTGCCTTTCATGCTGGTGAATGAAAGCAGTGAAAGGGGTTTTTTTAATGTGAGATAGAGTGTTTCAAAATAATACAGACAACCTGATTCAAAGACGTAGGCGCTTAGTAGTCTTTGTCGCAGCAGAACTGGTACTAGACTCTCCTGTGAAGGGCACTTGACTGAAATGAAAAAACAAAGGGGTAGGAGGGGTTGCAGAAAACCATAAAGAAAGAGAGAGGAGAAACAGAGAGAAACAGAAGAGACAAAAGTTAGAGGAGTAGCAGCAAGGGTGAAGGAGACCCATTCATGGTCACCGAAAGATGGGAAGGAAGTAAATGAAGAGATGCTGCAAGAAAGGAACAGAAGGGAAAAACTCAAAGCAACTACAGTGGAGAGGACAGGAATGGAAAAGGGTAGGAAGTTCTAGGGAAAAGACTACATAGCAGAGCAATCACAGAATGGTAGGTGTTGGAAGGGACCTTCAGAGATCATCTAGTTCAACCCCCTGCCAAAGTAGCTCCACCTAGATCAGGTCACACTGGAACGCACACATGATCACTAAGAAACAAAGTATTTCACAGTTTAAGTTCATGGAAAGTACCATAAGAATAACAGCGCATCTCAAGTACTTACTAAGGAAGACTAAGCTGGAGAAGATTGAGAGCCGAGTGAAAGAGTAACTGACCTTTAAAGGCCCATTTGGGTGCTATTTTTCATGGGCATGCAGAAAATGTAGGTAAGGGCTGTGTGAGTAGTCAGATGTGGACAGCACAGGGAGAAAGGCTGGAATACAGTGAGAGCAGATGGTCTTGTGGCTAAGGCACAAGATTCAGAACAGGGGTCTGGGCTCAAACTCCTCTCTTCACCAAAGATCAGGGTTAACAATGTTGAGAAGGAGGCAATACAGTTCATCTTTATGAATTTTTGCTTTGTTTTTCACTGTGTTCTGCTGTTTTCCCTTCATGTGCCATCAGCTTCTCTGCTTTCAGCATTTATCAGCAACAGGGAAAGAAATCTGCCTCTAGGAAACTCTTCTCTTTAGGTTATCCCTTTTGCCTCATGAAGTTATCAACTCTCTAGGGCAGGCTGAGTGTCCTGTAGTATGCCTGCACAGCACCATATGTCTTGTTGTGACACAAATAGTGACAGCAAGTTCTGATAACAGCAGCCAAACAAGCTTGTATTTGAATGTTAGTATTGTCAGAAGGTAGATCAGGTACTGATCTCATTTACACTGGTAAAAATGTGCAATAGCCTTACTAAATTTACAGGAGGGTTAATGGAAGACTGGGAGTTAGGTTGGCCTTGTGTAAGAGAGTAGACTGGGTAAGCAAGAGACTTTGTTTTACTACTAGATTTCTGAGAGGCATAAAATGAAAAGCGGGTATCTGTCAACCTGCTACACAGCTATGGCTGTAGCTGCTTTCTGAAGTTTTTGGAGCCCAAGAAGAAGAAAATAGAAGATGAGAAGATGTTTTTCTTTAAATACTGCCTCTTACCAAGCTGATCATGAGCCTTCTGGATGCCATAGCACATTAGAAAAGCCATGAAGAAGACAAATAGGTTTTAGAGATAGTCATTTGGTTCCTGGGGAACCTGGACACATGGATCAATTCACAACACTGCCATTGCAGCAAGTGCTCAGGGCCATAAAACCCATTACAGATCAGGAAACCATCATAGTGAGGGATATAATTAATCACTAGTCTTTCATTGGCTTGAATTCACTGCAATTCAAAAGTCCCTTTTCTCCCCTTTTCCTAAGTTTCGTCTGAAAGACACTGAAAGCTGTGAAACTGCTCCAGTCAGAAATGTCCTCATGCCTGTACCACTTGGACTTCAGGTTTTTTTTCCCACTCCCTGCTCTTTTAGACATCTCTAGCAATAGAAAATTAGTTGCCTGTATTTTGTGTTCAAAAATAAAAGGGCAGCATGATCCCAGTTTTATATAACGCCAAGGGAAAATCCTGGGTAATAAAGACACAATGCTGTATGCAGGGAAAACTCAGTACAAAACTGGAGACAGGGCACAAACTCCACGGGAACCCCAGTCAAGCCTGGGACTTGCCCATTTTTAAAGCCCGTCCTTCATAGCTGCTCTGCCCTGCTCTAATTTCACTCACTTCACAGCCTGTCTGTGCAAGCCTCTCCGAGCAACACACACACACAGACACACACACAGAGTCTCCCGTCCAGCCTCAAATGCTGCTTTTTGGCTGCTGCCCATAGACCAAGAGGAGCAAGACTCTATAGTCAGAGATGGAGTCTCTTCTGAAGTCCTGTGAGCTATTCCTGTATGATTATGGCACTACCAAGAGACTCAACTGTTTGAAGTATGATGAAGTGCCATGGATGCTGAAGGAGCCAAAATTTGTGGGTCACTGGGACTGATTTTGAAAAGGTTTACTTTTAAATTCCAGCTTGGGCTTTGCCTCAGGAAGATGTGTAAATCTCCCAGTGAAGTCATGTTCAAATCAGGCGAGTTTCTGCCTAGTGGCACAGCTGAAACCCTCAGCGTGCGATTGGCTGTGAAGTGGAAAACCCAAACCACCCTCCATGAAACTCATGGCTAAAACACCAAGCTGACTGGGGAAGGTGTCAGGATCAGGTAGAGGTGCAGCTGTAAGAGTTCTCTCCAGGAAGCTCGCAGCTCTCCTGGGAGCAGGGGTGAAGGGGCTGGCCAGCAGCGGCTGTCTCCGTGCTTTGTAAGGGAGGATGAAATAGCTTGTTAGGCTCTAGTTGCTGTGGGATGTGGCAGAAGCTTGACCCGGTTTACAAGCCAAGCCTTGGTCTTATGTATTCAATAGAAAAACTTACATGGACCTCAGTGGGACCTGGGTTTGGCTTAGCATGTTTTATTTAGAGTCTTGAGTGAGGGAAACATTTTTCTCTAGATTACAGTTGAAAGATTTTTGGGTTTCAGCTGAAGTCTTATGGTGGCAGTGTATTGCACACTCACAGTTTTCCTTTTCTTTTTTTGTTTTTAAATAAATTACATTTCTCCCACACTTAGCCTCTGACCAAAACCTGTCTGCTTGAACTGCAATAAACCTGTCCGGGCAAGCGATGTCTCTGCCAAGAGCAATCCACTCCACTGGTATCAGCTGACCTCGGGGCTACCACATCCCCACACACCCTTCTAGCTCCAGGCACCTGGTGGGGAGCTGAGGCAAAGGGAGAGAAGAAAGACAGAGGCTGTGAGTGCCTCTTTGCACAGCTGTACTGCTGAGGCAGGGAGGTTTGCTGAAGCCAGGGCCAGAATGAGCGAGTTGTATGAGAGTCTATCAGATTTGTGAAGTACAGATGTGATAATACCGCTGCAACCACAGAAGAATTTACAACAGGAAGCATTGCAGCTGTTGCTTGTTAGCATTAGTACAAATTACACAAAGCAAATTGTTAGCAGACATGTTTCCATAATATTTAACTCATGGCAGTGAATAAAAGCGGTTCTTTTTCAGGCAGAATTTTAGGTTTCTAAGGGAATCAGTTTCCAATTGTCCATGAAGGGAACACGGATTAGAGAGAGCAGCATGCAACTATTGCAAGGCATCAGAGGCAACGTGTGCAGCGACTTGCCTGCCTTCTCTGATGAAGGTGTGTGAATTTGGGACCATATTTCTTGGTGAGAGAAGGAAAATCCTGACGGCTCCATGTGACAATTACCAGCCGTGGGGGCAATGGTGTGCAGGCCCCGTTCTGGGGCTATCACAGTAAGATTCTGCACACAGAAGTGCTTGGAAAGGGAAGGAGGTTCTTGCTGACCTGACATTTCCCTGATTTTTTGCCCCCAAAGTGGTTATTATGGCTTATTTCCCTAGCAACCCCAAGCCTGTTGATGTGGAAGCAGCCCGCGCCAGCAGAGCAATCCCCCAACACAAGCTCAAGAGGGTGGATTTGGAGACAAAATCCTCCCAGCAACAGATTGAATGTGCAGGCTGAAACATTGGATTGCGACCCATGAAAAACTGACAGCAAAATCCCCTGGTCATGACACATCTCTCCAACCGAACCAGTTTCAAACCAGGGGTAGCAGCTGGTTTTGGTTCTGCCATAGCTGCTGCCCCACTGTGCCAGCCAGCAGCAGGCAGCCCATTCAGGCACCTCCTCGACACATGAGAAAAACCTGAGCAAGGGAGGCTGCAGTTCAGAGAGAGAAAGTGCCCAAATATCATTTAATTGTAATTTATAGAAGGGAAGTATTTAATTCTTGCATCTCTCCCTAGTGCCAAGGCAGGACCAGTTGCATCCTGATGGATGTCTGAGCCTGGAGATGCTCCTCCACAGGCTGAGCTGGGGGAATCACCCACGGGTTCCTGGAGGGGTCTGAGGTTCCTCCTCCTGATGTCTTTTTCCAAATAGAAGTCGTTTTAAAGAAAAAGAGAGAGACAGGAGGAGGGGGTGAAAAAAGAAGACACTAACTAATCAAGTTAAAGTTTTATGGTATGTTCTGGAGAGGTAAGAGCTGACAAAGCCTTCTCTGAGCGTGCTCAGCCCCTAGGTGGTGCAGCAGGTAAGAGGAGGGAGCTGCACCTCATGTGCAGGAATGGGCCATGGAGTGGCTGTGCCAGGGTGAGAGAAAAGGCCATTCATGGCAGCAGGAATTGGGGCCAGGCTGAGTGGGAGGATGATTTATGCTGCTGTCACTAATCCAAACAGAGACATTTTTTTTCATCTCAAAGCTTCATCAGTCATTTCCTTATTGTTTTGTTGATTATTGCTGATTTTCATAGAATCAGAGAATGGTAGGCGTTGGAAGAGACCTTTAGAGATCATCTAGTCCAACCCTGTTCTACCTAATCTCTCACAGCCATCCTTTCTTTAAGAAAGAATGAAGTGTAACTCACTGAAGATTGCTGACAACCCATAGAAACTCAGCGATATCAGCCCAGAGTTATGCTACTCACACCAGTCCCAAGGGTGCCTGCTTGCATGAATCATGCTGAGCGAAGCTGCTAACGCTGCAAAGACTGCCACACTCCTCAGCCTGCCAGGCAAGAAATGGGCTCAGAGAGGTGGAGGCATTCCCAGAGGCATTTCAGTTAGGTCTGGCTAAGGAAGGTGGTATTGTGAATGCAAGAGAAGAGGCCGTGACAGCAGGTGGGTGGGACAGTGAGGTGTCTGGACTGTGTTGCAGGGGAGGATGAGCTGGTTGGCCACACAAGACACAAGAAGATGTTGTGCCTGGGGCCACTGGCTCTATGCTCCTAATGCTCTCTAACCAGCATTTGAGCAGGGGAAGAGCTCTCTCCACATCCTTAGATTTTGCCTGGTTTTTTGTATATATATATATATATATATATATATGAATGCTTGCAAAGTATTGAAACTGCCTGAAGTATTAAACTGCCTTTAAGGATATGCACATCCACCCACCTGTTGGGAACAGTTCAAAGACACAACTGGGTTGGCTAAAGACAGAGCTACAAATGAAACAGCAAGCAAAGTGGTTTGCGGGAGCAATGTCTACAGCAGCAGTTAATGGAGAAATGGCTGACATGTCTATTCTGCCTCTTCAGTGCTTGTTCTGAGGAAATGGCCTGACACCTCTGGCACAGCACATCTCCTTTAACTACCCTCACCGACAAGACTTGAAAGAGAAAAAATAGTTTTAATGGCAACATTACTGCAGTAATGTTTGCCTCCTAATTGCCTTTCAGTGGAAAGAAAAAAAATACCAAGCCAAACAAACATGCAGTGAGTAGTTTTTGTTTTAAGTGTTACTTAAATGTAAAATTAATCCACTAACTGTTACCCCTATAGAAACCAGAACATTAAATATCATGGTCTGGACAGTCCTGTCATACCTACAAGTGTCATATCAAATGAGTTAGCACCATTGACTGTATACATCAGATACACACAGGAAACTATTTCAGCACATTGAATGCACGTTCACCATCACCACCATCAAGTCCATAAATACCGGGCTGGTGTTATCAGCTGTAATGTCCAGAGTAAAGCAGGTGGAGGGAAGGGGTGGGTCTCGGAGTGGAATGTGAAAGGATTCTTGCTCAAGAAAGTCTATAGTTGTGAAGGCTTTTTTTTTTTTTTTTTCCACTCTCAGAACAGCATGTGAGGTTACAGATTCTCCAGGAAAATACAATAAAATGCAAAAATCTTCTTGGAACAGAAATGTTCCATTTCTAAAATGTCAAAACTATGTTTTGACATTACCAAAAGCTGTAGTTTAAGTTAAATAGAATTTTACATTAGAAAATGACATGCTTTTATGAAGAGTTTTGATTTCTTCAAAGTGGGATTTTCCAACAATGAAGCCATCTGATAAATTCTAACTATCTCTGACTACTGATATACTACAGCCAGGCAGGTTTCTAACTGAAGGGATTAAACTCACCTTTAGAAAAAACATAGATTAACCAAGTTCAAAATTATGGTGCAGGGGAAACATTGTTGGAGGACTCTCTGAACGTGGCGTTACTAATACATCAAGATTTTTTACATTTGGGGATCTTTGTGGGGAGAAGATTCATTTGTTAAAAGATGTAAGAGTGAAAAATGAACTGCACAGTTTTGGTGTAGATGTAAAGTCACCTCTGCTTCAACCAGCTGGATGGCTGAACAGATTTCCACTCTCTATGCCGTGAAAACAAAGTGACGCGGGTGGATGTTACTTTCCAAGCATTGGCATGTTTAGGGTTCAGTACATTACATCACTGGATAGGATATGATTTTTCATTTAACACACCGCTTCAGCTATTCCTATTGAGGGTATTTCAACAGGCAGATAGGGTCTCCTGAAAGCTGGTTGGTCCTGTGAATATCCAATCCTGCCAACTTACACAGACATTTTTTTTAATTTGGGGCAGAAGTCCCCAAGAGTTTAGCAAAAGTCTTGTGGGATATGGTTTCTCATATTGTTAAGGATTTTCAGGATTAGGTCTTGAACCGGTATCTTTTTGTGGGAGTTCTAGTCTAACAACATGCATCAAGTTCAATTCTATTCCATGAGGTACTTTTGGTAATATTCTGTTCTACATAAACAGGGTCAGACAGTATGATGCCTTGCATATTATCAGGATCCCGTTTCTCAGTTCTGTTGAGGATAGCTCTAAAATAATTTGTGTGTCTTACAAACTCTTGCTACCACTCCTTGTCACACACTAAGGGTTTAAAATGTACAGATATAGCCCTTCATCATCTTCCTTTGCAAAAGACGACAAAGAGGGCATATCCATGCTACAAATTACCTCCTCAGCCTGAGACCCGTCTTCTCCCACATAGGTATGTGGAATGTGAATGAGCACCTTTAGGATTTGTGTGAGGCAGAAGAGCATTATTTTTAATGCACTCAAGACAGAAATCTCGGCATATCTGCACATGGGCTGAAAGCTGCAGTGCAATAGAAACCACCCTACAGCACCTAACCCGGCCCTGACCATCATTGCAAAGTGCAGAGATATGCCCAGAATTGCCTATTCCACCTGGGGAATGCTTCTTCCATGCTCCCTCACTTTTTAAAAACGCAAACAAAACCAAAACCAGACATTTGGCTTTTTCTTCGAGCATCACAAACTGTATGCCAGACAGAAACTGCTCAGGGAAGGGAGACGACAGCTGAGCACACCAGACACCGTGGGAGCCATCCACCCCCTCTTCGGCGTAACGGGAAACATCCTGTCACAAACACTCTCTGCATTTGGACTTTTCTTGAATTAATTATCTGTAAACGTAGACGGGCTTATCCTGCTGGGAGCCTGCGATTCCTTGTTGGTAGTTATAGATGTGCTCGATAGGAGAGTGGTGATGGTCAAAGCTCATCAGACAGAAAGCACCATGGCATCAGAGCTCCAGCCGCAAGTATGTTAGGGCTGCTCCCTCTAGTGGAAAAAAGTACTTTAACTGCAAAAAAACACCCCACTTTCCCCCCCTCCCATTTTTTGTTCTTTTAAAGAAAAGTTTCCTAGTTCTTTTTTTTTTTTTTCCCTCTCTCTCTCTTTTTTTTTTTTTTTAACTGAAAAATTCAAGTTTTCCAGATAGTGCAAAGACATGAGGCAATTCCCATCAGACAAGAGGTGAACAAACGCCATACATTTTCAGCCCTTGAGTATCAGTGGTTGAGCTGGAGTCCAGACAATGCAGGTCAGCGGTTACTCCTCCAAGGTGAACCCGTGGCAAGTGAGGAACTCTCTGTTAGTTTTGCAGCCATCCTCAGCACATGCCGTAGCTCTGTTTGGTTTGATTTCCTACTTCTGCTTACAAAAATAGGACTCACTATAATCAGGATAATAATAATGGTACAAAATAATCGTATCTTTTTTTTGGCAACGTATTACCACAGTGCAGCCTGAAAGACTCCACTGGATTTAAAAAAAAACAAAGGTGATGATTCACAAATGTTAAAAAAGACAAAGTCTTTGTTTAAAAAAAAAGAAGAAGCAAAACCAATCTGCAAATGTATGCATTTCTGTAAGGCAATGTGTTACCTTTCATTTTCCATCTAGATTTAGGTCAGGTTCCGTTGTTGTTCAAGAAATTGTTAGAACTTGGTTTGCTTGAGCTTATCAATGTGGTAACATAGTTTCAGCGCAGGTCCCAGTTTTAGCCCCAGGTATTTCATGATCATATCACTTTTCAGCAGCAGCAAAGCATTGCCATCGATCTCCTGGTTTCAAAAGAGAGAAGGGGAATCAAAATGTGTTAACCCCTTTCCAGCGCTTCACCCTGACATGTGACACAAGATGAATCAGAAATAGCATGTCTTTCAGAGTAGAGCTAGCTGAAATGTCACGGATTTTGAAATTTCATTTAAAAAATTGAAATGTGAGGTATGTCAGAAGGAAACTCTAAAGGAGGGAGTCAATCAAATAAGTTTTATTCTTCAAGGTTTACCTAGATTTTCAATTATTTTGTAATTAAAATATGCAGATTATTTTAAAAATCTGGGCTGGTCTAGGCTCAGTTCTGAGAAAAGCCCATCAGCCTTGAGAGGAAGGAGCAAGTGACAGAGCAAGAGGGTGATGTGTCCTCATGAACTGCTAATGGGTCTGAATCACAATTCCAGCTTTGTCCCTCCCTATCTGCATATTTCACTTATCTCCAGTACACTTATATCCAGTGATATGTATCTGTTTCTTTTTCTGAAATTGAAGATGTTACTAACTCGCATACTTCATTGCATTTATTACTAAAATTTGATCAAATTTAATGCAAACCTCGCATATGTGTAGGAAACTGCCAGCAACTTTGGTTGTTTATCCCAGACCTGTTGGCTTGAAAACCTCTTGAAATTAGAAAGTGCTGTGCTGAGTACAGAGTAGCTTGGATGCAGATTGAGAGAGAAACATAGTTTTACTATGGACTGTAAAACATAGAAGCTTTCAACTGTCCTTCTTTTGATCCTAAGCATGTCTCTTTTTTTCCTGATTATATTTCTGGACCTGCTAAAATACACTTGCCCTCCCCACAGTCTCCACCACACATACTGGGAGCATCAGAGTTAAAATATAACTAATGCTACGAGTATGTGCATACATACACACAAATACACTCTAATGCTATATGTGTTGTATTCCATGATTTTGATGGTCAGATCTTTCCTCAGTGATCCATTACCATCCTAATTAAGCAATACTATGGATCTTAATTTGCCCTGATCATTATTATTCCATTCAGAAGGTGATTTAGCTGATGAACAGTTAAGGTCACTTTCTGATTAACTCAATCAATTAATGTTCTTCATTTTGCAACCCCCACTCTTTCCATAATAGAAACTCTCTTCACCCTCCTCCTTGCCATTATTTTAAGGAAGCCAAGGGAAAGTAAGGATCAGTATTACATGTAATTAATATTTGCATAAGAAAGTAAGACAAGCTCCTGGAGCTGTGATGCCATAGGCTAAAAACACTGTCAAGGGTTTGGTGCGGAGGCAGCTGTCTCTAAATGTTGAGTTCAGCATTTTATTATTTCCTTTCTTATTACTGAGTAGGGGTCAAAATTAAACTCCATGACAAGAGAATGCCAGGGGGAGCATTCGTATGCAATTAAATATCCCATATTAGCCATGTCCCTGTGCAGATTGTTGGCTTGACTTCTCTACTATACTAGTGTGTCAGTCCTTTTAAAAAAAAAATTCTATGGCATGGTCCCCAAGCCTGCAGTAGTCTCTCTAGAAGATCTCGAACCCAGTCTGGAGCTGGTAAAATTCAGTGCTGTCAGTGTAACTTGCTCGTTTCACATAAGATCTGTCCCACTGTGAGTTAGAGTACTGCAGGAAAGCATTACCGTGTTCCTGCGAGGGGATGGGAGCAGCAAATGTATGAGCTGCAAAGTCATCATACAGTGGGTACAAATGTACAGCTTCCACCTGCAAGAATGAGCATTACTGTGTTTGTGCTGGCTTCTTGCAGCACTTACTCTGATGATACTGTTCAAAAAGCAGAGTATTCTCTAAACAAAACCTGTGCCATGCAAACAAGAATTGCACCCGGAGGTGGATGTGCCTGAGGATGAGGATTTAATGAGAAAGACACAAATCCTCATCTGCACGGGTGTTTAACCACCTTATTCTGAGTGAAAAAAAAAAAAAAACAACAAAGACTTCAGGATCTATATCCTGCTACAGATAGATATCTGTATCTATATATCGATATCTCCCATTTTTTGTATTCTGCAATGTCATGAACAGACACCAACCAATCTGACAGTGGCCTTACCAGACACATCCTTGGTAGGGCCATCCCCTGTGACAGGAGTGCAGTAAGTGTCAGCTCAATGGTCAGTACTTAAACACTCAAAATGGAGGTCTAGGGAAAGATGTATTCTCACAAGTCTGATGTCTAGCACTGGAGGAGATAGGTTGCTATTTGAATAAATTGGATTATGTTAAAGTCTTTTGTCTCCATACATGCAGTTGTCAATCACTGGCCATGCTTAAACTGTCAGACCCTAACACTGTTTCAATCCCTTGCAGTTTGAATTTGCTGCCTGCTAATTTCCCATGTAACTCTTTTCCCGATACCCTTCCCCCCATCTTTCAACCAAGCCTTTCTTGCTGAGAGAACACTGCATGGGGCTCTCAGGCAGTACCTCTAGAAAGTCCTTGCCAGGGCAATGACAACTTTACATGAGGCCACAAGGTCTATCAGCCATGGGTTCATCTCTGCTTGCCACACAGCCCTGACAAGGGAACAGGGAAGAGCAGAGGGAAGGTAGTAGACAGTTTCGTGGTCTTTGGTGGACATTACCAGGAGCTGCCTGTCACAGAGCTTTTTGGATGTTGTGGCAAGAAAACATTCTGTTCCTGGTGGGAAGAGCAGACATAGAGCCAGGTCATCCTGCAACACCTGTTGCAGTAGTGAAGGATGTGGGCTGCACCTCCTTTACTGCATACTGGTAAAAGCCAGCTCTAGGGACTGAAAGTCAACTCCAAAATGGCATAATCTGCCAGTGGGAAAGCCCACTACCCATATGCAGGATACCTCCCCTTGCCTTTTCTTTCTGATTGACCTGATACCCTCTCCCTCACAGTGTCAAAGCTCAGATGTGCTGGTTGCCAGTGCAATCATTTCAGGTGACAGGTGGGCCTTCTCAATGACAGTAAGTGCTTCTAAGTAAATTATGCACAGCTTCATAGAAAGATTGAACATACAGGGAGATATGGCTAAGGTTAATGGACTAATCACTTGTCTCTCACTGCTGGGGTCTCTGTGCTAATCCAGATGAGATCTGAAGGCTGAAAAATTGCAGGGACATATATTTTTCTCAAAGGTGTAATTGAATTGAGTTGTGTGGTAATCTTACCCAGGTTCTCACACCTATGGCATATTATACAAAGAAACTAATGACAAATAGAGCACATAAGCACTGCGTGTTGAACAAAGGATGACAGGGACAGCCTTTAGTGGCAATTTAGCTTGATCTCTTTGGTCACAGAGCAGCTGTAGTTTTGTGGCATCCTCCAGACCAGCTGGCCAGTGGCTGCCTGGAGCATATCACTGTCCTGTTGCTAGGTAAAAGCACATCGTGCCACCCTTTGCTACAAGTGAAAACTAGACTAAAATGGTGCTTTTGCACTGTCTATCTTTTCAAGATGAACTTCAAATGTTTCTTTTCTTTGGGACGCACCTGTATGCTTCAGACCAAGGCAACTCTCTCTTGCCTGAGGAGTTTTCTTTTTGCACAGCTCCTGATAATCTCAAAAACTCTTGCAAGTTCCTTTAAATATTAAGATGGCTGGTTTATATGCCTTGCTACACACATGGCCAGCTTAGGCCACATTTTAATTATCACCATATAAGGCAGATCTGATTTTTCTGCAGAAGGCAGGGATACCAGGCTGGCACATGCCCTGTAATTGCAGATTTGGCCTAAGCATCGCTATGTCTGCTCTATTCTCATCCCACCATCCTGTCTGCAAAATGGCAGATGGCCTCTATACCAGCCTAGGGTGAGCAGACACCACGGCTTTTGTTTATCCTCATTTTCATTTTCATCTGCTCCACAGCCACCTCACTTATCTGAAAACCCTCTATCCAGGGTGTATCTGGAAAGTCCATCAGCTGTCTCTCTCAGCTTGTCCACAGCCCCATGTTTCTGTATGTCCCTCTTGGCACATGGGAGAGGAGTGGGACCTGGTGATCAAATCCTCTCACCAGCTTTGCAACCTGAGGTGCTGTTCAGGAGTTAGGGTTGGAGAGCTCTTTACATTTACACCTACGTCCAGACACTGAAATTCAAAGCTTTGATCTCCAGCTGAACACAAGTGAGTGAGTTTTGGGTAAAATCCATTTTCATAGCCAGACTGAATTGATCAAAGAGAGGTGGAGGAGGCTGAGGATACTATTAGATGCATTGGTGCCAACTCCATATACAGCAAGAGAAAAGGAAACTCCAGATCAGATGCATGTTTACAGTCTTACCCTTTACTAACTAAGGATAATATAATTTCCACCACTGGAGATTGCCTGGCAAAAACAACTATCATATTCTCCAGTGAGTCAGCAGGTCTGTTAAATTTGGTTATGTAGTTAAATACTGAGGGGAAAAAGATTAAAAGCTTGGCTGTTTTGGGTTTCTCCTGCTGAATATCTAGAGACACGTAAAAAATGCTCTTCAGAGAAGAATCATAGGTATCCTGGGAAAAAGCTGTCATTGAGATAAGGCTTTTTTGTGCCAATTTGACAATGAAAAACGAGTATCAGGTTCTCAGCATTTTCTCTTAGGCTGGGCATAGAAACAATAGTGTAATAGCTGGGAAATAAATAGTAAGCATTTTCTAAAGATATTGTTAGGGTCTCCCCATTGAAAGATCATTAGAATAGAACAGAACAGAACAGAACAGAACAGAATAGAATAGAATAGAATAGAATAGAATAGAATAGAATAGAATAGCATAGCATAATTTCAGTTGGAAGGGACTTACAATGATTATCTAGTCCACCTACTTGACCGATCCAAGGCTGACCAAAAGTTAATGTATGTTAAGGGCATTGTCCAAATGCCTCTTAAACATTGACAGGCTCGGAGCATCAAGCCTGTTCCAATGTTTGAACACTTTCTCAACTGATAAGTGATCATTTCTTCCGCCCAAACCCCACAAGGGTGCTGAACACCTGGCAGAGCCCTGTGTTCAACCTTGCCTGTAATGGTTGAAGGTAGCTGAGAGTGGGGGTGTGTGACATGTGCTGGCTATCTCTTGGGACTGCCCATGCACTTGGCTCAAATTTCCCAGAAGCAGTAAGGGCAGCCTTTTACATACGTGTTTTCTGAAGAGCTCCACATGAGGACCTAAAGCGTGGGGGTCTGCATCCTTCACAAACCAAACCACATCATCCACCGTCCAGGTCAAAGGATTCTTGCTTGATGGCCGAGTCATGTCTTGTCGTTCTGGTGAAGGGCTTGAGGCTATCAGTACAAGAAAAAAGCCCACAACAGTTGGTTACAATAGCATGTAGCAGTTTGCTTGGTTTGTGAGTGTGCAGCAGTACCGCAGCCCTACTGCAATGTTGGGCGTTGGATGTGTGTGCCAGTATCAGCCTGAGATGGTAGGGTAGGGAGAGAAGGGGACTTGGAGCAGTTTCCAATCTGACTGCTTATAGGGAGATATGATCCCAGCTGGCGAATTACGTTAAAAAACATGAAACCCTCAGGTTCCTGCTGGGGAAGGAAAAATGTGCCAGCTGCCAGGCTCTTAAACGGAGCTGCCCCTGCTGTCTGATCTGCAAGCAGCGGGGATCTTGGCTCAAGAAGACAGCACCCTCCCACCTGGAGGGAAAGCGCTTCAGCACTGAACAAAAGAGTTTGCCCTTGAAGGCAAAGACCAGAGGATAAAATCAGGATTTAGTAAACAGAATTGATTATTTTTTTCCTTAGTATTCAAATACTCAGACTTATCTTGGAGCTTAAAGGAAGGTTTCTAGTCCATATCCTCCTACCCTTAGGCTCTCATGAAGCTGATAGTCCCCAGTGAACACCTATTTGGAAAGCCACTAAAACATGTGAAGATGAACATCACACATGTGGCTTTTTAATGGTATAAGCCCTGGATGATTTAAGGTCACTTCGGTTTGCTGTAGCTTTAAATCAAGTGAATAAAGGCACATTGGAATGAAAGTGCATTTATGTTTTTATTCTTAGTCCCCACAGAACTATAAATCTCAGCCTCCACGTGAAGATAATTTGCACCCCCGCTTATGCTGCTTCACTCTTACAAGAACTATATTATGCTAGGCTACAGGAAAGCTGTTTAAATCTGTTTATATCCACACCAAGCAAACTTTACATTAGCAGGCAGCAGCACAGAGATATATAAAGCCTTACTTGCCCAAGCCTGCTCATCTCTTTCCATCAAGGGCCAGTTTTTAGTGAAAGAGGTTCAAATGTTAAGCAAACAGGCACTAAAGGAGACAGAAAAGGCAACAGAAGAGTACAAGTGGAAGGAGAACACAGATACCTGAACTGGAGCCTGGCGAAGTCCCACATAGCCAAGAGGGCAATCAGAGCTACTGAGGAGAGAAGGGCTGAGCTCTCCAGAGAAATACAGAGCTTATAAAGACAGGTGAAAAGTATGAGAATCTCCATGCATGACTCAAAAAGACATCCTAATGCCTGTGAGCAAATGCAGTGGGCTGGCTTTGTGGCTTATGCAGATTGTCATTCTGTTGACATCAATGGAGCCATACTGATTTATTTGAGCTGAGGATGTGCCCAATATGCACAATAATGGCCTTCTCTGCATATCAATCCTTTTTTTCCCTTCCACCGTGCTCATCTTAGGGTATAATGTAATGGGGTAAATTTTGCAGTTACAAAGGATGAACTCGAGCAAGCATCAGTGCTATGAATGTGCAGATCTGGTCGATGGGCTTCATAATGGGATGTGATGTAAATATCATGATAATTACACTCTCATTTGCTAAGTCACTGTTCTGGATATAAAGGACAAGGAATAGCCGCAGGTCCTCTTAATTAGACAACGAGGATTGGTGTTCGTATGGACTCAGGCAACCCTGGGCTCCGCTCACAGAATAAATGCAATACACAATGGTACAGGCACCATCTGGAGCCTTTGGCATGAAATGACGAAGACAAAGAGTGCAAAACGAACAGGGTAAACTTGGCCAACCCCTGGCTCATCAGTAACATCGAGTAACTTTGTCAGGGACAAGTGGGAGAACTGAGACTTGTCTTGAAGGCAGAGGGGTGAGTATTTCTCCTCTACCTCATCTGCCAATGATCTGGATGTGAGTGGATGTGTGGAGACGTTGGGCACCTTGGCACCTCAAACCAAAGGTCAGGGAGAAAACCAGGCTTTTTCAAAACAGCTGGGAAACAGAGAGGGTAGAGAAAGGTTTGGCTGTGCCTAGAGAATTTCAGAAGTTTCTATGCTATTGCCCTAACGTGGCTGGGGTGGATGTTGTGCCACTACTGAGGGTCACATTTTTTCCTATAAATTTGTATGAATGTAAGCAAAGCCAGGGTGCTCAGCCTGTGATTCACATCTAACATAGAGAGTGCGGCCCCTGGCCCAGTGACTCCTGCCGCCCATAACCTGCTGCTTCCAGAAATGTCAGGAAAGGGCAAAGGGGAGCAGAGAGCCCTGAGAATAGTTGAGAGCATTCACATGTATTGGAAATATTTATAACGAAAGGAAGGAAGGAAGATGAGGAGAAAAGGTTGAAATGGCAGGGGAATTCTATTCACTCTTTCGCAATCTAGCAATCAATAACACAAATCTGATTTTTTAAAGACAAAAGTATAAATGACCTTTCTAAAGAGACCACATGACTAGAACTCTTCCAGGCCCTAGAAGGTGAGGATAACCCTTTCAGATCCCTATATGAGGTATAACATAATAATTTAAACCCAAGAATTATGTGTAGATAATGACTCTTCAAATATTGTTTCATCCTTATTTGCCTACTTAGAGTCATGTCCTGGATTATCTGCTGATTTTTCATGAATTAAGATTTGTTATTTTACATCTGTCTAAGGGGCTACCTTTGAAAGTTGTTAGTAAAACTGGGGTACCTCCAGCTTGCACATAAATATCTTGAATGCTGCTTGTAGCTGTTTTCCAGAGTCACCCATCTGGTTTTTCATATCTTTTAAAAGGTACTTTTTGGTTTCATTTGGTTTCATACTCTAACTTTTTAGCATCATAGTTTACCGTTTAAGTGCAATCTCTTTATTTACAGATGAAAACAAATCGTTTCATGTCTACACAAAGGCTTGGGGTTTGTTTCAATAGCATCACTTTGCTGAAAGATTATATTAAGCACAAAAGTGCTTGATGGCAGCAGGGCAAGTACTATACATTTTTTCTTATCTGAAGGTATTCACACTTAACCTAAGAATTAGATAAATGAGGAAGTCTTGTGTCTCCCGGGTATCCTATGCCATCCTGTCATCAGAATTAATCAAGACGATAATGAATACTCAGATTACAAAGAGATGGGAGTGCTCGCGACCAATAATTATTTTTAGAGATCGTAATCTAGGTCAAATCCAATTTCCTGTTTTTGACAGGTGGCAAAAATTTGTCAAATTAATGGGATGGGATATGGAAATTTAGGTAATCAGAGGGAAGCACTTTCCCCTCCTGCCTGAAGCGGTGTCGAGTAAGGAGCGTGAAGAGGTTTGTCTGCAGGGGAAGGTCTTGGGGCATCCTAGCTGAGACCATTGCCTGTGCAGAAACAGCTAGAGATAGATACCAAGTTAGTGGCCAAAATCTGTTGAAGCCAACTGGAAAAATGTGACCTGGCTTGGTCTGAGCTCTCACCTCAGGCACGTGTTTTTCTCTCTCGTCCACTTCCATAGCTGAGGTGCTTAGGGACATGTTTCAGTGGTGGGCTTGGCAGTGTCAGGTTAGTGACTGGATCTGATGACCTTAAAGCTCTTTTCCAACCAAAATGATTCTATGATTTGCATACTTCTCCCTACCCCTCTCTTGTCTGTTCCTCTGGCTTTGGGACTTTCCTGAGAAGGAGAATGGAGAGAAAGCAAGCCAGCAGCTCAACAGCTGCATGACAAGGAACTCCGATGCTAAAATGGAGTTAAGCCTGTGAAAGAAGGAAGGACAAATAACAGACTCCCTAAATATGTTCTTGGCAAACATATAGAGCCCAGAGGGATTACGGTCATTGATAGATAAGAGTGGAAAGGGAGTGACAGATGAACTTTAATATTGCTGCAGGCCTAAATGATTTCTTTGCCTCAGGGGAAGGGGGTGGGAATGAAATTTTAAAAGGTTCTCTCTGATTGCACTGGAGCAGATAATAAGGAGCAGCAGATCTACCGAAACTAAGCAGAAGTAGCAGACCCTCAAAGGCACAGAGAAATGGGAATTATTTAAAAAAAACAAACAAACCACCTCCCACTATAAACAAGAACATGAGGAAGGCTTTGTAGGAGACACTTTTCTAAAAGTCTAGGACACACCCAGCAGAAGAGCAGAGGCGTTGGAAAAGCAGGTGTGCAGGAGAACAGAATTACAGGATATTCATGGGCAGGAGGCTGACAAGCCATGACTAGAAGGGAACTCTGGAAAGAAGACTGTGCTTAGCGTGCTGCATTTCACTGGCAGGGACTTGCAGGAGATGCTGTGCAGCACCTGGCTGGTGGTCTCAGCCCCTTGGTGCTGAGTCCTCATCCCGCCAGTGCTGTGGTTGCTCTTGCTCCCAGCATAGCACACACCACCTGGGGATGCGGCATCCTGGCCCCCAGCTGTGGCCATGGGCTGCTCTTCGGTATTTATTTGGGCTTTTCTCAATTTGCCTCTTCTTTTGCAGGGAAAATTAAAACAAAACAAAACAAAACAAAAGGCAGATCACTGAAGGCATCAAATCTTTCAGTCTATAAATGTCCTCAAAAATTAGGCAGGCTGCGTTTGCCAAAGAAGTGGTACCTGCCGCTGAGTGCCGCAATGCTGTCAGCAGATCCTTTGCCACTGCCTTGGGGAGGTGCTGGGTTCAGTCCCCACAGGGTGCTTGCAGCATTATATTGGCAAAAGAGAAACTTCAAACCCTGTGCCCCTAAATGTTTTCAGGAAATAAATGTATCAGCAAGCAGGATTGCCTCTTTAACAAAGGCCCTCAGGTGATAATAATTAACTGCTGATATTGGATAATAAAATCTACATAAAAATAACAAGCTACAGGGCAAGGTTAAGGTTATTATATTGTGGTTGAACACGCAATTCTTCATACTTGGAATAAAGGCTTTGTTTGTTATGTAAGCAGGCTTGGAAAGGTTTATGATGTCCTTGACTATTCCTTCCCTGATTTAAGAGCTTCAATTTGGCAAATGATGACAGGAAAGTGCATGTTTATCTGCTAACAGCCCCAACCGGCTTTCTGAAACGAGATTTTTTTGTTGTTGTTGAGGTGGGGTTTTTTTTGGTTGTTTGGAATTTTTTAGCATAATCATGGAGAATTAGGCATCAAGCTTCCGATCGCATTAATGAGAGCTTTGAGGTTTAATCTCATCCATTCCGCTTGAGAGACATGTTCTGCTATGCACTGAGATATGCTTTACGGTTATGGGTTTTTTTCCATGATATTTGCCCACTGTGATAAATAAGGCAAGCCATTTTTCAAAATTATCCGTAAATAAACAGGATCGGTTTGAGGTTTCAGAGATAAATTCTTCCTCTTTTTCTTTTTCATGAGTCCTGCCCATCCCTGCCGTGTAAGTATGCAAACTGAGGAGGGTAAGAACGGAGACTGGCACACATCAATTACTCGTCTTTGCTCACTTATGATTCAGCAGCATACAAATTATCCCTAGAAGAGGAAAACCACACAGAGGAGCATCATGATGAGAGCACAGATTCCAAAGACTTGGGCAAAGATTGCAAGAGAGATTTTGTGAAGCCAGTAATCAAAATCTAGTGTGGCGGCACTAAGGCAATTGCAGAGAGATGTGTATCTGGAAAGTCTGCGATTGCCAGTAAATGTGGAAGCAACATGGTGGTTGAAAGTATGATAGCTATGGAGAAACACAGCCTATAATTTTAAGGAGGAGCAGGCAATGCTTTCTAGGACTCCACAGTGGGAATTCCAGTGTTACAGAGCTGACACTGTGGCAAACAGAAAGGGACATGAAACTGGGCTGTGACTAGAAAAAGCAGTTTCTTTAATCCTAGAAGGGATGTTGTATTTAATCTGCGGCCACCTTGACTTCATGGCTGACACTGTGTTGCCCATCACAGTGACTGAAAGCTGCCTGGCTGTGTCCAGGAGCAAATGGCTCTCCTCTGCCTCAGAGGACCCAGCTCCTGCTATGGATTGCAGGACAGTCTCTGCAGGAATCTCCAGAATGAAACTGAGAGCAAACGTGGTGGATGGTGGTGGCACAAATATGCACAAGCTGTTTGTGCTGCTGTACATTGGTAGAGCAGAGGGGATTGCTGTTCCTCCTGTTAGAGACCTTGACAGCAATTTCACCTTTATGTGGGTTCAGATGTACCTCTATGGCAGACCTGAATATGCAATGAATGATATTAGGACTAATAAATTGTTAATAATTCTGAATAAACGGTATCAATGAATTCATAGTCATTTTCATTATGTTCACTGCACAACTGTCAGTTTTAGGGAGCCTTTACTGTTAAGCTGGCCAAATCACCCAGATGTCCCAGAGGAGCTAGTCTATGCAAATGTCAAAGGCCTTTTTGGGATAAGCCCTGTTACCCAAAAAGTATGATATATGGCAGCTTAAAGTCACTTGTAACTGCTGCAGACACCCACGTGTCATGGATGCCTGATTAAAAACCAATCTATTCCTCTTTGCTCGTCAACTGATTTAATATGTTTTAAGCTAGAGAAATATAGGAACCTGCAAATCCTACTGCATGGCCTTTTCTGTTGCTTTGGTTTTATTAAAAAAAAAAAAACAAACCAAAAAAAGAAACAAAAGCAAGCCATGCCATCTTTAAGACTTTCATTTTGTAACAACTGCAGGTTTTGTGGGAATTCAGAATAAGAGAGAGAGAGAGAGAGCTGTCTCCTGAAGCTTAGCTTCATGCTCAGGACGTGTTGATCTGCCACAGGACATTGGCCAAGAATGGGAAACAGTGACATTCAGAGTCAGAAACAAGAAAGGAAAATAATACTGCTGAGTAAGATTAAGGAGCTTCAGTCTCTTGAACATAGTTTCAAATCCCTGATATCAAGGCTTTTCTCTACAAAACATTCTTAAGCACTGGGATTTTGTAGATGCTGGACATGTCCAAGTATTCAATAAGCCATTGAGTGTTTCAGGGAAGAAAAAATTGTGAAGAATTACTAAGTATTAATCCACCACCTCCGCTTCAGGAGGTCCTTGAGTCCTGAAGGTGGAGAGAGTAGTTGGAAAGCACCACCAACTCTGCACTTATCTCTTTCTTGGGGATGCGCTGTCATCTCATGCTGCAGACAGAATGCACAACTAGACAGATCCTTGCTCTGAACTGCTCTGACCCTTCAAATGTACTACAAAGAGATAACAACTGATTCCTAGCACTATGATAAAGATTTTCAAAACAAGCAAGCAGCAACATTGTTAAACTTTGGCTTCTTGCAGATGCCAGCCAAAAAGCTTGAGGAAAGGGTCCCAGTTCTGCTAGAAGGCTCTAAGACAGAGAGGAGAAAATGAATCCTGTGCACGTTAAGCCTCATCCTCCCAGCACCTGATTACGCTGGCCCAAGGAGCACTGAACAAGAGCTGAAAGAAAAGGCTTTTCATTTCCTTTTCTTTGTGACTGAGGCTCCTGGTTCTTTGTGACAACCTTTTACAAGTTGTTTGCCTTAGTACATTTATATACTATCCACTTTGCTTTGAGTAGAGGTGACTCTGTAAGTAAAGAAAAAATGATGAGAACTGAATGCCTATCTGTGGTCTGTATAGTACAGTAACACAGGAGTAAACCAGGCAAACAAGTGTGTGAAAATAATGGCAAAGTGAGAGGTGGTTTTGGGTAGGTATTGAACATTTAAGAAGGCAAAGTTAGATAAACAAAGTAACACAAGGATAAATACTGGTAATAAGTATTTTGGAAGAATAATGTTCTGAAATAGTAAACAGTGAAACCACAGGAAGAAGACAGGGAGGTGAGGGATGAGAAGTAGTCATGCAAAGATCTGCAGCTGCTGGAAAAAGGCTCTGGAATGGCTACCAAGCAAGAGTATGCAGAATTACTTGCACATTCCAGGATAAATGCAAGGGCAGAAAGATAGTGTAATGAGCCATTGGTAGACAAAGGGGATAGGGAACCAGCAAGGCTTCTGCAAATAGATCAAGAATTTTTTTTTGCAAAATAATACTAGAGTGACTGTAGATTCCATTAATAAATGAGGAAGGGGAAGAAATTAATGACTTAAATGTCTGAGACACTCAAGTCCTTTGTTACATCTATCTTCAAGATCAAAAATGCATAAATGAACTTTGAATAATTAGTAAGGGGTGAATACACTGTTGGAATCACTACTGATAAAGACCTGTTAATGGGGAACTTGGAAAATGCGGAAAAAAAAAAAAAAAAGCAAAGTTAATGGAAGTTCAGGGAATTAGCTAACATATTTGATGAACCCAGGTCATTTCTAGAGGATAAAGAAATCAGAGCTAATAGGGAACATAGTTAATGGGCAAAGAGACCAACCAGCAAATGTAAATCCTAGAAGAGTGAAAAAACACAAAGAGAGGGAAGAAGGGTTATCAAATGCAGTGTTTCCCATAGCATCCCTTGAATGTTCAGGTAAACTTCTGTGACTTTGCTGCCTGAAGAGTAAAAGGAAATAATGGCCTTGAGTGGTAAGATGGATGGTTTCTAAAAAATACGTAACTGTTTTCTGGGAAGTCTTTCTCAAGCAAAATCTATCTTGGTTCATGATTAAAGGGCCAGGATGGGCCACACAGCTAGGAAGAAAATCCTTTTGCTAAAATGCATTACTAGGCACTAATATTTGGCTTTGCTCTGCACCATATCTTGTACACATCTGGTGTTTCACAAATAACAGATACCTGCCTGGAGGCAGCATCAAACTTTGTCTTTTATATTAATATTTATATATGTAAGTTGATAATAACAGTTGTGATTGCCACACAATTATACATAATACATATGTTTACATAATTATTAACAGCATTAGAAAACATTCACGTTTTTACTTAATGATGAACAGATTGATTTTGTGTTTGTTTACACAGGTTATTATTTCTCCTTGTAAAGGGAAATGTGAGTGGCCTGGATGGATGTCAACTCAGACCCACCTCACTAATTCTCCTGGGAATTTGGGAGTGAGTTAAAATTCCAGCATGGCACCAGTACAGCAGCACACATTGCTAAATGGAAGATGTTATATTACCACTTCGGTTTCCTTCAGGATAGGTTCCATTCCTTGTTGGGCTGGAGGTCTGATGCCGCAGGCTTGTAGATGAGGACCCCGTTGAAGACATCTGGGCAGGACGATGGCTACAAGATGAAGAGGAGCCTCCAGCAGGATGTCCATCGGCAGGACTTTGTCTCATGGTGTACATAGAGCCCGTGCAACTGAAGGCAGAATCGGCAGGATCCACACTGTACCGGTTCATGTCTGCAGGATCAGCCAGGTAGTCCTCAGGTGTGGCTGTTTCTGCTCAGGAAGACAAGGCACAAAACAAACAGCAGTAAAACAGACTCAATTTTAATTCACCCCTTGAAAAAAAAATTATATGTATATTTGCCAAAATTCCCTCTTTTTGGCAAAAAGTTTAACTCCATTTACAACTTTTTGTACAGACAGCTGGCTCCAGGAAGGATCCTTCCTGAGAATTAACAAATAATGAAGAGAAGCACAACCACTCAGAAGTCAGTAAAATCACATCAGTGAAACAATGGCTTAATGTGACTCATCCATGTCAGCTTGCAGCAATAATCTCCATAGAGTCCTGGGCCACTGACTGGCAGATCCCATTTGCCTCATGGTGCTCCTCAAATACCACTGAGACTGGAGAACTGTGCAGCTATTGTTTGCTCTGTCTTTCATTTAGAAATATAAAAGCTGAAAAAAAAAGAAGAGGACACCAGGACAGGCAGTTTGTTGGGTTCCTCACCCCTGGCAGCCAGTAGAAGGGAGTGAAGGAAATAAACCAAAGCATTCTGGAGGCTGAGATTATCAAAATTATTCAGAAAATATCCTCAGCTGCAGATATCCATCAGGCCCAGTAATCTGTAAGAAGAGGCTTGATGGCTGCTGATGAGCACACCCAAGGTTTAGCACAAGCTGAGATGAGTGAGTGAGTGAGTGAGTGAGTGAGTGAGTGAGTGAGTGAGTGAGTGATCTCAGGTTCAGATATGCCTGCTGGCAGGATGGACAACTGCAGACCATTGATGTCGTTCCTCTCCTCTGTGCTGCCCTTTGCACATTGTGTAGGAGCTAAATATCTTGCTTTTCAGGATCCTCTCAATCAAATAAATTTTACATGCTCTAAAGCAGACATATTCTCCTTTACTTGGGCATGAGGCAGGTGTAGCACCAGTTGTAGCAGAACAGAGACTTCTTTTGCCAGTTCTCCTCAGACCTAGGTCCAGATAATTCTTGCTTCGATATCTGGACTGAGACCTTTGTGTCTGCGTCATTGTTGTCCTCCGGCCAGTCCCAGTCTTCTCCTAATAGGCTTCAGTGTTCAAGCTCCTTTCCACTTGCCCTTTTTGTCTTCACAAAATATAGTCAAAGCTCTTCCTCCTCCTCCTTTCCACTGCCATCATCCCTGCAAAACCAGCTCTTCCCTCACCTAGACTGAGGACTTCTTCTACCCCACTGTCACCACCACCACAGAGATAAAAGCAGAGTCCCATGAAACTTCTTTGAGATACAAACCTTTACATAACCCTACAAATACTGGCAATTGATGCTTCAGAGATTCCCACTGTTGCTGGGTGAAACAAGGTCTTGACATCTGACAGGTAGAAAGCCCCTAGATTAGGAAAGAGCCTCCCATTGCCCCATGACATTTCTCTGAGCTGTTGAAAATGCCGCTTTTCTCATCATGTGTGGTCTCTCCATCCAGAGACACCTGAGCAGGGTGAATTTAGCCCTGTGGTGCCACTCATCTCCTTGCCTGCCTGAGCAACATGCTCCCCCTGTTGTATAGTGCAGCCTTGTTGAGTAATGGGAAGAATTTATGCTATATTAGATGCTACAAGACCCAAAGCCCATCGCTAATAGATGTTGAGGCTGCATTATAACAGAGTTTTCTTTTTATTTTACATTTCTACTTTTTTTCCTTTGGGAAAAAAAAAAAACACCCCAGCTCTTGGCAGCTATGTACCGTAGTTGATATTAAACAAACATGATTTAGTTTGACAACTCAAATACTCAGGAGTTGTGTCATGCCAGCATCCTGCTTCCTGTGTCAAGCCACCACACAGATTTTTGCTACATGATTGCCTGACTTCATTTTCTTGCTGCTGTCTTTTAAAACCATGTCCCATTGTGGGTCAAGGCTGTACTTGACAAGCATCAAGCATAAGACAAGCATCAGATCCAAAGGGCAGCTGTAACTGTGAAGTTTCCTCATTTTGGGGCTGTTGCCTTTGCAATTCCAAGTAACTTTCCTTTAGCAAGGGTTTTTCACCCTTATATAATCTGCATGCTTGCAGCATGCAGTCAGGTATCCTACTGCTTTCTGCTAGAGTCTTGTGAGCTTGATTTTCACACAAATACAGATAGAGTGTAACCCAACTGAATTCAACAACATTCACCTAATGTAACAGTAGCACAAGAGAAATGGGAATCAAATCCTCTGAACCTTTTCCCCTAACCTCTAACAGATGCCAAAATTATATAGCAATTGAGCTAAATACCTTGCTTTTCAGACTCCTCCCAATAAACCAAAGAAAATCCAATCAAGCCTCCTCATTCAAAGGAATTTAATTACTGTGTAGAACACTTGCAATAAAAGCCTCTTACACATAAAGAAGACAGCTTTTTCTGCAGTATCCTGCCTGCACTGCATGGAATAATTATGCCTCTTGTGAATCATTACCTCTTTATTCCAGGAAAAGAATGGTCTTTTAATATGATTACAATATGAAGAAGACACAGACTATCAAAACAACAAACAGCACATTAGAAGAGCCCTGCTAAATAAATGCCATACAGTTTTTATTACTATGGATATAAATGACTCAACAATTTGTGAGCAGACACCAGAGATTTTTTGACTGATGTCAGACTCCTTCAGTAATCTGTGTGAAATAAGACATGTGTGGGGAAAATCTCCCTATGGAAGGACACCCATGAGTTGTGCATGAGACCATGACAAGGAGCTAGATGCTGCCAGTTCTGTTCCTGATCCTGCCTAAGGCTCGTCTTGTTCTATATCAGTTTATTCATCACATGTCTGTTTTGGTCTCCAAAATGGGAGTAATTATGCCTAGTTCCACAAACCAAGCAAGAGCTTTCATTCATTACTGTTTGAAATACACCTCAGTGGAAGGTGCCCTGGGAATCTTAAAAGTCATAGTTCACATCTTCATTGTACAAGGTGTGAGCAAAGATGATCTCAAGTAGCTAGTTTTCTAAGCAAGCCTTTTCAGAGCTCCTGATCTTCAAGTTCACGCGAACAGTCAGTAGATTAGAAGAGTAACTCATCAGCCACGTCCTTCTGGCCAAAAGAAGCTCATGATGAAATGCATGTCACAGTAAGATTAGGAAAAATGAGATTGTGCATTCAAGTACGTGTAGTTACATTTTTAAATCATGCAGTTTTAACAGATGTTGGTCAGCTTCTGTGCTCCCTGTTGAGTGTGGACTGCTTTGTAAAACTGCACTAACTAATGCACCTTGAGCAACCAAGTCTCTGTGGACTCATGCCCTGCAACGGTCTGCTCACTCCCAGCAGACAAACACATGTGAGAGGGAATGGGCAGGAAGGCCTGGGGGACTTACAGGACACAGAAAGATCCATTATGCCCCTGAAAGGTGACACAATCCCTGGTGACACTTCAGGGCAGGAGAGGACATTTGCATTTCATGACTCCTCCTCCCAGTAGCAGAGAAGGGGGGAAAGGTGACTGGCAACAGTCTGTATAGGTTCGCTAAGGATCAGTCACATCTGACCAATTTGATTGCCTTCTATCATACAGCAACTGAATCTGTGGGGATGTCATTTGCCTTGAATTTAGCAAGGCTTTCAACATTATCTTCCATAATATTTTTGCATCCAAGTTAGAACATTGCAGTTGGGATGGGTAAGGAATGGCTTGGATAATCAGATTTAGTGGGTGGCAGTTCATGGGCTGTATGGAGGACAGTAAAAAGTGGAGTATCACAGTGACCTAACTTGGAATCTATGTTTGGTTTCTGTGATACCAGATAGACAGGGACAAAGAGGTGAGTTCAACAAAAGCTCATAAACACGCTTAGAGGCTGGAGCACTTGCTGGAGGAACAGGGCTTGTTCAGCCTTGCAGGACAGGCAGTTTAAGGGGAGGAACCTAACAGCAGCCCCGCAGGTGGCCTCCATGGGAAGGTCATCAACAAGATGATGCATAGCAGAATGGGAGATAGCAGGCAAAAACTGGAATGAAAACTTCAGACTGGATGTAAGGAGAAACCTTTTCCCCATGAGGACAATGCAGCTGCGACTGAGGTTGCCCAGAGACACTGTGCAGACTCTGGCACTGGAAGTTTTCCAGATTCAACTGGACATGAGCAACCTGGTCTGACCCTATAGCTGACCCTGCTTTGGGTATTGGGTTGAACCAGACTTCTTGGGATCTGTTCCCACCTGAATTGTCCTCTAATCCTATGACTGACTTCTCTAAGAAGTACTCATAGAGGGTGGGGGAAAACTGTGGCAAGGGCTCATGTGAGAGGTTCAGGGCCCCTTACAGTGGCACAGGAGGCAACAGGATGGACAGACTCCACCATTCAGAAACTACAAAATACTATGGGAGCTGTTTGTTTTTATATTTCTCCATCTGCTTGTTAGTTTGTACCACAGAGAAGCTGCATGAGTTGGGGCTTCACCAATGATGTGTATCCACATTTTGTAAGCTCCCAAAAGGCCTTGTAAAGTGTACAGCTTTCATAGCTACTAATCCCACTTTGGCCAATTAGGGAAAAATATGTTTTCTAAGACAACAGAAGAAAAAAAATAACTCTCTGTTGAGGTTTAAAATGCAACAGTTTCATAAATCTGTAGCTTAGCCCTTCTGTATTCTGTCGCACTTCTGTATGTTACTTTCCAGGTAGTCAGCAGAAGGGCACACATTGGTGAGAAATTAGTACACAATGTTTTAAAGCAGGATTTATGAGAAAACTATTTTGAACTTTTTCTTTGTGCACAGTATTCTCCATTGCAGCTGTTTACCACCCTGTGATGCTCAAGCTATTTTGGCATAGTATTCCTTTCAGTGAATGGTCCACAGACAACTGGATTGAAAAGCCCAAGGCTCTTACATCCCTCACACCTTAAAATGCAGCACAGGAGGAGAGAAGAAAAAAAAACCCAAAACCAAACAACTGCTTTCCCAATCTAAAAATGCATATTTCTTGAGTTGACTTTCTTTAAGGTAGCAGCTTACATGGTTCCTAGCTAAATTCCTAAAGATGGGTCATCTGACAGTTAAAATAGCATGAGAACCCATAGCTCATATCCCAGGTCTGCTGCAGACCTCTGAAGCGACCTTAGTCAGTTTATCCATCATCTCTAGACATCAGTCCTCCATTAGGATGAAGAAAAATACTTGTTTTGTGTCTCATCTCTGTAACATCAGTCCTTTGCCTCAGCAGTATGCCACCACAGCATGCCCCACGGATGTATACTGCATGTATGAATGCAAACCACTTACAGCGTCTGAGAATAAAGAAGGTTCAGAAAGACAAAAAAATTATTCCTCCCATTGTGCATTAGGAAAGGAAATGAAAATAAACTTCAAGTTAAGAAGGAAATGACGAAGAGTGTATACCCAGGAAAGATGATCCTTAGCTGACATTTTCCTGACCAGATCTAATCTCTCACCTTTTTTTTTTCTTTATTAAAAAAATAAAATTAGCAAACTTATTCTGCTGAAATCTTTCCTATAGGTAAAAGCTCTTTCTGCACTCCAGAGACACTCTCTAGTCTGCCTTCTCTCAGGAAAAACACATCTTGTGCTGCTTTTTTCACCTGCCACTGCTCCCTCACCACTTCTTGTGTTACATCCCTCCCTTTACCTGTCTTGAGCTCCCTTCCGTTATGTACCCCACCTGTTCCTCCCTCTGTTCTTCCCCATCATCTCTTTCTGCTGCTTCTTCCATTATCTTAACCTTGCTCTCATATTGCTTTCCTACATGAGCAGCATCACCCTTTCCCCATGTTGCCATTTTCCTATCTCCCTTTTCTGTTTCTCCTTCCTTCTACACTGTTAACCTGCATAACCATTTCTTCCCCAGGCTGTTCTCCTTCCATCCATCTCACATTTTCATCTATCCAGTTTTCCTTTTCCTGATACTCCCATGCCTTTGTCCCCAGATTGCCGCTTGGACAGCTGAGATCAAGGCAAATTGGGACCGGGGTCCCCATTCCCAGATAACAGGCCATGTCCTGCACAGCCATGGAGTCACTGCATCTGGTTGAAGGTTGCATGGGGCACTGAAAGAAATCTTATCTGTCCTCTCAGCATGCCAAACACTGATCCCCAAACCAGGAAGGTCCTCTTTTAAATACCTGTAGCTACCTGGGACAACTGTTGTTCCTCTAGACCAATACTTTTGTGTCATTTCATAATCTTTTAATCCACTATCTGCAATGCTCAATCATTTGTACTTGCTCTAATTGAATTCCCCATTAACTTTTTTTCCTCACAGTCAATATAGATTTCTTTCCTTCTTTGTTTTCTCCCCGAACACACTTCTTTTTTGTGTTGTCTCCTATTCCTCATATCCTTTAGTGATGGGCTTTGCTCTCTGACCTTTCCTTGTACCTTTTTAAGTGCTACCATATATTTTCTATAATGGGTTGACCAGTTGTGAACTCTATATTTTAAGTGGCATGATATCATAGCTTCTTCAGACCTCTCCTCTCCTCCAGCCAGGGCCAGCCTTTTCTCATCTCCCAGTCATTCTGAGAGGAGCCAGCCACAATGTCAAAATCCTATCAAGAGACTCCTTGTGTAGTTTTATCTTTGCCTGTATTTTACTGTCCCCGAGCTTGGCTCCAGCTCTCCGCACAAGGATGGCATTTGCTCTGTCTGAGAAGCAGTGGTGGGGAGCTGGAGTGGACAGTTTTAAGTAGCTGTGGTGGTTAAGAGACCCTGCATCTAAACTTTCAGGGAAGGAAAAATAAAACTAGGGAAACACAAAAAGCAAACGCAGAGATGTAAAAGGAAATACTTCAGGTGAGTTTAACCATCAGTTCAATCTAGTGTAAGCCAGAGAGGGAGAGAGCAGAGAGCTCTAAGCAGTATTTAAGAGTGTGAAAGGTATGCCTTACTTCTGAACCACTTTCTTCTGTCTTAAGATCAGCTCTTAAAAGATTAAGATTTTTTTTCTATGTCTGCCAAATAGCCTCACACATTTCTGTCCAACAGATCGTGGACCTTATCTTCCTTGTAGCTCTAGCCTGCATGCATCTATCTAACGATAAGAACTTCCTATGATAGATTAAGACTTTCCAGCTCTGCCTGCTGTGATTTACTCTGGAATTACAGTACATGCCCATTTCTATTAGCTCCATCACCTGTCCAGACATGCAGCACAAAGAAAATATGATGTCACCCCACAGCAGGCATTTCTATACTGTGTCAGTACCACACTCTGGTGCATGCACCTGTACCCTACAGGACTGGGCAAGGGCTGGACCTTTTCCACACCAGCTCGTGGCCGCCATGGTTTGGCTGGTCAAGGAAAACATTACAGGAAGCAACATCTAGTTCCTGGCAATGGAGCTGAACTGCTCACTGCTTGCCAAGGCAGAGAGATGGCACAGAGATGTGTCCCCAAGGAGCCACAGCATCCCTGAGGCTGCTGCAGAGAAGCAGTGAGTGAGCAGGCAGCCCAGGGCATCCACCAAGGGCAGTTCAGGGCTGCCATGCCTGCATTGATTGATCTACAAGATAACTTTTGCACAAGTTATAGGAACACACAATTGCATCCATAGGGGAGCAAAAGCAGGATGTACTAATCAGTTAGAATGGGAACATGTAAATAAGCCTAATCCACTTGTGAATGTAGCTTGTGAATGTATTAAGAACACTGAAACCACGGTCACACTGTGGAGATAAAACCTGCAGAGAATTCTCCAGGGTTTAGTCTGAGGCTTTGCTGCACCGTGTGTCATCCTACCGTGTCCTAGCTGCTAAAAAATATTTTGCGGTAACTGAAATGCGAAATCCCCCCAGGAGAAGCTGCCAGTCAGTCAACATCAAGAATCTAAATTTCTTTTTTGGAGAATTTTCCAAAATCCAATGTTGTTTTGATTACAAGGACTTCAGCATAGGCAATTTTTTTTTCCATTATTTAAACTATTTCCCTTGAGTGTTTGTAGCCCAGACAACATCCACATTGTGTTTAATGCAGTAGAACCAGGGAATGAAACCAGCTGGGAACAAATCAACATAGTTTTATTGTCCAAAGTGAGTAAAAAGGTAGAGCGAATTCACAAGATAGCTGCTGACAAATATATTAGATTTAATAATAAAAGGTGCTCATGTGTATAAATAATCCATTGAGGATGTTTTTCTTAAAGTGTTTGGGCAAGACTGAGTAAATGTGTTGCAATGGAGAGGTTTTAGTCCTGCCTTGCAATGCAGGCAAATTACTCAGGCACTGCACACCCGCGAGTGAAAGCAAAAGGGACTGCAATGACATTGGGACCTGGCTTTTAGAAAAAAAAAAATCTTCCTTTGGTCTCTTCCTCCTGATTTCAGACCTGCTCCTTATTCTCTTCTCCCTTGCCTCTATGTTACATCAAAATATACATCATGAAAAGGAGATTTATCGGGGTTGTATAGTTTTGTGTCTTAGCGCAGTGAAATAGTTGTTCACTGGCAGAGGGAGATGGGAGACACTGCTATTGATCTTTTGTGCCTCCAGCTTCTAGCACTACCTAGAGGGGCTCTTCTAACCAGGTAGTTTATAATGTACTCCATATGCTTATAAATTGGCATTGATAAAAGTCACAAAAAGCTGTACATAGATTAGATGAAAATGACTGTGTTATTTGAACATTTCAAGGTGTTACATACTGGGATTCTCTGCAGCTGAAGTACTTGGTACATTTCTGTTCTGCTACCACTGTGATGAATGTCCCTGAATTATATTACTTAGTATTTAGTAAATTATTTTAAAACTTTTGTTGTTGTTGTTGTTTGGAAACATGAGCAGTGATATGTCTAAAAAAAAAGTGCAGTAACTGCAAAACAACCTGGGCTTGACCATTAATAAGTATTAATCTCATCCAGGAATTAGATAGAGCCTGAGACTGTGCATGTGTTTATATGTAGGTCTGAGATCTTTTATAAAACCTGTGATTCATTTCTTCCTGCAGATCAGCTGGACTTTCTGATGTTTCTTCTGGGGTTTCTTCTGCCATATAAATACAACACAGCTGAGCCCTAATGTCTTAGTTCCCCTTCACAAATCCTTTCCTTTTCCTGGCTTGTCTGCTGCTGCTGCTTCTGAGATATCTGGCCAATCCCATTCCCAGCAGCTAGGAACTCACCAGTTCCCCTTTCTTGTGTTTTTTTTTTTTTTTTATCCCATCTTCTCCCCATGATTCCACAGAGACAATTTCCCTTCACACTAGAGTGCTGCCCTGTGCCATGCCAACAGGAAGCTGGACTTGTCCTGGGACTCCATCCTCCAGACTCACTACATTTTCCTTAATTTTGTCTTTTCTGCTGAAGCCTAAAAAGCCACTGTTGCCTTTGTGTTTAAATCCCTTCTGCAACTTTACCCCTTCCCTGAAGAAATCCATCAAAAACTACCTGATTCCCTATATCTCCACTTGCACCTTATTTTCAGTGAGAGGTGGAGAAGTATGTCTCTTGCCCAGCTGCTGGTGGTGCATCTCCTTGCTTTGCACCCTTACCTTTCTCATCGCTGCCTGCAGCCAGCATCATCCCTGCACCAACACCAAACTGCACATCACCGCCAGCAGTTTGCTTCCATTAGTCTCTTCACTGCTTTAATCTCCCGTTCTGCACTCATTTCTCCAACAGATGAATGTTTTTTGGGCAGATGCTGTGTGTAACTACTTTCCAAAAGGCACTTTGATGTACTCTGTGTAATCACCACAAACAAATAAATCCTAAGGAGCTGGGGACCACTGTTGATTAAACAGCAGCCAAGATTTTTTGAGGAAAAAAAAATGTTTTATTTCCATGGAACTGGAAATGCCACTGTGCAGGGGAGTTTCGTATATTTTGTGGTGAACTGGAAAAGGACAGAGAACAAGAGAATCTAGATAAAGTCAGGTAAAGGAGAAGGAGCCTTTTAATCTAAAAGGCTAAAAAGGAGAGCAACACAGAGAAGGAGAAAAACTGAGCTGAAAAACTGAAGACCATTCAAGCAAAAATCAGTAACATCCCACACCCCCAAAAAGATCTGAATCTGCTTTGAAACCTGTCAAATGGAAATAGCTTAAACACAGACTCTCTTTTCCCCACTTTCAGCTGGCTTTTCTTTCTCCTGGGGAGGTGGAGGCCAGGCCCTGCCATGGGCACCACGTACCAGGCAGTCCCAGAAGCAAGGGCCTTTTTGTCCAGATTCACAAAACACAAGCATGTATTCACCTCTCTTCCAAATGTTTCTTTGTTTGTCTTGTATTTAGCAAGTGCTGGTTTTGCTGGCTTTCAGAGCCCCCTCCACTGTCATAGCCAGTCTTTCTATTACCCTTGCTGCAACAACCCAGCAGCAAGGAGCTAGACATCTACTTGTCCATGACTTTCATGGGGTATCAGAGCATACACCAATACATTGCATGTGACTCTCAGGTGATGCTATCTAACGTAGTGTGAACTGGCACAAGGTAAGAAAGCTGAGAATCATCTCTTTCCCACCTTGCATCTATGAAAAAGCTGGTGGGTCATGCTGCGTAATGCATTGGCATTTGGAGTGGGGGTAGGATTTTCATCACCATTTCTGGCCTGTGGCCTGTTGATCTAACTAAAATATGACTATGTTGGATCATGAGGTAGCAATGTTTTAAAAGTTTAGAACTGAAAATTCCTGTTTCAACTTTAATTTAAGGTGCTTAAAATCAAAGCCCGGACACCTAACTTCAGGCATGTTCTGAAGGAATCTCATAGCCCTGTGGAAAAGACTTAATCAGCTAAAACAAAGTTAAAGCTAAAATTGAAACAAAACAGAGTTACAATCATGTGATTTACCCGACTAGGGCTCTAAAGGAGTGTCCATGATTCCTCCATGTGACGATACATGTAAAGCTTGAATTAAAACCTTATACCAGGGGTTATTTTTTTCTACAGTGATCTCATCCGTTATGCTTCATGCATTTATGCCCATCATTTCATCCATTTTCCTTATGCATACCCTTTCATATGGAAAAATAAAGCATCGTTTTTCCTTCTTTAAATTCCATTTCACAGCTTAGCTCTCTCTTCTAGCCTCCATAGCCAAAGCCCACGCAATCTCCAGCACTGCTGGTGCCTATGGCATGGCTCCAAGCACATCTTGGGCTGAAGGACAGAAAGGTTTTTGGGTTTCTCCTTATCCACCGATGGGAGAAGAGAGCCTGTTCCTCTGGGGAGTAGCTTTTCAAAAGGGTTGGATTTCCTAAAGACCATGGAGGTAAAACAGCCCAGTAGAAGGTAGGAAGGAGGATTTCTCTTAGGCTGACTGCTGGAGGGATGTCTGCTTATAGCTTCATTGTTTAACATCCACAAGGAAATACAATTTCATAAACTTAAAGGAACAGAAAAAGACTTCTTTATTTGGGAGTTAACAAACAGTAATCATACAGCTTAAAGGTCAGAAGGGTCAATTTACCCAATTCTGCCAACTCTGTAGTGTTCAGTCATATTACATCACAGATGAATTTCATCTCTCCATTTTTTTCCTTCATGCCAGGATTTTCCACTTAGTGTACATTTCCTTGGTTTCTTCTGTCCTAGGCTTAAAGAGCCTGAATGCTAAAGCCTCTGCTAGCACCTTCATGAAACCCCTCTGCAGGAGCATTATCTGATGATCTCACTTGTCTTTCACTTTCCTGCTTTTACTTAGTAGTTTACTTAGGTAGCTCTTCTATCCTAAACTGTCCCTGTCTTTCCCTGGGTTTCTGGAAGACATCTTGCATCTCCATCTGCACTTGCCTCTCTTTCTGCTCTGCCACACGGTTATTGCCCTAGACATCCCATTTCAGGAAGGTAGCCCAGCGATGGTGCTGCAGCTGCAGGCAGGACCTTAGTGTGGGGGTTCTTGGTGGGAAGCCCTGCCCTGGGGCCAGCTGGGCTGGGTCAGTAGAGGGAGGAGTCACTAAGACTGCTGTTGGATGCACAGAATCATACACACATGGGGAGAAAGAAGGAAGAGATGCCTGCAGCTATCCCACCCTTTCTCTTCTCTGTTGCAAGCTCTGCTGTCAATTCAAATGCCCCAAATACTAGACAAACTTTTTGTATTAGACTTGGCTGTGGCTGGATGACTTGTGCAGTTCCTCTGCTCTCTAAGAGTGACCTTAATATTTTATTTATTGTTTAAAGGCTTATGTTCATGGTAGAGGAATATATGAGGCAATAAATGGCCTTTGCAGGTAATTAAATGCTGAAGAGAGCCAAAGCTATTGATAGCCATAAAAGCCATTTATTCTGAGTACGCTGAGAAGCCAGGAGCATTACTCCTCCTAGCATACAACAAGACAAGATTAAACAAGCCACGATACCAGAAAAGGGAAAGACAACATTTTTTCTTGCCCTCTCAGGGCTTGAAATTTCAGAGCTGCTTTTTATTTGGTGCTTGGAACAGAAAATATTGATTGTAATAATACGTGGCTTTTTATCATGTTGTTCTATTTTCCCTAGCTGTTTTAGAGGGGCTTTGCACGCGGTGGCAAGATTTATTGCCCTCCTTGGACTGATGCTCAAAGAAAGGCACAGCAGGGAAGGGTGACTTGCCTACACAGCTCCCAGTCTAGTGTCTTGCCACTCTTATAGAATCACTGGATCATTTTGGTTGGAAAAGACCTTTAAGATCGTCATTGTTATAACACTTCTTGTACCAGTTTTTCAAGGGCTTATAGATAGGAAGAATCCACCTTCCTATACATAGAAGATATAATGTAGCATAGGGTACCTCTACCTCCTGCTGTGTTTCTGCTCCATATGGAGTCCTACTGCCAGCCACTGCCATGAGAAGAACTGCTGTTCTCTTGTGGACAGTGGTAAGAAACACTATATGGTATCTAAGCATAGAAATTTGGCTTGGCCATGGGGAGGAAGAACAAAGTTGGAGACCTTATTTACAGACCTTCCTGTCTTCCTCCTTGATGAGGTAGCCACAGGAACCCTTTCAGAATGACAGTGTCTCTATAGCTACATGCAGCCATGTTCTGTGTGGAGCACAACAATTGTCTAACAGCACAAAATAACCAAAACCCAAGGTTCAGCAAAGAAAGAGTAAGAAAAGGATTGACTGAAAAGGGAAAGAAGATTCTTAGCAAGTTTGATGCTTCCCACATAAGAGAAACTACTTCAATTTCTGTGCCTACCATCAGGTTGCCAAGAAGTTTTACAGCAAACATGCTTTCCTCTGAAAAAAAAACAGTCTATCATTGCACAGTTGCACATCAACAGTATGTAGATGTTCCAGAAATATCCCTTTCCCGTGCTTACATCGAAGCCTCCACTAGCTCAGTGTGAGAGCACTAATGAAAACTGAACACAGAGGGTGTGCGTGGAGGCACTTCACAGGATCCCTGTTGGCTTCCTATCCGTGTAGCCCTTGACACTCTTTACAGCATTTCCTGCAGAGCTCACTCAAATGATGCCATCATTTCAGATCAAACTGCACTACCACTATCATGGAAAATTCTGGAGTGTGAGTCCAGAGGTGCTTTGAACTCAGGTGTTGTAGGGACAAGTCACATTTCAGGATTTGTTGCAATGCAGACTTGAAGTCACGAGGTTTCCGCATGAAGCCCTGGGAGTCATCCCACAGCTGCTCTCCACCAACTGCTCCCATGACCCAGAAAGCCCCCTTATAGCTGAGGTTTATCCCCAGATGTGCAAAGACAAGGCAGTGAAGCCACTGGCATTGGGAGAGGGCTGGAGTGGGACCTCTGGATACTGGTGCAAGAGGCATTGTCAGGGCATGGAGGGCAATGCACAGCCAATGAGGCTCACTGCAGAGGCCAGCGCTGGGTTTGGCCTGGGGAGGACATAATTCTTAGATAAGTAAAACATTGTTGTCAGCCATATAGGCATATATCAACAAATCCCATCTGGCCTGTACACAGCCATTAGCACCCATTAGTTTGCTGTGAGCATAGGTGAATAATGTTTTAGGGGCACGAGCTTCAGGGCAAGGTTAAAAGGTGACTCCTGTGTGGTGTAAGTGGATTTAATATGACTGGACACGACGTCGGCTTCTCCTCTCACTTTCTGCCAGCGTAAATCATGAGTAACTGCACTAAAGTCAATACATGTATTAAATTCATTGTTACACAGGGGCCGAAAAGCACATGATTTTAAAAGGAAGAACATCTCGATTACAAGCTGGAGAACAGAAGCCATGAAAAATGTGGCTGCTTTGCATGGCTTCCTGTGGTGCTTGATTATGGCTCTGCTCCTTCTCTGCAAGCGCTATCCCAACAGGCTCCCTTGCAGACTTGCCTGTGAGAAGAGCCCCTACAGTTCTCTTTATTATTGCCACTACAGGGAAACTCCATCTCTCTTCTGTAGCAGAGGTCTCCCCTGCGCTGACCTTGCTGCAGAGAAACGCTATTTCCTGGGGAGATGGAAGGAGATCTAGGCAATGCGGCATTAAACACAGACTCAGTGGCTCAAGCCCCAGTGCCTAAAGTTGGAGTTATTCCAGTAGTGCCAATGGAGCTGTTGAATACAGCCTGACATGATGAACAGGAATATTATGTATCTGAGTGGTTCTGGCTGACTACAGCATGAAAGGTGCGAGGCCATCACTCTGATTCCTCTTGCTGTGCATCCACAGGCAGACAGCTCCTGAGCTGGGCACAAGTTGCCATGAGGAAGAGGTAGCTTTTTTCTCTCTCCAAAATTCCCATTTCAAGGGCTTTATGTGGCTCAGCCTTTGTCTGTACTCTGAGGCCAAGCCGTTATCTTGTAGGTGGGTTTTCCAAACTGCCTGGCTGCACTGAAAACAGCACCAGCAGCAGGCTCTCCAGCCTGCATTGTGGGACCTACAGTGATGAAAGCAGTGAGTTGGCTAGTGAAACTGCTGTGCTTCCCCTCAGCCACCCCCAGATTCATGGACAGCTTTCAGCAGGGCAATCTTTGTTCACCAAATTTGGTACCCAAGGTCAGTGGTCATGCTGAAAGTGTCCTCAAATCCTGTCTCACCGTATTTCTGTTAATATTTGGTGAAAGGAGAGTCCCCTTGTGGGGCTGCCAGCTCAGAGAGCCACCTGAGCACCCAGCTGCTCTAGAAATGGCACTGTTTCAGACAGCCTTCCTCACTGCAGGACTAGGTGGCTCCTCCATCACATCTCCTATGTCCCCCACTTCAACAGGCAAGCACACGAATCTCTGCAGGTCATGCTGACCCATGCAAGCTGGACCCTGGTGGGAGAGTTTTAACCCCATGTATAACTGCTGCCCTCAGCTATTTCACAGCTCACGTTCTCTGCTGTACAGCAGTGGGGCTTGTGGTGGGAGACATAAAAGCCCAGAGAACCACTGATTCTTTCTTTATCACACTCCCAGGCAGAGAGGAGAGTCTAGGCCAGCACAAGCCCTGACTAGACCAAGCTGCACAGCCCATGTTCCCTTCAAAGGAGGCTATTAATTGCCCCCCAGAAGCAGGAGAGCCAGAGAAGGGAAGCCTTCTCTGCATCCATGACTCCTGACTAATGTGGGACAAAATTTTGTGCCTTCTTCAGTGGCTATGGAGAGACAGTGAGAATGGTGTCAGGGACACCTGCATTGAAATTATGTAGGGAGGGAAATGCTCAGAGTGTAACAGCCACTGTGAAAACTTCAGTTGTAGAGTTGCCTTCCATCTCATACAGCCTCAATATGCAAATGTACATGCAAATTAACATGGAAATGCGACTGCAAATGGCAGGCCTCCTGGGCTGCTCTCACTCAGTGCTACAGAAATCTCTTGACCTCTCAGAAACATTCAGGTTGCTACAAATGTCCTGGTCTAGAGTAAAAAAAAACTCAACAAATTGCTTTTCCATCTGTGTTCCCTCCTTTCCTCCCCTCTGTGTAAGAGTGGCAGCTGGATCTCTCTGAACAAAAAGGAAATTTCTGCACTGTGTGCGTACTATTCCCAGCTTTGGTGTGTGAAGCACACACTTCAGGTCTTCCTGGCAAACAAGTGATTCATGGATCATGATGGTGGACACTAAAACACCTTTCTCTCAGCTGCCAGCATGCATCTACCATTAAAGAATGCATGTGAGAGTGTGGTCCCCAAACACCCACAGCGTTGTTAATAAACGAGAAGGAAAAATAATTTAAGTCAGGAGGAAGCCTGCAGGTGAAGCAGAGGTTCAGGACCATAACTTTGCATCTTTCTCTTTTTTTCTAAACTAATTTTTGCAATGTTCACAGTAGGGCTCCAGGACAGCTTTCCAGCCACTGACTGCAGATGGGGGCTGCAGGCATGCCCCAGCTCCATGGGGGCTGTGCAGGGCCAGCACCCCTTCCCAGCACGCTGAGGTGCAGACAAGAAGGAAGCCTGGGCATGCCATCCACCTGAGAGCCTGGTGCTGCTCATGGCAGGTGCCTTTCTGGAACATCACCATGCTTGGGTGCATCTGGTGCCATGCCACAGCCCTTCCAGGTGGTCAAGCACTAAGGCAGGGACCTTGCTGGTACTCACAGGCATTTCAAGCTCAGAGAAATTCTCCTGCAACTAGCAAAGCAAACCTTTTATCAGTCATCACTTTCATGTAGGTTTGCACTCATGGATGGGGATGAGAGATCAAGCTCCAGGCCAAGTACTCTACAGCTAGTAACGGTACCTCAGATTTACAGCACTGACCCAAACTCATGTTGCTGCAAATGGTTTCCCCCCCTCCTTGCTTGGTAAGAGGTCCCCTGGAGTGAGGGCAGACCGCACTGCTTTGCAGGTGACCCTTACAATGGACAGTGTGCACATGGGGAAGCACACAGGTAGCAAGGCGCTGTGGCAGTGCTGGGTTAGGAGCACACCCATAAGGGAGGTGATTTCCTATTCATGGTGGTGACACGGGGTGACATGGAAGTGTAGGCTGGGGTCCACAGGCTCAACCAGCCCTTCACCTCTTGCTGCAGCCAAGGAGCCTAGACAGTGCATGAACAGAGGGGTCTGGGGCAGAATGGGGACAGACAACACTGCAGCGGGTCTGCAAGCAGAGGATGCTTGGTCCTGAGTGGGGATCCTTCAGTGTCTAACATGGTGGTTGAGTGGGGTGGAGAGAGAAATCTCCCCTTTACCTTCCCACCTGCCTGAAACTTGAGGGAACTCTGAGTCTTCTATCCTGTGGCTAGATATATTTGAGGGGGCCAAAAGTTATGGGAGATAATTGACAGAAACAAGGACAATGGGATCATATAAGCCCTGTTTCTTTAGGAGAAGAGATAAAAGTAACAAAGAGACATAAAAAAATGTTTTTCAATATCCATATCCCTGCTAGGGCTCCACAACACAACAGTTCTCATCAAAAAGCCTCTTCTGCAGCCACTGGGAAAAATACCGTGAATCATCCCACTCCCTGTCTCTGGAAAGGCCTCACAACATAGAGACCTGCACTTCTCTAGCATATACAGTACAGGATCAAAAAAAGAGAGCCTTGTCTTCAGCCTTATTAAATCTTGAGCCCAAGCTGATCAAGCAGCTTACCTGCCTCCATCCGTCTGTTCTCATATACCTCTGGGCTTTCCGACACGGCACTGTACTGCTGGAAAGGCTGGTTGCTGAAGAGATTGTCACACAAGAGGCTGCGACAGAGCTTCTTCAGGAAGCGCAGGACATACCCAATGCTGTTCACTACCAGCAGGTTCAGGAGATGCTGCTTCCCCTCAAAAGATGCTGAAACTGGAAAGCAAATAGAAGCAATTCAGTACCTGGGGGTACATGGCAGAATGAGAGCAGGGGAAAAGGCTTCACACAAGTGTTTTTATGCCATAAATGTTTTGTAATAGTACCCTACCTGAAGTACAAAACAAGCCAGAAGGGATTAGGGAGCTGAATTTGTGTGACCCTGATCACCTTCCCCTTTGAGCACTGAAAGATGCTGACTGGCATGGCCAGCAGTGCAAGGATTTCTAATATATGCACCCAACTGAAAACTGTATTGTATGATTGGAAGGAGGCAATTACGATACCACCCCCCCTGCCCCCCGCCCTGGTCTAAGGAAGGGGAAACAAAGTGATCTGCAAATGATGAGCTATTAGGCTGACTTCAGCAATACCCAAGAATTTAGAAGATAATGGGGAGACAAGAATTAAAGATGTAGCTGTGAATGAATAAAAGGTACTGGGATTGTACTGAAGAAAGGGCTACTAGCTTCATCGTGGATCTTTGTGCACTGATTTGATTGCATTTATAGGCAAAGGAGGGTTGGCAGTTGTGGTCTATCCAGAATTCAGTAAAGTATGAGAAATCTTCTGTTAACTGTAAATGATTGCACATGAAAAGTAGGTCAGGAGATGACAACAGGCTCTGCTGGCAGGACACCCCAAGCACTAGAGAGGAAGCAGCAGTTGTCTGAGCAGGCACAAAGATTTTGTTGATTGTGAGGTGGGAGCCTTTGTCAATGCAGAAGACGACTGGGAGACTGCACAAAAAGGATTGGCTGACCTAGAGCTCTGCAGTAATAAAAAATGAGTGGAAAAATAAACTTGAAAGTACACAGAGAACCATAATTTTTTTGAGGAGGCTCAACATCACTTGATGGAAGACGAAATTTTGGGATAGGCTTACCAGATGCCCGTGAGCCAACAAGGTCACACAGCAAGAAAAAAAAGTCAGATATATTTCAAGGAAATATTGAACAAAGTATTTCCAGGAGAGATAAGAAAGTGTCAAATCCACTATATAAAGTCCTGGTGGAACTGACGATGGATTGATGGGCACTGTTCTAGTCATCCAGATTTGAAAAGAGCAAATTCACATCTGAAGAGGTGCACAGGCAGGCCACAGTGAAGTTTAGGAAACAGAGAATTACCCTGTGGCACTGCAGCCATCACCATCTCTGCTACATGGGGCTGTGGGAAGACACTTGTACTTCTTTCACTAATCCTGTGATCTTCCTGAAAATGCAGGAAGGACCTGAAAGAAATTGTGTATTTCAGCCTAGCAGGATAAGGACTGCTGTCTAGAAATACACCTAAGATTGAACTCAAGGGTGAGAGCAGAGCAATTAGAATTCCACACAAAGCTGTCAGGGAAGATATCTAGCCAGGAATTTTAAAAAGTAGCATAGGTCTGTGGAGGGGTCACAACAGACCCACCAAGATCAATCGTAACAGGACACGTTCAGGTGTCAATAGGTTTGCAGGGAGGACTGCATGATATGACTGCCTGAACTCCACCACCTGGAAGATCTTTTCCAGTCCTACAGCCTCCAGTCACTACTAACAAGTATAAACTGCAATGTTAGGTTTGTAATCTCTGGGATAACTTCAGAGATTTCCTGCTGGCCTGAGCTGCTGTAAGGGATCATGTTCCACAGCTGGTTGACCATCTGTGAGTCAAGCCATGGGAAGACTGGAAAGCCTACGATAAAATTTGTCTGCACTGCTGCTGGGCTGGGAATGAGCTGCAATCTCAGAGCCACACCATGACTAGGAGGCTATTCACCCTTCCTTGATGATTAGAAGAGGCAGGAAGTTGGTAGCAATATCGATCAGGTGGTTTTAGCTCAGGTATCTGAAGTTGAGCCAGCCCAGAGCAAATGAGACCAAGGGGTTTGGCAGGCTTGGTGCACAATCCATCTCTCCTGCTTGTAATGAAAATCATATACACAGCACAGAACCAGGTAAATATGAAGCTTTGTACTAAATTGCTTCAGTCTTTCTGTGAACAAATTTTGATTGTTTCTTAGAGTATGTTTGATGTCCCTTAGGGAAGGCACACCTGTGGTTAGAGAGAGCTAGAGGAGAGGAATGAAGCAAGATTTATGTACTGCACAGAGAGCTAGAGCCTGGGCTCCCACACAAGAGGATCCCAATCGCTCGGCTGAGCTGCTGGGATCCTGGCAAAACTGTTTGGACTTGCAGTCCTTGGCTTTGTGTTCATGCCTGACTCAGCCACAGCAGCTCATTGGAGAGCGTCTTTCCCATATTCCCATCATTTCGTTCCCACTGCATCCCCATGTGCTAAAACTATCTCATGATATGAAACTCTTATTGTGATTAAAATAACAGTTTGTGTTCAGTCTGAGAGCCAGTCCAGAGGATTCAGCATGAGACTCATCATGACACAGTGAGAAGTATCACCTCAGGAAGGCGAGACACTCCTGGGAAGTTCCTGCTGGTCTCTGATTCTCTGATATGTTTGTCCACTCCTGCTGTACGGGGAATTGCCACGGGACTTTTGCAATTCCTACAGCTAAGAGCAGATTTGGCTCATGAACTGCAGACAGAGGACACACCAGAAGCTAAAATCTGTGCAAGTTCTCCTTTAGACCAACATGTGATGGCAGTGTGTGGCATGAAGTGAGCTTGCAACACTGCTTATCCTTGTACAGCTGCATGAAAAAACTCAGCTCACAGGCCTGGCCTCAGAACTGTTCAAAGACTGACTGATGGCCAGGCTCAGAGAGTGGTGAGGAAGTGTCTGGAGAACAAGTCTGATGAGGAACGCCTGAGGGAGCTGGGGATGTTTAGCCTGGAGAAGAGAGGGCTCAGAGGAGACATGATCACTCTCTACAGCTACCTGAAAGGAGGTTGTAGAGAGGTGGGGATTGATCTCTTCTCTCAAGTAACAAGTGATAGTAACAGAGGAAATGGCCTCAAGTAGCCCCAGAGGAGGTTTACATTGGAGATAAGGAAGAACTTTTTCCCTGAGAGGATTGTTAGACCCTGTCCCAGGCTGCCCAGGGAGCTGGTAGGCTCCTCATTCCCAGAAATATTTAAAAAACATGTAGATGAGGTGCCAAAGGACATGAGTTAGTGGTAGGCTTGGCAGTGTTAAGTTAGTATTTGGACTCGATGATCTTATAGGTCTTTTCCAACCAAAATGATTCTATGGTTCTATGGTTCTGGGATAGACTTTCAACTGGCACCAGGTGATTCCTGCACTCACTGATGTGAACGAGACAGCCAGGACAGATCGGATTTGGGATCAAGTTAAAATTTCAAGCACTTTCCAACCGGCCACCAGCTCCTTAGAAAAATGCTTTACCTGACACCATCTCGCCTCCATAGCCCTGCTTGATGAGAGAGAAGACCGCCTTTGGCTGGAGGGCGCAGTTGATGCAGGCCTGAACAGCCTGCTGCAGGGCCGCCGACGGTCTCTCAGGTCCAAAGTGCTCTGGGAGCTGCTGAACTTTCTTTCTGTCAAGGTATGGCCCCAGGTTTGCTTGTTTGTTGACATAAATGCAGACTGTAGACACAAAATCCCAACAATGTTATTTCAAAATGGTCCTGAGAGCATCCTAGCTTTATACATTTCTATTTCTTTCACAAACTCTTCCATTCCCCAGTGAATCGTTGTCATTTGCAGTGGGACAGACATGCTCCTTTGCACTGATCACCTGCTGCCTAAGTGAAGTGACCTGAGTCTAGACTTTGCTCAGTATCACAGGTGAGGATAAGCTACATGCAAATAAAGACATTCCTGTATGTGCCTGTGTGTTCCTTTGTGTTTGTTACATCAATGGGTAAATTCCAGCCTGGGGTGTATTTTGGGGTTGTTTTGATTTTTTTTTTTCTCTACATGTTTTTAGACTGGTTCATTGAGAGGCCCTCTGAGAAGCACTGCTCTGAGATGAGCTTTGGGAGACTTTAGCTTGTTGCTGCTTCTAACTAATGCAGCTGTAATTTCTGGAGGGTTACACTATGCTGAGCTGCACAGTGTAATGACAGACTCTGGTCTTTGGGAACTTCCTGAGTCTCCATGTCCAACTCTGCAAGCTGCATCACCTTGAGGGAAACTCTATGTTATGTGCAGCACTAAACCCTTATTTGGGATCACAGCCACATGACTGTGCTGCACAGAAGGTCTTTTGAGGGATACCTGAGCCTCTCCCCAGTCAAGCCCTGCATGCCTCCTCTCATATGCCATTGCCTTTAATGGCAGTTTTTCAACACGCAATCAAGCCTGCGAGCAATAGGCAAAAAATCAGTGTTCTTGATAGCATCAACTTATTTTAAGCTTGGCTGAGATGAAGTGTGTCTTGGAGGAAGTGGAGATAACACTGTGGTAACTAAGAGCGACTAAGACAGAGCCTAAAGTCAGGCTAAAGTGAGACATATTATAATAGCCATCTGAGTGCGCTCGAGCTGTCATCTCTCAGACAATATAACATTATCTTTTGACAGAAATCAGATATGTGACCAAAAAAAAAAAAACCCATCAAGCAGAGTGGAGGACACGATGACAGCTGTGTAAAGTTGGAAATAATTTACAGTTTGCTTCACCATAATGAAAATCTAGTGCGACTGTCACAGTGTACTCTGCTACCCCATCTCTCACAGAGCACCAGAAGGGGCTTGAGCAGTATATCCTGGCAAACAAGATATAGATATAGATATATATATAAGTACATCCTGGGCAAATAAATAACAATCATACTTATCATTACATAGCACTTTACACCTTCCAAGTGCCAAACAAACAAAGGGATAATGCACCAAGAGAGAGGTAGCATGCATGAATTGCAGGGGGTTGTCAGGGTGCAGTTTTCCCTGCGTGCCACCCTGTCAAACCTCATCAAATCTGCAGGTGGGAATCTACACAAGCCATTTGGAAGGTGCTGGGAGAAAAAGTGCCAGCTGCACAGGATGGGACATCACATCTGCAGAGCCTGAAATGACCCATGGATGCCTCTGCAGCCACTCCAGCAATCTGGTGGGGTCATAGCATCGCAGAATGGTAGGGGTTGGAAGGGACCTTTAGAGATCATCTAGTCCAACTCCCCTGCCAAAGCAGGTCCACCTAGATCAGATCGCACAGGAACATGTCCAGGCAGGTCTTGAAGACATCCAAGGAAGGAGGCTCCACAACCTTCCTGAAGGGGTCCCTTCCTGTCCCCTTCCCAAAGTGGCACCAGGCACAGGTCTGAGGGCAGTGCTACAAAACACCTCCCGGCTGGTGTTCGCCAAGCGCTCTGCAGCCTTTGCACGTGAAAGGGTAAATGAGAATAAAATATATTATTATTGTCATCGTCACTACATTTAGCATCATTCTGCTACCAGAGCAGATGGAAAACTTCTCCTCTGTGCATCCCAGCTAAGAAATAATGGGATTTATGTGTTGTGTTTAGATTCTAATGTTATCTAATTCATTTCTCTGCTGTAATCTCAGGGTAAATCTACTGTCTTGTTGATTTTCTTCACATTTACATCAGTTTAAAAGAATTGGCCTATGTTGCTTCTCATAATTTAAGCAAAAAAAGAATAAGGCTGTGTTTTCCCTGACTAAGGTCAGAAATGACCTGCTGTGGTAAGACATTGGGGTTTAGGTGCTGGTAACCCTGCCTGCATCCTTTTTCTCCCCACAGCTGTAACAGATGTTTCATGTTCACACCGGGGTTTAGTCTGGTCATTGCAATGCATTTAATCAGATGGGTGTTGGGTATAAAAGGGTAGAATTCATGGAATGTGGATGTCTGCATTTCAAAAGGAATGGAACTGACATCTCCACTAAACTTGACACATGGCAGTCAAAATATAGTCTCATGAGGCATCTCCGTTCTTTGTCACTGGTCGCCAGTCTAATCTGCAAACACCCCATTTTCAGAAGCTTTGCCTGTTCTGGAAAAAACAGCATCTGGCTGTCAGCCCGTGGCTCCTGCTCGCCCCTTGGTCAAGGAGCTCAAGGGGTGGTTGGGTACCTGTGAGAGCCTGTGGCGTGGCTGAGTTGGGTATCGTAGCTGCATCCTGGGGAATTGAACTGATATCCGGCTCTGGCGTGCTTCTCGGTGGAGAGATCGCTAAGGGAGTCATCAGGACACGAGACTTCAGCTGCAAAAAATAACCAGTTGGGTAATGAAAGTATATGCAAGATATTCCAATTTTATTCTGTGTATGTCACGCCCCATGAACTCCCACTCATTAGCAATCTGCTATTGCATCACTTTCTCCAGGCCAGGAGCATCCGTTCTTCTCCCAGGAGGGTAATGGAGCCTGAAGCCTGACTGATTTGCAGCAGACAGCAACGCCTGAAGTTACAGGATGCAAATATTATGCCACCCACCGGGTAGTTATTTACACCTGAGCAAATTGGGTCTAACACTCTAACAAATCAGTGCAATGGCATTTTACAACCCGTTTTGTGTGGGTGTAAACAATTCCCCACAACTCAGGGACACAGGGTCTCTAACTACATCATAATTTAAGGCCAAATTCTGCTCTTGCTTACAGAGGTGTAAATCTTGTGTAAATCCAGTGGCACCAAGAGGCTACTTTGGGCAGACACCCATGTAAATAAGCTCAGACAGTGGTCCACTGTGTGTTATCACCAGGAAGTAAATACAAACTGCTGCACTGTTGCACCCAGTAATGTTTGTGACCTGCATCCTGGCTTGGAGAAGTGAAACAGAGTGGGAATTTACAGTGCACTATCACTATATCTCTATGCTGCCAGTACCTGGCAACATCTCACCAGTCAAGTGATAATCAAGTTCTGGTAATTATAACGGGCTGACATGATGGATGTAACCTGAAGGTATCACTCTTGTTTTTTTCTTTTGTTATGAAGGCCAAGCACTCAGCTGACTGGTTTATACGTTTACATATACTACACCAAGCTGTTCTTCTGACAGGTGATTTTTGTTGTTGTTGTTGCGGTTTTTTTCAGTGGCCAAAAGTAAAAATGCTGTAAGTAACTTGTGTAAGAATGAAAAGGAATTTTTAGCCATGTTAAATTTGCAGCATATTACTTCTTTCAGAGCTTATGCCCAAGGTGAAAGTAGTGCTCAAGGTATATTTGAGGTAGAAATGAAGCCATACCACCACCTATAAACTAAACCATGAACAAGTCCTGGTGGAGAGCAGAAGTAATTATGCATAAAGATTTGTGTTTTAATTATTGTGATTGCATCTAAAATAATAGGCACCTTTTCCGTGCAATGATAAAATAAAAAACCTGGGGAAGGGAGAGGGAAAACTGTTGGGCTTAGTGCCATCTAAGTGAGTTTTCAGCCATTAAATCCTTGGGAGTTTGGATCATTCCACAGTTACTTGCTATCCCAGCAAGGGTTTCACTAAGAGAAAATTAAGAGTCTCTCTTGCTTTCAATAGCATGGAATGGTACCTTTGCTGGGATGATACCCATCAAAACAAACAGAAAGGCCACCTTTGTTGAGGTGGGTGTAATTTTTGCCTGACAGACCTTCACCAAGCCCTTCCTGAACTTGTTCCTTTACACAACCTAGAGTTTCCCTCAAAGCAACTTCTGTGGACAGATGGACACAATAAGCTGAGATGGAAATAAAAACTGGCTCCTCATCCAGGCACCATTCCCTGCAGGGCACTTCTTGGTGCCTGGGGAAGAGGCTCTATCCTACCTGTCTCCAAAGTGCCAGGCACCACCTTTTCATGATGCCATTGCCTCCCTTCCTATGGGGTGAGCTACATCCTTTTGGATTTAGCCGGGAAATGAGCGAAAATGTTGCATAAGTGAACCTGTGGTTTTGATCTCCTGCTGTATGGTAGCTGTAGGGCACTAGGGACCCTAATGTGGCCCCTGGTTGATGCCAGTCATTACTTGTCCTCCTTTTGTAGGGTTGTCTTGCCTTCAGAACAGGCAGCAAAGTGCTGTCAGTTTGTTTTCCAAGCAAATAACTGAATAGGAGAAAACTGTTTAAAAAAATCAAGGTCCCCATCCAGATTGGGTTTTATCTTACGTGGGAAGGTGAGAAGCAGCATGATTTGTTATTTTCTGTTACAACATGCCGATGACTCATTTTTCTACAGTGGAGTTGGCTGGCACTGTGAAACTTTGGGTAACCCCCATGCTAGGCTTCTGGGCTTGCCTTTGATCATACACATACATGCATATATAATAAATGCATGCATACAGATAGGGTAAATAGTTATTGCAAAGCTATAAAAGTATATATCTTTAAATAGAGATGCACATATACACTTGTATATATATTTACATATACATATATACATATATATGCACTTGGATGTGCACACATCTATACAGACACCATTTTGGAGACAGCACACCTAACAACTTCTGTTTCCCCTGCATGTTAGTTCCTTAACAGCCTTATTGGCTCACAGCCCTGTGGCCCCAAATACAGGCACACAAGTCCCCTTTCCAGCCCTTGAGCCTCACGCATCGTCTGAGTGTGCAGTGCCCTACCAACACCATCAGCCTGGTGAAACAGTGTTCAACAGACCGCTTTCTCTGCCTGTTCCCTGGGTTTTGGAGGCCCAGGCAGGTTTATGTTCAAGAGCAAACAGAGGGCAAGACTTGTGTAAACTCTCTAGCTTGGAAGCCTCTTCTCAGCAGTTAGCTGTTTTAGCAAACGGTTTACTGCAAACGTATTTGCAACAGTATATGCTCTGCAGCCTCTCGATACAGATAAAGGGCATTTTATTAGGAGCAGCAGAGAATGTGCCTTCATTAGACCAAAATAACACAATGCCTGATTATAGGAGATAGAACACTAGCAAACACGGCCTGGCCACTGAAACTTTTAGCAGTCCAAGAATATCGCTAAGTGAAAATCTCAAAGTATTGGATTTAAAAATGTCTCATCTTGGATTGATTCTTCTCTATCAAAAAGCCGACTCAACAAACCAGCTGACTGACTGAGAACTTGGCAGTAGAGAGCATGAACGCATGAAAGTTTTTTAAAAAAACGTAGTGAAGAAAGAGAGAGAAAAAATCTGTCAGAGCACTTTGGGAAATCCTCACAGTAAGGATTTTGAACATCAAATGTCTTAAGTTTTAATGTACACAGCATGAGATATAAAATGCAATGGTTACTTTAAAACAAGATGTGCAACCAACACCCTCCCTCCCTTATGAATCTTCTACCATGGAAAAAAGAACTTCTGAGCGATTTAGGGAAGGAAATAAGTCTGTCTACTTCACCAAAGTCACAGTGCATTAGATGCAGAGAGAGCGTGGGCTTTCGTGCCATTGATGCTGGCCATTGATGTGGCACTGCCTGAAGAAAGGGAGAGCCCTGTTGAGCCCTGAAGTTTCTGTTACGATCTGCACACCCCACTGGGGCAATAAGAATTCATCTAGCTGCTATTTCTGTCATCCTACACAAAAAAAACAAAAAGTGAAAGCGGAGGAAGAACACTTCCCAGATAGGTTTTTTTTTTTTACCTTCTGAACAAGTTCTCTGTCAGCTTAGATCACAAAATGCACAGGAAAGAAACAAGATAAACCTTGATGCAAAACACTTCAACCATAGGTCCTCATCTTTATGGCTCCTGGTTACTATGTGGCAGTTGTATCCTGACAAAACCTTTGATAGAAAAGGCTGGGGTTCACCCTATCCCTGCAGGCCTATGTCCTTCCAGCCAGGAGGGCAGAGGCATCTCCTGGCCATGACGGCTTTTGCTGATGAAGGGAAAATCACTTCCAGCCTATGCAGATTTGCACACAGATGTGCACCAAGGTGAGTGCCGGGGCCAGCCTTGTTCAGCTGTGTGGGCTTCCAGTGGCTGGGCAGAAAGGTGCCATTGAACCTGCACTAGCGAAGCATAGAGCTTCCAAGTACATGTTTTGGGGTCCTTGGCTATACACCACGCTCTCTGTGCACTTGGCTGTGGGTAAGGAGGGTCAACATGGGGCAAAGTCAGGGTTCAGTTCAGTCACTGGGGCAGAGAGGGGTCAGCACTGTTCTGGCAAAGGCAGAACACAGTCCAACACGATATTTCTTAACCTTTTCTTCTTGTGTCATGCAATATCTTTCTTCCTCAGAGCAAATGACACAGGGGAGTCTGCACGCAGCCTCCTACGTTCCCTAAATGTTTGGCAGTGAATGAGGCAGGTAACCTTAGGAGGAGCACATGTAACCTTGAAATCCGAGGCCGTAGCACAGGACAAATGAATAACCAGGTCACTTTAAGGCTGTCTGTGCAATCTCAGTCCCACTGTGTCCGAATCCTGACTGCTTATTTGTCATCATTAATAGTGACTTCCAGAGCAACAGGGGAACCTATGCCCTGTAATGGAAACTGTCACTCCACATGCCGTCCTGTGCAAGACGAGGAGACAAACTGTCCTCGGGCTGCTTGGATGGAGCTATCGTTCTGTTGCCCTCCGGGAGGGATGTGATGGTCTTTGTTGCAGTGCTGCACTGCGGACATGTGGCTCAGATGTCCATGAATCCCCACACACTGCTAACAAAGCCTTCCCTCATACGGGCTTTCTGGGCAGCTCCTTGAGGCTGCCCCTCACTTACAGCCAGAGAAATAAAACTGATCTGTCTACTAACCTCCCCTTCGGCTGCCAGAATAAACTTTTTCCTAGAGATTTAGACAGTCAGAAAGAACATTGTATTTAGGGAAAATGTGGCATTTTAATGGCAAATAACTCCACTCCAGGTATAAAACAGTTTTTGGGAAACCAGATCATGAAATTTTATAACCAAAGCTGTGAAAAAATAAACAGGACAGCAAGGAAAAGGACTTTACTTGGTGGTGAAGCGTGATGAAATGTCATTTTAGGAAGACACGGGTATTTGCTTTAATATCAATGAAAACAAGCAATGGGTCATCTGGCTATAAAGGGCAAGTGATTAAACATGGCTGTTATTCACATCACAGTCAAAATAAATTTAAATCTAGGCTGTAAATTCCTAGTTTGCTAAAAATTCAGAAGTATTTTTCCATCTGTTCCATAATAATTCAGCTATCTGGTTGCTATAAGGAATTTGGTTGCCTGCCATTTGGGCAGGGAGTCGTTTTTTAAAATGCATCTAAGTCTCGTGGTATCTGAAAGTCATACAATTAGCAAGCTAATTAAATCAAGCTAGAGTTCCCCATCAAAAAAAAAAAGTAATCTTTGACTCATGCTGGGGAATCGTTTTTGATGGAGAGGGGTTGACTTCAGCTGAGAGCACAGCAGTACACGGGCGTCTCACGGAAAACATCACTTTGGTGTACGAATCCTATGGCACAAATAAACAGTGCCAGCCCAGATGCCATGGATGTTACAGCTCACAAGTGTCAGCTCCAGAAGCTTCAGCCGTCAGTTATCAAAGGATGCCTTTTTGTTCGCTGTCACTCACCAAGAAAGAACATCATCACAAATTCACCGCTGAAGGAGAGATGCCGTCACCTCCCTGCTAAGTCCTCCCTGGGGACAGGGAGGGTGGTTTGGTATCCAGACAGGGAAAAATGTTCCCTTTGGAAAAAGAGGGGGCAAAAGCAATCAAGTGCTCTCCCTCCTGGATCTGAAGATGCTATGTTACTGAAGCATTTTCAGAAATTTCAGTCTCCCTTTTCGCTTCTCCCGCTTACACATGTGCGGTGGTTGGAGAAAGGCTTTTTTGCAGATCAGTGGGTGCGTCTGGACTGGAGCAGAATACACTCCCTAGCTTTTTCTTTTTTTTTTTTTCTTCGCGAAATTTCAAATCAAATGTAAATGCAGCAGCAAGTAATGCAGAGGGTCAGAAAGACCAATAGAGTCGGAAGGGATAGAATCTGTCAAAACTCTGGACACAAGGTTGTTGTGGTACTTCGTAAATGACTTAGTCATGTCAGGGACTCAGTTTCACCACCACTCCAAAGTACTATTATCCCGGACTTGGATGGCTTTGATCCAAAGAGCCTACAAGTGACTCAGCTTTACTGATAATAATTTAAATTAGTACTTGTAATAAATAAAGTAAAAGAAATATAATTCATAAACTTGTAATAACAAGTACCTCAAGTAAAACAATTCAGATGTTTCTGTCCCAGGGTTTGAACCTGATACTGAAGTGAAAAATAATAAGCATTTCCACGTCTCACATTTTACAAAACAGCAGACTATTTGCCCCAATCTTATCTTGGACATGTAGCTCCATATTTAGACTAGTGCTATAAAATTCTACAATAATCTCAGTCAGGACACCTGAGCCTGCTGTCAGGTTGGCCACTGATGTTATATAATTTACGTTACCAAAGTTAAGAAGAAATTGGAAACTGCAGCTTGAACTGTTTCTTAGCTATGCAAGATCTATTTTCAGCACACAGTGAAACACACTTCTATATGTGCCCCTATAGCAGAGAAGGGTATGAATGAAGTAAGGAGAGCTTGAGGAAACACAGAAGAAAGCAAAAGATGAAGAGAAAGCTTTAAAGCCTGATGTACTCCTGCCTACTGCAGTAGATGTTGCACAGGGGTGATGTTGCACAGAGTAGGGGACTCTGGAAATGGGATACAAAAGGGTGGTACCGAGGTTGCTGGAGACGGGAGAAGAGAGAGGATGGAAGTTGAATGATGTCAGCAGGAAGAAGATCTGGCAGAAGGGGAGAAGGAGGGAAGGGCAACAGTAAGGGTAGCATACTCTAGATAAAGCCCAAACCCAAAGAGCTAAGACATCTAGCCCTTATGCCTGGAGCTTGTCCAGTAGCATTGTGCATGGGGCTTTGTTGCCTCCCATGAACAAGGAAAGACCCAGGGAAGGGCGAGGCATCACCTGGGGTCCAAGTTACTCTCCAGGAAAGGCTGTGGCAGGCCCTGTGTATGCACTGTTCCTCTTACTTGCTTTTCTGTTTTGACATCAGGAGCTTAAGCAGCTATTATTTTCTGTCAGCTGTTTGCCCTCCTTGTATAACAGAGGAACAGGCACAACAAACAGGTAAGGTGCCCTGACCATGGACAGAGATGGAGAGACTAACACAGCATTCTATTGACAATAAGATCTCTCATTACAATGTAGCTTATTTTCTTCCCTAGAATAAATTCCTCTCCCCACAGCATGTTCTTGCCTGGTCTGAGGTATAACAGTGGTCCTACTCCTGCCAGTGCTGAGCCCACTGGGGAGGAGTATGGTGGGTGAGCCCCAGTCCACCAGGAGCGTGTGAAGGTCTTAAAGTGCTCAGAGTTTCTTTCTTTCTTTAGTCCTGGCTCCCCACCAGGGTTGCATTGAGAGCTCGTCAAATAATCAAACCTGCTGTTCCTTCAGTAAGTGAAATCTCATTACTTTCTAAAATGCTCCTTTATTTTTCCTTCAGAATTTAACTTTATTTTCTCCTTTTATTCTGACTCTCTCGTAGTGCTTTCCTTTTCCATTCGTTCTGTTTCATTTCTAATTACTGTTAGCAAGAGACAAGAAAAAGTGAAAAATGGGAGAGAAACACTTCCCAGAAGGTGTGTAGCCATCTCACACAACACTGCAGGAGATGAGTTATTTTCAAACAACACAAATGAAAATAACTGTAAACTTAAAAAAAAAAATAGATTCCCTCTAATTTTTTACCAGTTGAAGTAGAAGATAAAATAGCTTCCCCTACTTCCTTTGCCTTGCTCTGCCCCACTCTCGCACGACTTTGCCTCCGATCCTGCATTTCACCTGAAATTCTAGGAGAAGATGTATTAGAACCAGGAGAAGATAGAGAAGGAGTGTGAAAATAACATATCTACCTTATGCCCGGGCTTTCTCCCTCTCTTCTTTGGGATCTTCACGACTGGCAAAGCACCAGCTGGTGCAGAGTAGAGGTTGTGAACAGCCACTTTGATGGGCGCCGGCTGGAGCGGGGGCCGCCCTCGCTTCCTCCCCGCCATTTTCGGGGACTGCATCTCCCCCGGGGCCAGGCTGGGGGGCAGGGATGGCTGGTGGCTCATTTGCCCTGGGGCTGTTGATCAGAGGGAGGCAAAACAAACAAAAAGGAGAGCTTTTCATCTAGTTTTCATTTTAGGTTTTCTAGACAAAGGTGGTTTTCCAGACAAAGGCAGTTTCCTCATGCCGCCGTTTTCCCCGTTACCATCAACCACAAAGCAGCAAGAAATATGCCACAGGTGCTCACTACCAGGTGGGATTCACCTGAACACAGCCAGCTCAGCTTCTCCAAAGTGGGACAAAACCCTTGTCATGCCTATATCTCTCCTCTGACTCTGAAGACAGCACAGGGAGCTGGCTGAGGTGGCAAGGCCTCTGTTGCTAACGTCTAACAGGTGAATCCCACAACAGCCACCTTCACCTTTCATCCTGCAGATAAGTGTGATAAAGGCATGTGCTCGTGTCCATCAGTCAGAGCCTGCTTTCATGAGGGGGCTGGAGGAGATGACCTCCTGAGGGCCCTGCCAACCCGATTTTTGTCCTGATTTCTGGGGTTCTGCATATCCTCCCTCACCTCACAAGTGCTACCAATACCCAAATAGACTTTCCTCTGCTTGATACAGAGCACTCATGAGTGGGAAGCTGAACCGGGCCACAAGGCTGCCAGCACAAGGCAAATGCGTTATAAGAGAATTGCCAAACATTTACTTTCTGCAATTTTATAGCATCTGTTATACGCATGTTAGTAGTGGGCTAACATCAAAAGCTGTTATTTCACCACAACTCCATGCAGATGATGAAGTTGAGCAGGGATAATGGAGTAGAATCTGGTACATTTTCCTCTGTTCAAGTTTTAATAAAGAAAACAAATATGCAGACATACACAGAGTACCGAGGGAATATACAGCATTCTTCACAGCTTCTGACTAGGGTCACGTGCTAACAAAGGTCAATAAAAACCCACCAACTTCAGAAATACATTTTCAAACACTTGTTTGTCTAGGCATCTACTTTCCTGCATGTAGGCAGAACACCAGTCTCTAGTCCTGCCTGCATACATTGCTAGACATAAGGGTCTAAGCAATTCTCATGCTTTCATGATAAGCCTTGCAATGGAGGCTGACATTTTCAATTTCATGCTCCCTCAGGCCAGTGATAACAGGAGACTCCCAGCTCTCCATTTTTCACAGAGCAGATTCATAACCCTCATAGCTACAGAGAAAAGCCTAAAGATGTGGTCCACAGAACAAACAAAAAAGGTAAAGCAATTAGTGGTTTGGTTACTACTACAAACAACTACAGATTTTTACAAAATCTACAAACTCTAGAATCTACATATTTCTTACTACACTCCAAATCTCACAATTTCAGAACCCAGTGTGGCCAGACTGACCAGAGCTAACTTGGCTGGAAATGAAATTGGGGTTTCTCATCCCCCTAATGGTAAGGGTACCAGTTGATAGGGGCCCTTAGTGACAAGTTTCTGCAGTTGTGGGCTTCTCTGCCTCAAAGACAAATAGATTTCGCCTAGTTAAAACTTTGTAAGCATGACTGACGAACAAGCGACTCCTTATTCAGTCAGTAGTTTACACAGTCTGCTGTGGGATAAGAAAAAAAGAGCGCTCTCAGACCTACCCTCCAGTTAATGCATTTATTTGGGTCATACTGAAAACTGGGGGGTTTTAATAACACTAAAGGTATCTGCTCAGTTCAGTTAGATCCATTACATATGCCAGGACTTAAAGGTCAACTATAACATTTCCAACTTTCAACACTGGCTGCCTAACACTCTCACACAAATAATGAATACCTAACATCACATCAGAGCAAATCTGTTGTGCCTAATTTGCTGTGCTGTCCAAGGCTGCTGTGGTTGCACTCTCCAGGCATGCTCAGACAGCTCAGGAGCCACCTGAAAGCCTGCTGTGGGGCTCTGACTTCTGCCAGATAAAAGTCTGATGTCAGGGTAGAAACATACTTTCAGGGTTAAAAGCATCAGGCTTGCCACAGCTGGAATGAAATGGAAAGGCTCTGCCTATCCTGAGCATCACTGCTTTCCTCTGTCTTCAGCAGTGTGCATTTTTCTCCTCATAGTGCTTTCTGAGGGACACTCTTGGTTTCTCTTCCACCTCTCAAAATGTCCCCAGGACTTTGCTTTACAGGCTGGCAGCAGGCAGGGGGATCAGCGGGGAAGGGAAATGCAAGGATTACACTGGATTTGAGAGAAAAACCCACTGTGAAAGCCTGGTGCTTCAGGCTTTGCACTGCTTTAATCAAAGCCTGGAAATACAAACTTTTGTAGAGGAGTTTTACAGTGGCAGAGGAAGACAAGTGCAGCCCAGGTTGCTTCCTGTCTGGGAAAAAGTAGCGGTTCCTGTGGTGGGGACTATTGGTGCCCACGAGGCTGTGACACAAAGGACAAGGACCTGCACTGAACACTGCAATGCATTGCCTTTGTTGTATTCTCTTTTGATGGTCAAGGTAGCTAGTGGCACCTCAGAAACTCTGAGAGTTAACAGCTCCTGAAGCAAAAGAGCTGCTGACGTAGAGCCTTTCTTAGACCTATATGTTGCTTTTTTTTACAACTGTTGAAGTGTTATACAAGTAGTCGGGAAACATGCTGAATATCAGCAGTCACTTTTTTTTTTTTTGGCCTCTCTCTAGACTCTTGACACTTGTGACACTGTGCCTTTATAAAACTCCTGGACACACGTGCTGATACACAAGACCCAACTGGACTGCATGCAAAATGGTCTCTGCGTAACACATTTGAATTGATACAGCAAAGACAAGAAGTCAACTCAGTACATAGGCTGTTGTTGTTGCACTTAATTACAACCCCAACAGTGACTTGATTCTCCTTTCTTGTATGCAAAGAGAAAAGGAGAGTGCTTCTGGTGGCATTTACTGTGTTATGCTGCTGCAGATCCTGGAAGGCAAGTGTGCTCCCCAGCAGTGAGGGAGACAGTAGACAAGCAAAAATTGCCTCCATCAGATGGTGGGGAGTGACAACACACCCTCCTCTTACAGCCAGGACAAAGCTCTTGGACAGGCAGGAAAAACACACAGACAAATAATGGGCTTGCCAGAGAGGTTGGAGAGACACAAGGGCTTGAATGTCTGGTCCCCGAAAAAGTCAGGGTGTTACCTCTGAAGGACACTCCTGGGGTAGCTCTGACTGCTGCCGCAGCCTGGGCTTGACCCCAGGGCTCAGTAGCTAGAAAGCCTGATGGCTTCAAAGCAGGTTAAGAGAACTTGATGCAATTTAAGGGCAAATTTAAGGAAGCAAATTACAGGCTACTTACAAAGGCACCACCCCAGTTCAGGAAATCACTGTAGTACAAACAGCCCGTGAGAGGAAAATCAGTATGCGTTTGCCCTGTCCTTGTACTTTTCCTAAGGCACTAGCTGCAGATGGCTGAGGACAGTGCAGCTTCAATCTGACCTGGGTTGATCACTTCCCTATTCTTAGTTTAAAAATAACAGTGGGAAACTGCTTTACATTTATGGCTTCTCATCACTTAATGCAGGGCCAGACTCAGGGTAACCTTTCCTTACTTGTCTCTCAAACATTCCCCTCTGGCAAGTTAATTTCCAACCCTTCCTTTCACATTTCCCCATTAAATCCCAGAGAAAAGGCAGGAGCAAAACACCTCTCCCCACAGTCATGCTTGGGCAAGAGCTTCAGGAAGGGTGAAATTTTGTCCTCTCTGGGCAGCAGAAGGTCTGTTATGACTTCAGAAGATCCCAAGGAGTACCTTGTGCACAGCGATCTGCTCCCATGGAAGGCCAGGGGTGGAGAGAAAAGCATGTCCTAAACCAACACTGGTGACCTGGAAGATGTTTCTGATGGCCTGTCCTTTGCACTGTGCTTGCTCTGCATCACATGTTGGTGTATGTGCTGTATGATTAGCAACACAGCTTACCGTGCTGGCAACTACAGCTGATAGCAGAGGGAGCTACAGTGCATTTCCTCCCCAGCTGAGTATTTTTGATGGACTGCAAAGATCCATTCTTAATAAAAATAAATGCCTGCAATAAATACAGCTTTTAACCTACGCTCCAGTAACTGCAAGGGCTGAAGGTAAAAATATCACATTAAATTTTATATCGGTAATTCCAGAGGATGATCGTTTAAACATGGTTTACACCGGGTCTCGTGCAAACCTGTGTCTGGACTGGCACAGGGATGATGCATGGGGAAGGAACAAGCTATTCATGTCTCAAGCCAAAGGAGGGTGCAGAAATGCAACCAAGTAGAAAATGTGCCCGTTTCACAGCAGCTGAAAGCCCTCCACTCCCAGTTAAGCCACTGGTCTCAGCTGCAGAAGGACTATGAGTCCCTGCCAGCACCTGCAGCCCTGCCTCAAACTCTTGATTCCTGCAGAGCTTCATGTGTCCCAGATCTACATACTCAACAGATATATGTGGAAAAGACAGAAACTTCTTGTCATCTTGTCTGTCTCTCCTTCAGCTGTTGTTTGGGAAAAGCACACTCTTTGGGGGAATATCATGTTATTAAAAGGGAGGGAGGGGATACTTTTCAGCCAGTAATAGGACTAGTTTCCCCTCCTTCTCTGTGCACAACAGGGAAGCCCTGTGTGACCACTCAGAAATGGTGGCCCTATAAAGCAGATGAGCAAAACAAGAAGCATGGTCTGATTTGGAAGCAAAGCTGTGTACCTGTGTGCTCCTCTTGGGTAGTATTGAGGGTCATAAGGTGTCACACGTCTCTTCATCATGAATACCAAAGTAACACCACGTAGTACACAAAATTTAAGTATTTAGTGAAGCAGACAGTAGGGATTTTTGCTAATAAAAGCACTGAACCAATATTGCTGCATGTCTGGATGTGACGGCCTAGTGATGTTGCGTGGAGACCATCCATCTCATCACTGCTCAAGAAGAGGTCAGATAATTTTCATCCGTGGCATTAAGTTCTTCAACAGCAAGTCGCAAAGCTTTTTTCTTTTCTTGCCTATTGCCTTTGGGATTTAAGTAAGAAGCAGCTGATTCTCTGAGGGGTTTTGCTGCCCATTTTGACCCCAGGAAGACAATTTTTATGTGAAACCACTGAGACTGTTCAGACAACCGGATGAGTAGAAAGGCCCATTTTCCCAAGAAACAGATAACAAAACAACACAAATATCTGTGCTCCTTGTGAGAATCAAGAATGTCATTCACTCCACCTAATTTCAAGCCTCAGATCATCCATCACCTCATTATAGGTGCCTCCAGTCATTTCCGATTTGGTCCCTCTCATGCTCTGTGTCACATCTGCCAAAATATCTCTGAGGTGCCACTAGATGACTATTTTAGGCAACTGAACTTATCTATAGAGACTAACTCCGTAACAGATTAAGACACCTCAATGCCTATATTCAGACAGATGTATCTCTGTGTGTGCTGAGTGTCTGACCTCCCACAGTATCAGTGGAGATATAGCTGATATGGTTGAAGGTGTGCAATCATTCAGCTGGCCAGATAGATACATAGTTCATGGTGGGCTCAGAGGCTCTAGGGTCCACTTACCTGGTGCAATTTACGATCATGCGATTTTTGTCATTTCCTTGTAGATATCTTTATTTAAATGTCTTAATCCAGAGCTAATCCCATTTCTAAAAATTCAATTTGACTGAATTAGGGTGAGGTTATTCATGTCCTGTTCATAAAATGAGCCCAGGAAAACAAACTCCTATCTAGATATCTGCAAAGCATAGCTGAATCCTTCCCTTGGCCTCTCATGCCTATCCAAAATGGCCAGTGCCATCATCCTATGGTCAAGATATTTCTGGTTAATAGTACGTTGCATTGCAGATGAAAGCATTGCCTTTTTGGAAATGAAAATGTAAGCTTCACAGATAAGAAACACTTGGGATTCCTGGGCTTGTTCCACACTCCCTGTGAGGTCCCAAGTGAGAAAATTCCTACCCCTTTCAGTGTCTCACAGGAGTCATCTCTCCGCCAGGAAGACAACCAGACATGCAAAGCAACTTGCTGAGGACAAGGATAGATGATGGGAGGATCCAGGCTTCTCATGGTCCAATCACCCATATCCCAACCACTACTACATGTCAATCCTCAAGGAAAAGTGAGCAAAATATTTCAGTACCTCTCATTTGGACAAAATAATGTGTTTCCCCTCTTAGTTCCTAGGATAGTTGAATTTGCCAGCTATCTTGTGTTTTAAGCATTCTCACCAGTAGTTTAGGAAAGGCTGGAGAAAATACAAACACCTTTTCCTCTTTTTGGAGCCACTCCTAAGGAGTCTGATCCTTAGGTATTCAAAAGAGGTATTTGTCAGTTTTCCCTACATGGAGTAGAGGTACAGTGATGCCTGCAAGCAGATACAAGGAGGCGTGAATGTGGTTTTGTTCTGGGCTGTAAAAACATGGATTTCTACTGAGCTGCAATTGTCTGTTAGAGCTGGTAGCCATATATCACTATCTCTCTGCAGCACAGCAGAGATTTAACTCTCCTTGATAGAACTGAAAGCAGTAGCAGCATCCAAAACAACATATACTGGCATCCATCACTGCGGAGACTCTGTCTACCTTGTGCTGGAGCTATCACGTCAGATAGACTATGAGAGATGGCAGCACCAGGAAGGGCAAGATAGGCAAGTTCTCCTTCAGTGCCATCATTTTGTGCCTGCACGGCAAAAAGGTGGTGCATTTCTTTAGTCTGCTTTCCTGCAGAGTTCATGTACTCATGCTCTCCTTCACTCATATGGCTTCTGGACTTCTTGACTCATTTCAAACAGACCTGTTAGGGCACAAGAGCAAGGGATACAAATGTTTGCAGGTCTAGTGGAAATGTGTAAAAGGCAGAGATGTGAGACTCCAGTTGTGTTCCCTTGGTTTTGGCCACCTGTCTCATAAGAAAAGCTCTCATCAGATCAGACAGCATCTCAGACACCAGATTCAGGCAGTTACAGGGCCACGAATCTGTAGAAAACCAAGTGTCCTTCTCTCCTCTGCTCAGGAAGTAACCTGGGGCTGTTTTTTTTTAATTGTTCTGTGTTTTGAGTTTGTCCCCTGCTTCATGAGTACTGAAGGAGGTGCAGCAGACAGTTTGGACAAGGCTGGCAAACTGCTACTTGTCTGTTCGTATCTCAGGAAACTGCACATTCCTCTTTGCAGATAGTTTTAGACCTTTTTTTGACCTGCATGTCTCCAGCTGTAAAATATGCTGAAGGCTACACTGCAGCAGTAATTGCTTGATGCTTTATTAAATAATTTGCCAGAGGATCCAAATCAAACTCAGTTCAAACAAGAAAACAGCTTTTTACTCTTGCAAATGTGTGCCAGTGTAACAGAAACCCGCAACATTTCTGCCACGGGTGCTCTGCTGGTTTCTCCAGCTTCCTGAGTGGCAGAGCCCCTTCAGAAAGGGTTCTGCAACAGGCATGCTCTTCAGCTGTGAAAGAGAGCCTTAGAGAGCCTCAGTTGGTATTTTCAGTCACTGCTTTGGTGTGGGAAAGGACTGGGCATCGCACAAAAAGTGTCCAGTGCTGTACTCTGCCCTTGTCTCCCTCTCACCGTCTGGGTGACCTAATGAAAGGGCAAGGAACTGGTAGGAAATAGCACAGGCTTCTTCAAAATCCAGACCAAAAAAAAAACCAAACAAACAAAAAGGTATTGATGGTCTCTCCTCCTTTCCTTGCTACTAAGAGCAAAAGAAAGGAAAAATAGTTCCCCGTGTCATCTTACAGCCTGGGTTTTTTATTTTTTTGTTTAAGTTAAATTCAGCAGCGGTGACAGCGCTGTCCTTGAGGAGGTGTTCTTTTGAAGGATAGCACCCTGGTGACGGCAGGTAGAGAAGTAGCTGCATGCCCCCTCTCGCTCAGGTTTGCTTAATGAGCCAGAAGAACTTGAAAACCCTGGCGAGAATGGGACCCCCAGGAGCAGCTGAGGCCAGCCTTGCCTCCTGATCTTACCTTTCTTCATTTGGCCTGACGTTTTTGTTGCAGATGACTAGCCTGTGGCAGGGAATCGAGGAAATGAAACTTTATGGAAAGCGAGCACAGGCAGAGCACCAAAAGAAAGATGTGAGAAATTAATGTGATAAGGCCATGTGAGTGGCAAGGGTCACTCTGCTGAGGTGGCTAAGCCAAATGTGCACAAAAAAAAAGCAGAGAAAAATAAAGGCAATTCCTTCCTCTCTCTGTCTTGTGTGGAGCTAGTAGCACCCCTTTTGATATTGTAGAGAAGCAAGAAGAAAAACAGTACCCAAACTCAGTCTCCCACCTAGATAAATGGCAGGAGAGGGTGCAGTGCCTCTTGTATGTCTTTACTTCATACTGTGGTTTACCACTTGCAAGACAAGGTCCCAGCAATATAACTTGAGTCTGTTCCCTAACTGCCCCGAGGCCTCCCGCCTCAGCACCTGGATATGGAGAAATGCCATTTGGTTTTGCTAAAAAGAGCCTCTTAAATCCTGAGGGTGGTAAAAATGCAGTGGATTGCTAGTGGAGCAGTCCAGGAGGAGTGTAAATCTCTGCAAGCTTAGAGGCAGGATGGAGAGCTGAGGCCAAGGGCAGTATTTATTTGGTATTTTGCATACACATAGTTGCTCCTGCAGCCTTGTCATCTCTGTTTGCCAAGCCTTCCTATCAGCCTACCTCTATGTCATCTCCTCATTTTCCTCACCTCAACTAAGAGCCGCCTTCTTGCCACTGACAGGCTGCAAGGTTTCTGTAGGAGGTAGATCTTCTCTCCCTCTGCCTCTGCAAGCCATTACACTCCTGCTTAGGAGGCTGATGGGATGCTGCATCCCACATCAGCATTCCTCTGGGTGTAGGGTGATGGGGGCCTGCTGCCTTTCCAGGGTGCCATCAGCTGAAGATATGTCCTGTGGGCCTTCTGTATGCTTCCCTGATGCTCTGCCTCTGGCCGTGTTTAGATTGGGATCAAGTAACTTTTCCAGAGACCAGAAAGATTGAAATGCAGAGAACACCTCTCTTTTCTTCCTAAACTATAAGATGTGATTTCCAGCACCAAGATCCTTCAGCCTCAGTTTCCCCAGCTCAAATCCTGAATGCTGGAGATGCAAAGATGGCCAGGATGTCTGTTATTAATTAATTAGCCGACACTGGAACAAATCTTTCTGTAAATACATGAATGGTCATAGCCCTGATAAGACTTCAGCCCATAGAACAGGATGAGTGATTCTGAACCAGCAATTAAATTTAAATTGGGCTTTCTATTGTAGCAGGTCCTGTTTCACACATTCAGCCAAGCGACTGCTAGTTAAGACATCCTTGTTTCTGATCACACACTTTGCCAGTGTAATTTACAGGTTGCTTTCCAGGAGTCTCCTCCTGCCATTAGCTTTGTTACCAGGGAACTTGTGTGGCTAACAAGCTAACCCTCCTTGAACTACAGTAAGGCAAAGCAGTATCTTATTTATCTACAACCCTCAGACCAGCAAAGAAAGCACCAGCTTCTCTTTTGAATGCTGTCACTTTCTTTCTAATCTTCTGTGTCTTGTGCAGAAGCCAGATGCTTTCATCGCCCGTGAGCTACAGATCCTTTCCCTTCTCTGTTAAATTTTCAGAGGCAAAAATTTGGAACAAACGAATGTGAAATGAGAAACATTTATATTATGGCTATTTCAGTTATCCAGCTGAGTCTGTAACTGGCTGATAGAGTTTCTCCCTCTCACTTGTCAGGCAGTACTCAGGCCTCCTCTATCATAACTGCTTGCTCCTTCACCTCACACCCCCACACCTCCAGTTTTATGTAGTTTTTACGTTTAGGGGATATTTTCATCCAATGTCTGCCATAAACAGATGAGCCTCACAAAGCTGACAGATTACTTCAAAAAAAGGATCCAGATATCTAAATAATTTCCCTGAACTGCTTCCAGTGTTTTCTTGAGCCAGCTATGCACTGTCCTTCCTGCAGGGAAAAAAAAAACAAACAAACATAAAAGAATCTGGCATTTCTATGTAGCTAGAAGAAGGACTAGATACTTCACTCACAGAAGGTCAATGTGTTCAAGTCAGGTGGTGGGAGATGGGCAGGGATAAGAGGCAATGTCTCCATACTTCTCATTTTTCGAGATACGTATTGTCTCATCAGACAGAATCCCTTTCAGGTGCATTTGGCACAAGACAAGTTTAGGAGGGATTTTCTACATGTTTCCGTGGAGATGACTGAGGAAAATAAATAGCAATAGACAGAAGAGAGAAAGTCTCATCAGTGTCACCAGAAAACAGATGTGCAAGGATTCAGGATTCTTATCCCTCTTGCCTGGTGCACGCTGCAATGAGAGCTCGCTGGGAATCTTTGGAAAACACAATGTATGAATAGTCCTCTTTTTTAGGTGAACATTTTGCAGTAAAGAGGAAGGTGTGAGAAAAATTTAATTGGAAAGTGGCAAAAGAGGCTTCATCAGGGTGGTAGAGCTAGAAAGCAACAAAAGAGGCAGATTCACCCCAGCCCTACTCACTCGCTGCCTGGGCACTCCACAGCACATGGGAGCATGAAACTCCAGTCCCTGTCATACAGGCGTATGTTAGACAGGAGTCTAATTAGAGTTACTCTACTAAATAAAAGGAGCAGGACTAATGTTTATCTTCACGGCTCTGGGGTGAAGCACAGCTTGCATCCAGGGGGCTAAAGTGGGCCCCTGAGCTGCAGATTTGTCTTGGAAGAGTTGTTTGTAGCAGCCTGGATGACAGCCAGTGAGGATGCTAATATTAAGCAGAGCGGAGAAGGTTGAGAGTTGTTCCTCTACTTATAAAAGGAGGTGCTCTGTTATGAGGAGATGGCCTCTCAGTGGCAGGCTGTTACCTAGTGTAAGGTCCCAGCTGCTGTCACAGCTCTCCTATGTTGTGTGTATTCATCACAGGGTGACTCCATCCCTACCTAATATACTGGATACAATGGCACTGGCTCCATGAGTTTCTTCCACATACATTGAACTGTCTATGATTCAAATGCAGTGCAGAATGAGAAAGAACTTTACCTAAATCCTGTCAGGATAGTGATCTGCTTCCCACCAATCCTGTTAATGGTGCCCCAGTTGTTCTGCAATGCTTGCCATGCCATGGCCCACCTGGGCTGCATAGCCTGGGCTGATCCCTGAAATCATCTGAAATTAGCAGAGTCACTACAATAGACCCTGGAGCCAAGCTGGAAAATTCCAGCTCCCCTAGATCCAGCAGACCTCCAGCTGTGTAAGTTCTTACTCATAGTAAGAACTATGAGTGAACGTTATAGTAGAAAAGAGAAAGTAGTGATGAGTGGCTTGAGGTGGTCTATGTGGGCTTTTTCTGGCATGTATTGCCTCCTGTGCTACACTAGGCATTTCATTATGGTTTACGTACTGTCATCCTCAATTACTTTGCTAGTAAATGAGACAGAGACAGCCTTGTACCTGAACACAACCTCCATCATTCCCTACCTTTCCTGAGCCCATAGTATGGAATAAAACTGCTTTCTTCCTTGCCAAATTAGGTCTACTGCATGTACTCACCAAGGTTAATGTGCTCATTTTGGAAAAAGAGGTGGGACACTTCCCCTCTCCCATTAAAATGTGCTATCCCAGCAGTTTAAGCACTGAAGCAGCAGTCCTCTACATCTCCTATCACACACAGATGATATCCCAGCAGCATGCTGCTGTCCCCACGGGATGCGGCACTCATCCTGTCCCCCTGCTCCCACATTGTCCCATGCTCTGCCTCCCTTTCTGTCACCAGTGATAGTCAGCCACGGACTCAGCAGGATTTCTCGCTAACACTAACACACTTGAGTGGGTCTTGCATACCAGCTGATACGCCTACCATAGGTACCTGTCCCAGAAAATAAATTAACTCCCTAAATCTGAAGAAGTGATATTACAAAAGTCAATAGGGAAATATCTTTTCTTAGACACAGGGCAGGAATTCCACACATTTCTCAAATAAATTTATCCTTATTCCTCAGGGATCTGCTGCACTTTTATATTACATTTTGAGAAATAATACTTATAAAGGATTCATCGTTTTCTAGCATAAACTGGAGTAGCTCTTATATTTCTGTCTTCAGAGATTTCAGGGACCACAGCTTCTGAAGATGCTCAAAGCTTTCACTTTCACTCATAGGTGTTATGTTTATATTCAAACCCCATTTTGACATTGTAATTGCACAGAGTAAATAAAAGGATATTTGTTTAGTCATTAAAGTCAGGAACAAGAAAATCATGTGCATCACTTGCTATTCTGCCATGTTACCCACATGGGTACATACCCAGTATCTCGGACTGCTTGGGAACAAGACAGTCACCCCAATGCTATTTCTTTCCACTCTAAAAGAAACACAAGTGCCCTAGAGCAGGCTGGCAGGGGTTATCGAAGATTTTTCAGGCCATCAGCTGTGATTTTTCCCTGGCATGTCCCTGTTTGGGAAGGTGAACTCTGGCCACTCACTGGCTTACTGTCTGCCTGGACGCTGGATCTGTCTTTGAGGGAGGCTGCAGGTGGCTCTCAAGACACAGAACTGACACATCTGGAAGAAAAACATGCTGGGAAACTGCAAAACAGCTTGGACCTAAGACTGAAACAAGGGGAACACCATGTGGCAAGTTAGTAAGATGTGACTTATTGTGACTGCAGAGCAAAGGTTTGCTAGCTGGGGCTGGCTACTAAAGCATACAGCACTGAACTGTAAAGTTTTGTTCCCATTTGATTACATTTGCAATTCATTTTAAAAGCACACTTATAACTTTTACTTTTCAGAGCTATTTTGATCCATTTCCTCCTCTAAATAAACAATCATTTCCTGTTTTCTAGAAGATATTTACATTGTGTTTGGCAACAATGCTGTTGTCATTGCCTAGAAACTCAATACAGAAGAAAACCACTCCAGCTGGTTTGTATGTCATCATCAGCACACCTTGGGCAATAGATTTTGCAAAATTGTACTGATCGAATGTCTGCTTTTGCTAGTCTTTAAAAAATTACACCCCAGATGAAAGCTCCCATTGAATTACTTTTCAGGGCATTTGTGGTTTTTTTTTTCAGTAGAAAGGCACGCTTCCAAACTTAAGGAAAGTTTCCAGGCATGTTATAGAAACTAATTGCAGAGTTTGGTCCCCATGTAGTTCTGACACTAATTGGTGAGAGCAGCACAGAAGCAGAAAGCACATATGCTCTTGCAGTCCAGCTTCAGCCTCCAAAACAGCACCCTATGGGACCAGGAAAGAGCTCATATTGTGGATGCACCCCCTGTGCACACATTTTTTTCCCCCACAGTGCATGTCATTGCTTACTGGTTCTCAAGATGTTATTTTCGTATTTTCTATGTCTATAACACAAAATTGGCAAGAGAATTCTAGCAGAGAATGACAATGTCTTTCTTTCCTCAATACATTTCTTGTAGCTAATTGGGACAAGAATTTGAGTAGCAAAGACAACTCATCACAGCTCTATGGAAACACCTGGGACTGCCAAGGAAGAAATATCTCTGTGCGGGCATAGACTGAGGCACAGAGCAGTCTGAGACTGACAACAGCCACCCACTGGGTCACACTCAGATTTAGCACAGAGGCTTTTGTGCTTGGTGGCAGCAAACACTCCAGGAGTCACTCACTGTCTAAGGACTGTCATAGTAGGTGAATCACTAGAGAAGCAGCACACAGTCACAACTGGTGGCATCTGCTTTGGCCTGGGAAGGGACACCTTCCATTACCTCCCGAGTGCAGCAGATGCTCAGTGAGAAGCTCTCTGCACACACCCTAGTCAGGAGAGTGGTCTGCTCTGCTTGTCCATCCCACAAATCTCCCTAACCCAGAAGCCTTCATAAGCAGCTCCAGGTCTGGGGCACGTCTCTGCCCTGCAGAATAATTTCAAAATTGTTCAATAAAACATTTGGGCTTGTAACCCCCTTCTTCTGCCAGCAGGAAAACACAAGTGATTATGAGATAGATAAAATATCTGCAGGTCAGAGTTCGTTCTGCCTGTCCTTGTGTAAGAGATGGGGATATTGGACAGAGGTAATTTATCCTTCTTTTGATTTGCGTGTGTGTGTGATCATGTTGCTTAGAGACTCGTTTTAAGCTCCTTGGGGCAGTACAGTGTTTGAGGAAATTAGAATGTATCTCTTCATGAAATCTCAGTAAAATTGCAAAGGAAAAAAAACTCAGCAGACTGAAATGGTCCATATATCTCTCTTGGAGGGCCAAGGCAGTCACTAACTGCCAGTGGATCAGATATGCTTGATGTATCCAGAGTAGAATAGGCAAGTGTCCCACTGCAAACTCCTCCTTCTGCACTTTAAAGCCCAAAGATACTCTCTTGTAATTCATATTGGATCCAGCATCATCAATGTCATCATTAGGCTCTAAATTCTTTGTCTGAAGCCATTTTCTCCACTCTGAATTTATCCTACTTTCTCACACACACTTTCTTAGGTCCTTTATCAGCTCTGAGAACAGATGATTTTAACATATTTCATTCAAAGAGATCTTCCACACTTGCAAGGATTCTATGAGGGGCTGTGGCACAGTACCACCCACAGAACATGATGAATGAAGCCTTCTGAGTACCTGGAGTGATTTTGGAGTTTATTTATTTTGTTTGCCTTCCACTTTTCTCTAATTCTGCATTCTCTTACAGACAACGCTCTCCTGGCCTTCCCAGTGCATCCTTTCTCTCCTGATGCTTCAGTGCTCCTATGTTTGACCAGCCTGAGCTGTACTTCATAACTTTCACCAGGTAGCAGGACCATAGTGTCAAGCATTACACCGTCTAGAAATTAGCATAAAAAAACAGCACATTGACTCTAAGTGTAGGCAAATGTGACCTTTTCTGAGTCTGACTTTATTTATTTTTTTCTGTTGTCATTTATTTCTCTGTTGACAATAAAAATCATTTTAAAAGTAGTCCACTGTCTTCCATACTTACTAAAAGTAATCATTAAAATATCTCTGACTAGCTACACTTCTTAATCAAACAAAATTAGGGCTGCAGTTGGAGCCTGGGACACAGGCTGAGCACAAAGCTCATCATTTCCAGTCCAGTTCCTCTGCACTTTCACTTCCCTGTTACAGTGTCACAAGTGCTCCCACAGTTATAACACTGACCCACGTGCTGGCACTGGTGGTAGGAATAACTCAGGGGCAAGCATGGCCCTGTTGGCTGTTGGACCTATAGATCACCTGTAGATTCTAGAATCTCATAGGATGTTTGGTAAAATGAGTTTATGTGATGACTGGATGGCCAAGCTCAGAGAGTGGCGGGAAATAGAGTTAAATCCAGTTGTTGGCTGGTCACCAGTGGTGTTCCCCAGGGCTCAGTGTTGGGGCCTGTTCTGTTTAACAGCTTTATCAATGATCTGGATGAGGGATTGAGGGCACCCTCAGTCAGTTTGCAGATGACACAAAGCTGAGTCAGACTGTAGATCTGTGTAGGGACAGGAAGGCTCTTCAGAGCGACCTGGACAGACTGGAGCAATGGGCCGAGGCCAGTTATTTGAGGCTGTACTGAGTTTGTATGGTGTCATGGTTTAGCAAGGAGTTGCTTTTGCTTGGTAACAGGGGAAGCGGGTTGCAGTGAAGACCCGGTAAAAGTTTTTTAGACTCTCCCCCGACTCCTGGGTTCAGACCCATCCCCCGGCCCGGCTGGGCCAATCTGGCGCCTCTGCGATCACTATTTAGGGACGGGAATTTGAGATGCCAGGCAGGAGGTGTAAGGGTGGTACAAGATGAAGGCGACCATGCGGACCCCACAGTCGGAGAAG